>CM048824.1:43559970-43910926 GCA_026586065.1 Dioscorea zingiberensis
GGTAGTTAGTGTCCTTCCCGAGACATTCGAACTTGGGGTGGATGCTTATATGATACGAGGCCATTCCATATACATGATTATTTTATGCTTGTGATGATTTGAGATTGCATATTGCCTTATTCATGTTTTATGATTAGCTTGGCATGCTTATCCTGATTTAAAATAAATATGCAGACTCTCATGTTTTGTATCTGAATATGTACATGTACTATTTTATTAGTACCGGTTTTCTATTTTCAAGAGACATTGTATGTATAATACCTAGCAGAAATGTCTATACTCACCAAGCTCGTAGCTCATTCCTCTTCTATTATGTTTTTAACTTGTAGGACCTTGACAGCCATCGCGGTGAGGGTTTCCATGTCTAGATTGACTCGTATGCATTCTACTTTTTATGTGTCTTGGTTATATATCAGACTTATTATTAGACTTCCCAGGGTTGTATTTGGGACCATGTTGCCCAGACATTTTATAGGTTGTACTTCATATTGACTTCGGTCATGTTATACTTCCTATGTGTAACATGTTATGTTTTATCATAATTTAAGTATTTGAAGTGCATCACTTGTTGTCAAGGTCATTTTATACAGCCTTAGGCACATTTACCCTCCTGACCTGGCTGGTGTGACATCCGCTCAATAAAGAGATGGGTGTTACATGCAACCCTACTTCTCTTACAACTTCTCATCATCTTCCTCCGTTTATACTCAATTGATTTGATCGTCGGAGGGCCCGGGAGAATTTCGGACTTCCCTTGCAGAAAGGAGCCTTCTCGACTTGCATCTGGTCGCTTCTCCACAAGGCGACCGCCCACCAATCAAGCCATCAAGCTCTTGATGTCCCCGATCCAAGACTAATACTTCTCATCTTCCTAGTTTGTCTCCAAGTGGAGTGCGGATCTCTAGGTCCCGCTCTATTTTAAGCATCAATAATTTCTATATCACTTCATTTTTGGCTACATAACTTAATCTTTTATTTAAAAAGAGTAAAATTATGATTTTTAAATTTTTAGTTGTGAAAAAATTATTTTGATTATTCTTCTACAAATACTCATATTGTTTGATAGGGGATATCCTCGTTTTTTTTAAACAAAAACAAACACCACATCAAGCCAAAAACTGGAATAGAATTAATTATTTAATACATTTTAAACACAATTAAAATTTAATTTATTTAAAATAAAATTATTGGTATAACTAATGTTTCACCATATTTTTATATATGATTTTATTTTTACAAACTCAGCTTGTACGCATTCCATGTCTATAATTTTTGTCTTTCTACAAAGATTTCTCTATGCATGGACTTTAAGGTAAAAGTAGGTATGTACAATATAGAATGAAGTATGAACCAAATAATAAAGCATGATATGAACTTATCCGCTCATGAAGAATAATGATGTACTATTTTATTGTCAATAATTGTCACTCCCCGACCCGGATCCCAGGCATCGGACACATGTACAGACAGGTCGTACCCAAGAAGAGGCGCACCTCACTCGGATACAAGGCCTAGGTGAATCATAAAGTATACATAGATGAACCGCAAAAGCATAAAATTTATCTTAAATAATAAATATAAGAGATTACAGCTGAATTACAAAATTTGGTTTCAGACGCCCTACTTTGGTTGAGGCTCAGAAAGGGCCTTACAATTAAAATCTCGCACACAAAGAAGTCACGAGGATCACGAACCTCTGTAATGATATCCCCAAATCCCCCACGCAACTCCCGAGTCCGAGTCATCTACTTTTCGAGACCTGAAGGAGAAGAGGAAAACAAGTAGAATGAGCTTTAAAAAGGAAAGTTCGGTACTCAGGGAATACAATGAAGACAATAACTGGTCCCAACAAAACACAAAAGCATATCATGGATATGGCCAAGCCAAACACACAAGGATCACTATCAAATTCTCAACCTATCCAAAGAACACAATAACACAACAAAAAGTTCAATTAATGTACAACAAGGCGTCAACACAAGGAAACTCTCAAGTCTTCTCCCTGACATCCATTAGCCTCAGCCGATCTCCAACCTCAGTCAAAACATACCCTCGAGTCTCAGAAGCTTTTTATATGTATGTACACGGGTTGGCCAGTATCATCCCAATGATGGGTGGACAGTCAGAGTACCCTCTCTCTAACAAGACTACAGATCTAGTTGTGGTGTCCTCCCCTTAACAAACGTGACAAAGTCGCCAGATCGAAATTTAGGACTAACAAAACAAAACAGAACTGACAAACATCCACCCCGACGGAGCATAGGCTCACGTGTTTCGATGGCCATGTGTTGATCAATGGGTAGGCACGTTCAGTAATACAACAAACACAAGTGTACACAGTCATGGAAATAAGGATCCGATGAAGCACAAGAACAAATAGATGTATATGCCAGCAAAAAAGTTGGAATCCATAGCAAAACGAAAATAAGTCCAAGCATGGAAATAACAAATTCAACAACACTCAGAGAACGAATCCAATATGTATACATATGGAAAATAGTGAAGCAATGAAGCAAAGGAGGCGAAAGTACTTACTTGAAATCAAGAATCATTGACTATAAGGGAGAGAGAATGAAAGTACTTACTTCTACAAACAAGAAATCAAGAATCGCCAACTATAAGGGAGAGAGTCAAGGTACTTACCCTATAAAGGACGTCTTGAATTATGTAAGACTCCCTCCTGGGGTGTCTCCACACTCTACGCCGATATCTCTTAGGAAATCCCTCACCGAATTGTATCCGAATCCTCTCATCGTATCTCCTTTTATATAGATGGGAGTATCCTAGTCTTACTCAAATTTTAAATTTGAGATGGAGATAAATCATAAATGGTATGTATTTATCTCTATGGGATAAATCTTCATCCAATTCGAGTTCAAATTTTGAAACTTAATTAAATAAATTCTATATTCGAGATAAAGATCAATTACGAATGAATTATAATTATCTCCAGGAGATAAGTTCTAATTCAACTTGAATATTGTCTCCCAGTTGATTTACAATTCCTATTGTAACTTTTTTCTACTAGATAATCCTGGTTCAACTCAAACACTGAATTCTAATCACATCACAATTCATATTTGAGATACGAGATTTATAATTCTCTATTTTATCTCGTATCAATTCCTACAAGGTTAACCCAAGTCGGATGGTATGATGAATTAGACCACACATGAAATCCTCTTTGCATCTCAACCCTTATCTTGATTTAAAATTAGTCCGAGTTCACGGACTTAACTAGCTTACAACATAACTAGGAGACATTTTGAAATTTAAATAATTTTATAAATTATTGCAGATTTTACAACAATAATCTTGTCCCTCTCAAAGCAGACAATATAAGTTTAAAAGAAAACAAACATGAAAACTTTGTAAGTAGAATGAAAGATATATATATATATATATATATATATATATATATATATATATATAGTTGTCACGCTCTCCTCACCTAGATTCCGTGCTTTTGTCAGGCAAGACATTGACCTGGCTATACCCAAGTAGAGGTGATCCTCACTCGGATATAAGTCCTAGGTTATTCAAAACACAAAACAGATAACATAGCGGAAACATAAAAATTATTATAGCTAATCAGAGTTTTACAACGGAAATAACAATAAAATAAGGGCTTAGTGTCACCCTACATAAGTCAAGGGCCTATAAGGGTCCTACAAGTAATAACATCACACATAATAAGCAGATGAGGTTCTCAAAACTCTGCAATGAAGTCCCCAAATCACTGCGACAAATGGGCCGAAACTGGAAGTCACCTACCCTTTAGGACCTGATAGAGAAAAGGGAAACAAGTGGAATGAGCTTTTGAAAGGACAGCTCAATAAGTAGCCCCAATGTGGAATACAATGAAGTCAATCAAGAAACAGGGGTTTGAATGAAACACAAAACATATCAAGTGCAAGACCAAGCCAAACACACAAGGACCACTTATTGACCTATCCAATGAATACAACCACACATCAAGGAGTTCAATCAAAATAAGAACTTTCGAGCTTCTTCCCTACAGTCTTCGACCTCAGCCAATCGTCAAACTTAGTCAAACAAACCCTCGAGTCTGGTAGCGCTTCTTCATGTATGTATACGACCAGCGTATCATCCCACTGACCGGTAGACAGTCAAGGTATCCTTCCCCTGACAGGACTACAGGACGACCAGGGTGTCCTCCCTCTGCCCGCCCGCACAAAACCACACCGAGCGGGAGAATCCACAAAACAAGAAGAACTGACACACACATACCCGGATAGAGCACAGGCTCACTTGTTACCACGATAACGCGTCGACAACATGATAAGCATGTTCCAACCATTACAAGCATACCCAACAATGTCAACACATCAAATCATGCATACACCATCCGAATTTCAACAAAATAGGAGAACAAATACATGTATGCAAATCCAAGCAATAGTATACCGAACATGACAACATCAAAAGCCAATAAACAATCAAAACACCAAGCTAAAAATCAAGAATACAAAGCCAATAAACCAAAAACTGGGTGGGAACTAGTCAAGAGCACTTACATCAATTAACAATGTCTGGAATACCACGGAATTCTCTCTTGATGCGTCTCTATGTCGAAATCACGGTAGTAAAGCCTACATCAAGAATCTGGTAATAGTACATAAATTCTACATGTCTAGATATACGGAATGTCCCACTAATGGTCATAGCCTAATCAAACTGGGTCCACCTAGTTTATCGCATATTATGGCTAGACCTATCCCTTAGTTGTGAGTTCATCCTTAACTTACCAAACTCTTTCATTTTACCAAAAATGTCACTTTGTAGCCTAGTTGTTAATATTCTCCTCGTTGTGTTTGGGGAGACTTGGGTTCAAATTCCCACACCTATAATGATTTATCCCTTTTTTGTTTTATACCTCACTAACCTACTCAACATGGCCCATTAGACTTGGATCGAGAAAAGCTGGTTTCATCTAAATCCAATCGAACTCCAATTTCTTAAGTTGGTTGGACCCAACCTTGAACCGACTCTTTGACTCAAACCAGTTGCACTTGACTTGACTCTAACCCAGCCTCCTTATTGATTGAGTCTAACTGACCTGACCTATGTCCATTATCTATTAACTTGACTTGATCAAACCCAAATCAACTCAATCACCGGACTCCAACTTAATTTGATTAAACCTCATTTGATTTAAAAGAAAACTCGGTCCGGAATCTCTATCTCACAATTTAACTCAACCCAATTCACCTAACCACTTTAACCTTAACTTGGTTTGATCAAATCCAACTCAATTCCACCAAACTTAAGTGAATCGAACCGGTTAATGAATCAAAACTGTTCAAACCCATTCACTCATCTCTTTTAACTTGACTTGATTCGCTTTAAACAGATCCAACCTAACTACTTTAACCACCCTACTTGTTTTGGTCTCAAACACAAACCAGATTCTTCTTCAAAAACTACACTTGGTTAATTGAAAGCTACCACACCTTCAGCTATAATTTCTCATTCATTATTTTATAAACTTATAGGTCAACCCAATATAAGGACTCACTAATTAATGGCTTAGTGTGCCCGGATAGTGAGCAAACAACAACCTTTGTATTACTACCGTAACGCTCTATTCTAATGACCTAACTCCTAAACCATTTCAAAGAATGCTATTAATGTGCATGGAAGCCAAATACACTCCACCTCGAGAGGAACCCATATGTACCAAATCGACGAAGCCTTCAATTATATAATTAACTCTATTTCATACAAACCAATAGACAACCCTTAAACTGAATGTAAGTCAGCCACTCACTAATTAACATAGCAACATATGAACATCTTCAATAGTGCCAACAATTTAGTAAGACTTCTCCTCCTTCATGAATGAAGTTCAGTAAAATCCATACTAGCAGGTAATGGCCTTCTTTATATATTCCCATGCAAAACTTAATCTTATTCTAAACTAAACCCTGATCCTGGTTATTATTCAATCTTAACGGAACCTATCACTACTTCATTTTCAGGAAAATCATGCATGCTTCGAGTAAACTCACTATGGATTTATAGCGGTTCAGGAACTCACCAAGGGTGGTGGCAAGCTCGTGGTGGTCGTCTCGGGTCTAGTTTCACGGTGAAGTCACCCTACACTCTTTCCCTTTTTCTCTGCAGGGGTGGCGGCGTTGGTTCTCAACTAAGAGATTACTAGGGTTCAGGATGGCTCTTCTTTACTTACAGAAGTCTTAGAGGCCTTTGGATAGGATTTGCCTACTCGGATAAGGTTTATCCTTTGTTTAAATCTTTTTTGCAGCTGTTCGACGGAGCGGATAATCTATATGTGGAGGCGTTGTTTGCTGGTGGAGAAGAGAAAGAATCGTGCCTTGAGATCACGTATCTAGATAGATAGCTGGGAAACTATCATCCGCACGTTTTCTCATCTACTACAACCTCCACCGTCTGATGGTTTTAAATAATAACCACTTTCAATCCTCATCATCCACTTTTGAATTGAAATAGAAGTCACATGCCAGCTTCTCTTCACGCATTTTGCAAAAGAAAAAGAATACAACCAATCATTGCACGTCAGGTTAGCAATAATGCATTCTTTATATATATATATATATATATATATATATATATATATATATATATATATATATTATATTATATGTATTCCTATTATTTATATATTGAATTTATATCTTTAACCAAATGAAAGAAAAAATTAAATATTTATTTGTGTTTTCCTACCCTATTTTCTTGGCAACTCTTCCCTATTTTCTTTGAAGCCCCTGCGTGTTTTTCTACTTACACATTCCTAATTTAGCAAAGCCGCTTGGAATGGTTCATAATTATTAGTAAGGGCCATTAAGAATTGAATTATTCTATCACCATTAAGGTAAGCTACAAATTTTGAAGATACTAGGATTCTTTCAAACATGTTTAGACAAGGTCAATTGATTCCAAATAGATTCCGCTATAGGAAGAAATTCCTAAACTGGTTGTTCCTTGTCTTGTTTTAAATCATTAAGCTCTCTCAAATGTTGAAAACGATGAAAATCAGAATTAGTATATTATTAAGAAAGTTGATCTTATTATTGAATGTTATCTCCGAATTCACAGCAGAAGACCAAGCATAACCTGGCCTAACTGAATTGGGGGTATAAATACTATGTCTTGGGGCTAGGGTTTGTAAGTCATTGAGAGATATTGTATCCTATTGACTCTAGATCCTGAGTTCTCCATGTTGTGGGTGAGAGAGAGATTTGCATCCACGATTTGAAATCGGAAAAAGGCTTGATTCCTACTCTAATTATTATTAGAGGCAGGACTGGTTTAAAGATAGATATTTAAGTCCTATTAGAGATAGGATTGATTTAAAGATAGATGGTTAAGTCCTATTCAAATCAAAATAGGTGTTGTCTCTATATAGCTATAAAGGCTCTAGTCTATTGGGAAAATAACCTTGAATCTTGTACCACACATTGATTATAGTGGATTGATCCTCCTCAAGGGAGTAAAGTTCATCAAATACGAAGTAGTGCGCTACACCAAATTCCTAATGGCTCTAAGGTCACTTCAGCCTATGGGCATATACAGCTTGCTAAACATGTAAATCTATTTGTCTCTCCCTATTTTCCCCGCAATTATTTGATTTACTTTTTACCGCCTTTATTGTATATTAGTGTTTGTTCTGATTAGAGATTGGTTAATTTCATAATTTCAAGAAATTGCTTGTTTGTGCTCATCCGATTTTTGCAACTCGCTTGTAGAAACCAAATCGTTGAGGAAACCTGAGGATTTTTCACTACAGCTATAACTCTTTATATTTTTAAGCTGCCTAAACTAAAGGTGATTACTTCGAGTGGAAGAATTTCGAAACCATGTAATAATATGGTGATATTTTCTTTCCTAGTCCTCCAAACGTTCAACATAGATTCTCTTTAGATGAAGTTGGAAAGCATTGTCTAATGACAACCGTTAAAAAATAATGATTTCCAAAGGGATTTTTCTTCCTACTTGGAATTTAGTAAATGCAAACCGACCCACTAGTTTAACAGGATGATTGTATCCAAAGCATTGACTTAATTCTGGCTACAGTTCTATTTTTAACAAATGAAGTTCTCTTTGTACATCTGAAGTTATGGTTAATTAGTTATGAGTCCTTTGAACACCTAGTAGTGGAGTTTGTGAAGGAAACTAAGAACATGTGAATCAAAAGTCTAAGATAATGAAGTTCCACCAAATTAAAGCCAAGCAAAATGACAAGATGATGATAATGTTGATGATTTTAATAATAATAATAATAAATAAATAAATAAAATAAATGTGCATACATAAATAAGTAATTGAGGTTGTGAATACTAAATTTGAACAAACTTTCAAATTTACAAAATACTCTTAAGTACTGCCTTTACTTGTACTAAGCTCTCCTTAATTAAAGGTTCCCAAGTCTATGTCTAAGGTTGTAACGCCCCGGATTTTCAAAGTAAATAAATCAGGAATTTATTCAATAATTAATGAGATTAACTAACACAAAAAATAAGTTAATTATTTTAAAGTCCAAAAAGAATCGAGGAATAGTAAATTTAAAACCAGCCTCGCAACTAATGGGCCTAGGGAAGGCCTTAGTGGGTCAGGTCATTTACACTTAGAATAGTTGGAGGTGGACGGTAAGGATAACCTTCATTAATTGACTGGGAGATTTCATAAGTGTTAATTAATCAAGATTAATTCAGTATGAAAATCGGACAAATGTTAGAGTCCCGATAAAGTAGATCGGATAAGTCAAAAGCCAGTATTCACGGATCTGGTTTGACAAGAGATAAACCCCGTGAGGCTACACTACGCCTCGCGTAGGGATTCAGGAATAATTGACCCGTGATTCTCTGATCCGAAGCCTAAGTGAATTATTTAAGGGATAATATTAAAATAGGGTTACGTGACATAAAGCTAAAGATGATTGAATTAACTCGAGCTATGTGATAATACAGCAGATGATAAGATAATTAAATGATTAAAGCTTAAAGATAAGTTGAACTATTGAATCTTAATGATTAAGTTGTATAATGATTTAAATAATGAAATAAAATATTATACCCATTTCTTTATAACTCAAACATTGGTTTGAATGAGAAATCAATTGAAGCAATTGATTCTTCTCCTTTTCCCTCTTCTCTCACACCCTCTCTCGACCGAACTCGTGGTGCCCTACTTGTGCCTATCGACCGTCCGCCCCCCTTGCCACCGCCACCAATCGGAAGCCGCCACCACCGCCCTGGTGGCCAGCTTCCCAGCCCACCGGCCGTCAGTTCCCCTCGGGCGCCGCGGCGAAGCTCGGGCCACTGGAGCCTATTCCCCATCACAGCGTGGCTGGGCCGCCGTGAGCCGCCGCCTCGGGCGAGACTTTCCTATTCGCTACTGCCCTCGCCCCACCACCGGCCACATCTCAGGTCGCCTGTTCTAGCTCCCCTGCAGTCGAGCCGCAACGACGACGCCGTCAACAACCCCAAGCAGCCCCCTCCCTTCCTCCTCTCCTTGACTATGAACCCTAATTTGGGTAAAAGCCTACTTTACTCAAAGGATCAGCTCCATAACTTGAATTAGGGATAAATGGGGGTGTTAATCGGAGCTAGGGCTGTGAAGGGGCTTGGGTTATGAAATTGGAAGTTTGTATGATTCTATATGATAACTTGCAGGGATGGAGATGGGTGTGTGTGTGTGTTAGAAGTTGAATTATAGAATCCAAGTGTATTGGATTATAATGGTTGATTGGTTGTATATTTTTCGTGGCCCTCTAAATAGAGGAGGTGTTGCCCGATTTCTCTTGAAATTCCTAAGCATAAGTATTCTATTAACGATCATGTGGACATATTTAAGTATGATAATATCCATGATTATCATGTTTAAGTGTTACATGCTTTAGAATGATCGACCTTATAAATTAAGCATGCTGAGAAATATTATATAAGTGTTGAAAGCATGTAATGCTCGTTAAGTAGGAAAAAACACGAACTTATGAGTTTAATGCCTCTTATATACTCCTTGGAGCTTAAATAGAATGTTAAGTTAAGAATACGGTTTCCGTATTCTTAGATTTCTATAGGACTAAGTTATGGAAAATATGGACTTTGTATTTATTTGGTACTCTCGTTGATTCTAAGAAAGGGAAAAGGTCCAGCAGGAGCTGCCAAAGGACCGAGCGATTCCTAGGAATTTGCGAGGACTTAAGGTGAAGGGACTTCACCATAGAGTTAGACTTGATTTGTGTATTTATCGGGATTTCGATTTTTATCGTATTTTTATGAACTTTATTTCGGTTTGTGGATGCCAAAGGGTTTATTACTATACTTGCATAGTATTTTCATGCTTGTATCACTAAGTTAAGTTTACAGAGCATGAGATATGATTAAGGAAACCCTAAGGGGTAGTTAAAGTTTACTGCATGTATCATAAGCTGCACCTTAGTTAGTTAATGTTTGGGGCCAAGCAGGGGCTCGGGATAGAGCCTGGGCAGTTTTAGTAGACGGGACCAGGTTAGGGAAAGGGTTTTGTTTTCAACCATTTTTCTTAAAACTAAATTGTTTGGGAAAGTCGCGTTTTTATAAAACCCCCTTCCTATCTCTGATACGGGATCTACCGGACTTATGTAGCGTCGGTTATCAAGATCATGTAGAGGCATACCGCTGTTCCTGATGGATGCTGGAGCCCTTCCGGAGACATTTTAGCTAGGGGTACACGCTTGTATGATATAAGGCCATCGCATATATACATGTTCACTATATACTTGATATGTTAGGAGATTGCTCGTGGGTTTTCTTTGGATTTCTGATCGTATTAGCATGCTTATCAAGATTAAAGATAATTATGTTAATCATCATGATTTGTACTTGCATTATTTATGTTCCAGTATTCTAGTATAGATGACAGGTGTGTACAATACCTAGCGGGGTAGTCTATACTCACTGAGCTTGTATAGCTCAGCCCCCTTTCTATATTGTTTTTCTGTTACAGGATCTAGACTCGGATCGGGTTAGTAACTCATGTCTCGAGTAGGGATCGAGGTCTAGCTGGCTCTGGCGTACCTGTTTCCATGTTTATTATTATTGGATTGTATTAGACTTTAATTATGTTTTCTTCCTCACGTATTTAAATGTGAGTTGCCCATGACTTTGTGTGTTGTTCTTTATTATGGTTTTTATTTGAATATGACTCCCGATGTGTAACCGGTTATGTTATGTCATATGAATCTTGTTTAGAGTACATGATCCTTGATTTCAGGTTTAACTATACAGCTTATGGGCTCGGTGCACTCCCGGCCCAGCTGGTGTGATATTTGTTTCATTAGCGAAATGGGTGTTACATTTAGTGGTATCAGAACGGTATACTCCTTGACCTTAGAGTTCTAGAGGTAGTCAGAGCCTTAGGGTGGGAGTCAGAGTCAGTTCACATAAGGAATTAGCGATATAATTGCTAAGTAGGGTTATGTCCTCTAACTGACACTTATTAGATGTCGCAGAATGCCTCCAAAGAGAGGACATGGGAGACCACGTAGGGTGCCACGTGAGGAGCCCGTGGAGGAGCCGCACGTGGATGCCCCTACACCTAAAGAATATGGCGATGCATCACATGCGCATCCTACCCCGCGACAATCTATCTTGATCTAGTGTTAGTTCCCTTAGCTCTTCTCTAATTTGTTCTCTATCATGCTTGGTTGTGGCACAAGGTCAAATCTCAGCCATTAAAAACATTCATTGGTATCAACTCTGCTGGCAATGTATGATAAAAAAAGGTCCAAGTGTAATAGTACACATTTGGTTATATGCTTTTAATATATTTTGGAAGCTTTGAAATCAAGAGAGAGAGAGATTATCATGAAGAAAGAGAGATCTTGAAAGTATGAGAAAGGAAGCTAATTATATATATAAGAGTTTAAGAGAGCGCTTAAGAATTTTCAGGTTGAAGCCCCACACCTTTTACCCCTTGATCAATTTATTTCTCCACCTTAAAACTATAAAAGATAAACTTAAAAATTTATCAACGATAGAGAGAGCCTCCTTTGGAGAGTATATATTCACCAAGTACTCTTGTTCATCATCTCTCTCTCATAAACTTTTTAAGCAGATAGCTACATGAAATTAATTAATGGAATGCATGCATGCATGCAACGTGAAAATTAATTAACATGCATGACAACGAGAAGAAGAACATAGTAGCAGTGCAGCCACTTAGAAACGAAATTATGGGATCAACCCTAATGACCACCACCTCCATCCTTCTTTTCTCCGTCTTGATCGCCATTCTCAGCAACACCCACAACATCAAGAAACCTCTCAGAGACTCAGTTTTTGGTGCTCATGGCGAGTTCATGGTAGCCCTCAAGTATGTCACCCTCCTCTTGCCTTCATCTTTGCCTTCTTCTTCTACTCCCTCTTCATCCATTTAATTCCTCAACCAAGTCAACTCCCTCATCAACAATCCTTGTACCAACGATATCACCAGAGACTCCGGTGTCTTACCAGAGTGCATCACCGATCTTCTCAAGAAGGGCTTTATGCTCAACATTGTGGGAAACAGACTCTTCTATGCTGCTCTTCCTATTCTCAAAAAGTTATTGTATAAACTGTTCTTCTCCTTCACTTATATAAAACAAAAACATCATCTATATTTATCAAAACTAGAAATGCTTTCATCCTATAACAAGGAATAACACAAAAATCATGTTGATCAATTACTTCAAGTAAGCAAAGCATGGATACTGAAAGAGTAATGCAAGTAAAACCAATGGAGGACGGTGGAGGCGAGGGCGTAGGCGCCAAGCTCGATGGAGCAGATGAAGGCCTCGGTGATGATGATGACTCCGAATATGGAATATCTAGCGAAGATTGCTTGCCCCGACACCACCTAGAGCTTCTTCTTCTCCTCTAACATTTTGCTCCATAGCCCCGCTCTTGTCTCCACGTATCCCATCTCTTCTTCCTCATATGACAGTGGAGAGTTGGATTTTGGAAGGGAGAACTGGTTTGGAGTTGGCCTTGCTCTTCTCTTTCATTCAGTGTATTCGCTAGAGAGGGAGGTGAGAAAGTGCTGAGAGTTGGACTGTTGGTGGTTGGCATTATCAGAGATACTTGTAGTACTAGTTGGCTAGTGGTGGTTCTGGGATGGTGCCTAATAGAGTGGCAGTGGAGAGTCGTGAGAGGAGGGAAGAGATGGAGAGAGAGAAGAAGAGAGTGTCCCAAAAAAAAGTGACTGACAAGTGTCTTTAACAAATAGACATGGTAGACAGAAAATCCCCATGAGTGTCTTTTTGCGACTTAAAAAAAGTTGCGGCTCTTTTATAGACTTAAAAAAATTGAGGTGCTAAAGTGAAAAAGTGGTATTGTTTAGGTGGGTGAAAAAAAAAATTAACCCATAAAAAATATAATATTTTATAAATAATCCCCATTTTCCAAGGATAGCCATGGCTGCTCTAAAGAAACAAAAAAAAAAAAAAGAAGAAGAAGTGAATTTTCATGATTTTTTCCCCATCTAATACACTAGCTAAAGTTAATTTGGGAAGTAGATTGTGACACTACTGTATCTAAATATGATAATTGTTTTTTATATATTCTGAACGTTTGACTTCGCTTCAAGAGCTTGGGCATATAGTGGAGGGTTACACATGATAATTTATAATTATTTCTGTTATCGAGGAAAATCGGGTCTTACATGTGGTGTGATCTGATGCAATGTAACACCCCGGTTCTTTTGCAAAAAGAAAAAAAAAAATTATCAATAATAAAATAATGTGGGGGGTTTGATAAAATAATAGATGGTGGTATGTTTATATTATTAAGAGAGAGAGTTGATGAAACTACTTAAGAGGAATTATTACCTAGGTTTTTAAAATAATAAAGATTACTATTTTTGATAAACCAAGGTGTGACATTGTGATTTATTAAAAGGGGTTAATGGTTTAATGGGCAGCTGATGCGGGCCGGGCTCAAGAGAGAAGCTGGGTAATTGAAAAGAAGAAGAGGGTGCTGGTCTGAAACGGGGGATTGAGGCTCATGTGCTTCTCTCTTGTCCCGGCAAGCAGCAGGTGGTGATGTGAGCTGCTCGGTGGCACCTTGCATGCTTCGATGGAGGAGATGCCTCCGCGTGGCTCGTTAGGGCATGGCAAGTAGGGGTAAAAAGGAGGGGCAGCTAGGTGGGCGTGGGGGGAGAGCTCTGTTGGTGGGTCTCGAGTTCCTTGCTCCGGTCCCCGCTGCAACTCCAACGAGCTCCTCTGAGTCACCTTCGATTCAGAATTACCGGCCAGCCTACGCGACGGTCTACTCGCAATGCTAAGCGACGTCCGGGCGATTGTTGGTGCCGGGTTCGCTTTCATGTGGGTCAAGGTCCGCAGAATTGGAGGTGTTGGTGTGTTGCTGTTGTTTTAGTTTGATGGTTGATGTTCTTGTTGTTATAGAGTCAGTAATTCTAGTTGAGTGGTTGTGGTAGTTGTTGTAGTTCTTGCTACTGCTGTTGAGGATGATATCTTCGAATGTTTGTAACCAATTGGTTTTTAAGGGATCAAATAGAAGTTATTATTGTTGGTCTTGCTCATGCCTATAACCTGTTTGATGAAATGTCTATTGGAGTTTTTGAGTTTCCAAATAGCATGTTTTGGTGTGGTTGTGACTCTTGATACTGCAGTTGGTCTTGTTAGTATTGTTGTTAATTTTCTGGTTACTGTTGTAAGTATAGTTTAATGTTGAGAGATAGTCAAGAATTGAGAGTTGTTAGAAAGAGATTTTTAGAGTGTTATGAGATGAACTTGTTGCTCTTAGATAGTTGAAATTGCTTATTGATCTTATGAGCTACTATTGTGAAGAAGATATGTGGATGTGTTTCTGGTCAGATGTGGATAAATAGGCTTTGATATTATCTAAATGAACATTATCTGCCTTCTAGTTCATTCAGGATTTCAAATGTATGTTGACTATTCTCTGTGACACACTGTGAAGCATACACTAAGGTGATTTTCTAGGTAAACTATGAAGGTTTTGGAGTTTCTTCAAAGTGGAGAGATCAATGAATTCTAGTTGGGTCAATCCTTTTGTAATCATATGCAAAAACCATGGATGATTTATATTGTTACTAAGCTAATTACCCATAGGCAGTCTTACAAAATGCGACACTGAGTAATTCTCGGTCTCCACTTCAAGGGGCCGGCCGCTCCCTGCTCACTACTCCATTTGGGTTGTGTAATACGCCGTTGGAAAGATCTCGAGGTCTTCTTTCTAATGAGATTAAATGAGAGAATTTGGACTTACGATTCAAAAGTTACGATTTATTCTTTCCAACCGCGCAGGGCAACCAGAATTCTGCGTATTCGTATTTTGGCTTGTAGATTATCGTATTATGTTTTAGGATTGCTGTTGTTTTGCTGTAGTGTATTGCTGTTGGAAAGTTGCATGAATTGAGCCCGGTTTGTGTTTAATGAATTTGTCAAAGAGGGAAATTCGAATATGAGTTTCTTGTTACTAGAGTTTGGTATATTAGTAGTGAGGCAGTGAGTTGATTTTTATATGTCTATTATACTTTATTTGAGACAAGGGGTTATAGTGTTGTAATGGTCATAGACTAACTTTAGAAATTGTGTGGAATCATGCTTTCAGTTGGAGATTTGGGAAATACAATGATTCCAAGGAAAAGTTCTGCTAGTGTTGAGCATGCTCGAATGATGTTTGATGATATGTTTAAGGGAATAAGACTAGCTCAGTTGATTTATTATATAAACATGTTTATATGATGTTTGATGGTTAAGGTATTCTATGTTAAGTTTTGGAGTTGAATGATATAGCTTAGTATTGGGCTTAAATTACTTTGGATTAGGCCCATTAAGAGGAAATGATTATGAAACATGAATTAGTAGTTGTTTTAGCTATTATTTTGATTACTAGGAAACAAAAGAAGAACAAGTTGGAAACCTCAAGAAGTCCGAGTCAGATTTGACTTGCTTAGGACCTCAGGTGAGTGGACCTGCTGTATATTCTCGTGTTTGATCGGGATTTATCGTGTTTTCATCGGCTATGATTTATTCTCGGGTTTTGAGAATGATTTTGATTATTTACAGCTATTGTAGATTGATGTTTTCTGCATATGACTAGCTATAGATCATTGAGATAGATACAAGATGTGAGCATCGATTTGTGCACTCTGTTAGTTGAGCCTTGCTATGCAGATGCAGCTCCGTTGAGCTGAGACCAGAGTGATACCGAGTAGGGGAAAGGTTTTACTTTGTTTTCAAATGAATTTCTAGCATTAAAACCTTGTTTTTAAAATGTATTTATTTTAAAACCCTTTCCCAACTCTTTGGAGTGCTCGGTACCACGAGTGAAGACCCAGATTGAGGGAAACCTCACGGCTTCACATTCAACCCAGATTGGGGGATTCCTCACGGCTATTATCTGAGACCTTAGCAAGTGATCCTACAGTGTTGCATTTTATTCTATAGACGCTCACATATCTAGACATCTCATGAGGCATAGACAGGCATGTTTTTGACTAATGACTTTTTGGGTTTCCTCGGACATTGCATTAGATGATCTTTCTGATTGGGAAGATAATGCATGGACTTACATGCTTTACTGTCTTTCTACATGTATATGAGTACAGAGTATTTTCCATATACATGATTATATTTTTCAGATGCACAGGTCTTATTTGAGCTGACAGTAGGGGTCACATATCACTGAGCTCTGTAGCTCAGTCCCTTTTTCTCACCCACCTTGTGCAGGTAGCGGACAGGAGTTTGGGTAGAAGCTAGACCCGGTGAGATGTGATGACTTAGTTGGCTCTGGCGTCCCATAGCTGTTTCTTCTGTTGTGCACTCTGAAGATATATTTATTTTACTTTTGGAGATTAGACCCAGACGTGTAGTCTGTGGAGTACTGTAGCAGATATCACTCTTCTTGTTGGATGAGTTCCAAACTTTTATGTTTATTTATTACTGTCTCCAGTTTATTCCGCAGATTTTTGTTTCAGTTTTGACAGCCTTGGGCTCAGGGTACTCACCTGGGCTGGCTGGTGTGACACGTGTCCCTATTGGGATTAGGGTGTTACATGCAACAAGAAAGACAAGGTCACACACCATGACGATCCACTCCCGTAGGGCCACATGGAGATTCCCCACTACCGATCTGCAAAAGGACGTGCACCTGCGTCAGTGTCAGGGGCAACGCTTGTGTAACATTCAACCCTTAACTCAGCAAGATGTTACACTAGCAAGGACGAGAATGGACCCAACCATACAGTTGTTCAACTGAAAATCCTAAACATGATAATTATACATAAACCAAACAACCGGTAAAAAAACAGGTTCAGAACTAGTATCCAAACTCTATAATACATACACATAGTATCTCGCAGATACTAACACTGATACAGGGTACAAAATAAAACTCTCTTATCTACTAATCGTAGTCAGAGCCAACTATGGAGAACTCACTCCTATTTACATGAGCAAAATATTTCATTGAGTGACAACCACTAATCCATGAAACTAAATTATATACTGTTCTGAAGAAGATAAGAAATCTCAAAGATATGCTAATCATATACATTATCTTCAATTCATTAAGAGATAAGCGTCCAAATGAACATAATTTCATAAAACTATCACGTACATTTTTGCATGCAATTTGGAGGAAATGTTGCCCACCAGTACTTAAGTTATGTTAATTTTCATTTACAAGACATCAGAAGGTCTGAAGAGCGAATTAGAAGCAATTCGACATCAACTGAGGCAAAACAAGGCAAAGACAACCTACATGATGCACAAGTAGGATGCGCGTGTCAACTACGTCCCACAAGTGTATGGGGTTGATCAAGTAATAAAGTACCCAAAAGGTAGGGTTATCGTATCCACAAGGACTGGAATACTAGTACTGACTATGCTTGCTATCTAGTGTGAAACTAAGAAAAGTGGTTGTGTTTGGTTGTTTTGCTCCTAACAGAAGCCAATGCGAACAATTGGTTGTAAGAAATCAGAGGAGAAGCGTGGCACCTCGGATCTCAATCCCCTAGGATTCTTTTATTAATAATCAAATTCTAAATATTAGTTCTCTATTAGTGAATTCTTGGGAGTTCGATAATTACACCACCTAGATACCACATCCGATTTCTCTGTATGCAGATCGAACTCATTACCTATGTATAGTTCTAACCTAACTAAGACATACATGAATTTATGCATAGAAGAGGCATGCAATCAAAACCATAAGAACGAACATGCTTTGCTAAACCTAGCAAGGTAGATGACCATGGCTCATACACAACATAATCATATCAATCAAGCATAGAATCACAAGATCCATCCATAAAAGAAAACTAATAAATAATGAATTCGATTAATAAAATATCCTAGGGTTCATGTGTCTAAGGCAGCATCGAAGGGGTTTAGCCTCTCATGCTAATAGATACACTAACAAAGAAAATAGGAGAAGACTAATTAAAAACATAGGGCTTCCCTTGCTTGATGTCTTCTCCGCCTTCAATCTCTTCTGCTATTCTGACCAACATCCGGATCTCAAGCTTCCGTCCAAAGATGATTTAATCTCCTCTTCCCTTGGGTTTACATAGTCTTGAATCTCCAGCAAAATCGTCCTCCTACTTTTGGATAACTTCTGGTTTAAGTTGGATTGGGTCAGATAATCTTGAGATAATTCGGGATAATTCAGACTGAAATTCAAGGTCTGTGCAGTTTTCATCAAGTGATCGACCCCATAGACTTGTGGGTAGTTTTCATGAACCTTGTGCGTACATCAAGTTGTTGGCGTCGTTGCCAAGGATTGGCAATGCTAGGAACATTAGAATTTGTTATTCTAGTTAGATAGTCAAATTTACTTTTACTAGAATTCCAAAAAAAGGGGGGGGGGGGGGGGGGAAGAGAAGTGTGAGGATTTTATAAACTAGATTGATTTAATCACACTGAATTAACAATGTTTGCCCTTTCAGGTAACAAAGATTACTACATGGCTCGCTACGTCCACTACTCATTGAAAGATTTCCTGGTATATCACATTCATCACATGGAAGGAGCACTGCAAGAATCAAGGGTCGCAAGAGTTAAAGAAACCAACTAAGAAGAGGTAGTGCACCACTTTAAGGAGAATACAGAACTATTTCTAAAAACAATATGCGACAAAACCACTGACTTAGAGCAGATCTTCTCCATTTCTAAGAACGCCATGGATTCTATGACTTGCAATATAATAGATTCGGAATACCTACATGTGATAGGAATAAATTTGAATGTGTAAGAGGAAGCAGAGATGAAGGAACGCATTGAGAATGATGCTGAAAATACCGTCGGAGAGACCCCAAGTGAAGACCTGACTAAGGAGGTATGGGTAAAAATGACACCATCAATTGAGGAACCCCCAGAATTGGAAATGAAAAAGCTGCCTACACACCTGGAGTATGCCTAAAAGGAGGGGGACGTGAAACTCCCAATCATTATCTCCCCTAGCTTGGAGACACGGTAGAAAGAGAGGTTACTGACAATGCTGAGGAGACATAAAAGAGTGCTAGCATGGAAAATAGTGGATATCCGAGGGATAAACCCAACCTTCTATACGTACAAGATTCTTATGGAAGATGACTACAAACCCAAGGTGCAACCTCAGCGATGACTTAACCCGAATATGAAGGAAGTGGTGGATGCATAGGTAAAAAAATTGTTGGACGCTGGAGTGATCTACCCCATTTCTGATAGCTCTTGGGTGAGCTTGGTACAGGTAGTCCCGAAGAAGGGAGGAATGACCACTGTACAAAATGAAAGAAACGAGCTTGTCCCAATAAGAACCGTCAAAAGATAGAGAGTTTGTATTGATTACCGGAAGCTTAATGACGCCACCCGTAAGGATCATTTCCCGCTGCCCTTCATCGATCAAATGTTGGAGCGACTCTCAAGCCATCACTATTATTTCTTCCTAGACAGGATGTTTGGGTATCTGCAAATTCCCATAGCCCCTAAAGACCAAGAGAAAACAACATTCATATGTCCATACGGTACGTTCGATTACTGCAAAATGCCCTTTGGTTTGTGTAATGCACTTGACACTTTTCAACGTTGCATGATATCTATTTTTAATGACTTTATAGAAGATATCATGGAGGTTTTGATGGAAGATTTTTCAGTATTCGACGATTCATTTGACCTATGTCTCTCCATAATCTAGAACGAGTTTTACAACGTTGCGAAGAAAGTAACTTAGTCTTGAATTGGGAAAAATGTCATTTCATGGTCCAAGAAGGCATAGTTTTAGGACACAAAATTTCTAATTATGGCATAAAGGTAGATAAGGCAAAAATCGAAACCATCGAAAAACTTTCACCCCCGTGTCAGTAAAGGCTGTTAGGAGCTTCCTAGGACATGCCGGGTTTTACTGAAGATTCATAAAAGACTTTTCAAAAATCACCAAACCTCTGACTAAATTGCTAGAAAAAGATGCTTCCTTTAATTTTACAAAAGAATGTCTGGAATCATTTCTCACCATGAAAGATAGCTTAGTGAAAGATCCAATTATGGTGGCCCCAGATTAGAGTTTACCTTTTGAACTAATGTGCGATGCAAGTGATTTTGCAGTGGAAGCAGTGTTAGGTCAAAGGAAGGACGTACACTTTCGACCAATCTACTACGCAAGAAAGACATTGACGGATGCCCAGGAAAACTACACCACAACGGAGAAATAGCTATTGGTTGTGGGATCGAAAATACCCGCCTAGCATCGTATCTGTGAAGAAGACACCATGCGACATATCGAATCACAAATATCATATTTTTTTGGTTTGTGGGTTCTTCAATTCCTAATAGAGGCAAGCCTCTATTATTAATTACCCCAGACAATGTCGTGGGAACCTCCGATTAAGGGAAAAAGTACAAGTAGAGAGGCAATGAATAACGCAATATGAAAAACGATTTTTATTTATCATAACTTTCATTACATATGGATATCATCATGAGATGTTCATACATATCATTTATTTGTTCATTTGCTTAATTTTTTTATTTATTTTATTATTTAGTAATGCCGCCTTCCACCTCGTCATCCCCTTTGAATTCATGTTGTAGTGTTGTCGCGTCATGGTCGCCAACAACCCATAAATTTACGGCAGTCCTGCCCTGCCTTGTGACTGAAATCTGTACCAAATGGACCATCAATATGGGCAACACCATATATGGGTATAAAGCCCTGGATGTCTAGTTCTTGATACCGCTAATTTCATCTCGATCGAAGATTTCTACCAAAAGTTATCAGCGTTTGAATAGATGGTAGTCAGACAGGCAAAACTGCAGGAATTAGTCTTCTTTCCATCAAAAACTGTACCAACTGGGCCACTGATAGGAACTGTGCCATACATGGTTCGAAATCTATGGAAGTCTAGTTTCCAATGCCACAAATTTCGCT
The DNA here is from genome assembly GCA_026586065.1 of Dioscorea zingiberensis. Classification (NCBI taxonomy): domain Eukaryota; kingdom Viridiplantae; phylum Streptophyta; class Magnoliopsida; order Dioscoreales; family Dioscoreaceae; genus Dioscorea; species Dioscorea zingiberensis. The sequence goes on from CM048824.1 coordinate 43,581,384, forward strand.
TCAATCAGAGTTTCCTATAAAAAGTTATCGCCGTTTGAATGAAGGGCGGTCAAGCCGGCAGAACTGCAGAAATTTGGCTTCGGCAGTAGATTTCAAACTGTGACTTCCCATCTTCTTGCATGAAGCTGCTGCTCCTTCATTTCCATCCTTTGCATTATCTTTGGCGATAATGGACAGCAGGGAGACTATTATATAGTCTTTGCTTTGTCTTTGGCAGTGATAAGGGCACCATGGAGGCCATTATATAGCCTATGCTTTGTTAGCTGGCGATAAGGGCAGCAAGGAGACTATTGTATAGCCTTTGTTTTGTTTGTCACCGATAAGGGTAGCAGAGAGACTTTTGTATAGCCTCTGCTTTTCCTTGCCAGTATAAGAGCAGCAGGGAGACTATTGTATAGCCTTTGCTTTGTTTGCCGGCGATAAGGGCAGCAGGGAGGCTATTATATAGCCTGTGCTTTTCCTTGCCGATATGAGGGTGGCACATTGATCGACTCGCAGTTGGTAGCGCTATGCGCTGCTTGGATCAAGCAGCGAGTTGCCGAAGCTCGAGTTGGAGCACGGCGCTAGCTGTTTGCTTGAGCGCTGGCCGAGCCTGGCCATGCAGCGCTTAAGCGGGATGTGCATGCTAGACTTGTGCGCTGTGGTGCACCGCTAGGCTGGGCCGGGTTACAAGGTTGTGCGCGGCTAGATGGCCGCGCTGCTGCCTTGGTTTGCGATAAGGCCAGCGCCGGCTGCTGGCTCGCGCCTGTGGCAGCTATTGGCGGGCGCTGTAGCTATTACAGACGCAAGGCTGACCGCCTTCTTGGGCGCGCTGCGCGCTGTGGCGGCTGCTGAGCCGCGGGCGCTGGCCGGCTTACGCTACGCGGCAGCTGGCTACTGGGGAGCGCGGTGCTTATGGCTTCTGGCGCCGGGCTCAGACGGCACGCCGCGGCGGCCAGCGCGCTGGCGTGGGCGCTTGGCTATGCTTGGCCACAAGGGGTCGCAGTGGCTGCTACTGTGGGCGCCGGTATTTCTGGTCAGCATGAGGTGCTTGGGTCATGAAAGCTGCGGTGATGGAGATGAATAACCTTGAGTGAAAGCCTACCTTTCATCTTGATCTCTTTTTTTCTCCTCTTTATTTTCTTCTTCTCCTTCTTCCCCTTCCCTTCTTTCTTTGGCTGCCTCCTTTCTCTTCCACTTTTTTTTTATTTCTCTGATCCCCTTTTATCTCCCCCCTCTAGCTTTTTACCAGCCTTTTTGTTTTGATTTTGTTGTTTTTTGTTTTGATTTTGATTTTTTAAAAAAAAAAAAAACTCCTCCCCAGCACGATTTCTTTTTATCCCAACCTTTTTTTTAAAAAAATTTTGATTTTATCTCCCCTTTTTTTGATTTGGCGTTATCTCTTCCCTATTTTATTAATTAATTAATTAATTAAACAATATTGCCTCGGGATTAGCATTTTTGAGCTGCCTTGGGATATTGGTGCAGTAGGCTCAAGTCAAATGTTGGTGCCGAGTTGGCGGGTCAACGTAAAGACCGGAAGTTATCGAGTCAATTCCAAGATTGGGTCGGTTTTGGGTGTGGTTCGGTATTTTGGCCATAACTTTGGCTACCGATATCAGAATTGGGAGTTCGACCCCAATTCGGAAAGCTCTTTGCGGCGCGCACGACATGGGATGTCATATTAGAGAGAATTTTAGTTATTTTTCTTCTATTTTTAGAAATATTTAATCCACTGAATTAGGGTTTTCAGTCTTTTTTCTATTTTTGGTAATAATTCAAATTCCAAATTAGGATAGGATTTAAATCTGATTTAATCTCGGATTTTTAGGAGTTATCTTATTTGTTTAGAGTTTTAAATTTAGATAAGTTTAGTTTTAAATAATAATTTATAAATTTTAGCAAATTTAGATTAGATGATAAGGTTTCTAGATTAATCCTTTGAGGTTGTTTACCCCAGCTTGTGGGTTAGTTTTTCATTATTGAATTTTGATTAATAATATATTTCTGAATTTCAGAGTATTTTCTCTGGTTCTTTTGGTTCTTCGTTTGTTCTTCCTTGCGTTCCTTGGACCCGGCTAGCCCACGGGATAATCGCTACCCCGCCCGACGTCAGATATGCATCCTCGGCATGTGAAATTTCATTGCCTCGAGAAATGTTCTCGGGCTATTTAGGATTGCCTCGAGATACGTGTTTGGGCTATCCTGAGATTTGAGTTTGCCTCGAAATATGTATTTCTTGGCCCGCCTTGGGATATCTTTGGATAAATATTTTCCATTTAAAAATATTTTGATTTCAGGGTATAAACTTCATTAAAATTGAAAACCTTGAAATATTTCATTTTGGATCTTCAAACATTTGTTTATTTATTTATCTTATATTTTTTTGATATAAACATTGGTTGTGGTTTATACATTCGACAAATTTCACCCCTATTTGGTTTTGTCAAAAGTAATTGTTTACACTGACCATATACACTAAGATATATGTTAAACAAACTTGATGCTAAACCTTGGTTGATTCATTGGGTACTGCTCTTGCAGGAATTCGACTTGGAAATCAAGGATAAACGTGGATCTGGAAATATAGTGGTTGATCATCTATGTAGACTAGAATGATCCAATTACACCGAGAATGAGAAGGGAGACGTTAATGATGCATTCCCTGACAAGCAGTTATACCTAATGGAAAACACCGAGGAGGACGGAATTTAGTAATTTACAGACTATGCAAACTATCTTGTGGGCCGTAATTTCTAATAGAACTGTCAACCAGAGAAAGAAAGAAGTTTTTCAACGATATGCGACACTACGTTTGGAAAGACCTGTACCTATACATAATTTGTGAAGACCAAGTGGTTAGAAGGTGTGTATCGCAAATGGAAGGATGGTAGATAATTAGACATTGTCACACTCGACTGACAGGAGGACACTTTAGTGCAAAAAGAACGGTGGAAAAAATCCTCAGCTCAGGATTCTTTTGGCCAACGATATTTAAGGACACACAGGTATTTGTACAGGCCTGTGACAGATGCCAAAGGGTGGGGAGCATTTCCAAATGGGATGAGATGAATTAGAACTCAATTCAGCAATGTGAAATATTTGATGTCTGGGGAATTGACTTCAAGGGACCCTTCCCCAATTCCAATGGAAACAAATACATCTTAGCTGCTGTAGAATACGTCTTGAAATGGGTGAAAGCTCAAGCACTTCTACCAAATGATGCCAGGGTTTTGATCAAATTCCTCAAGAAGTTTTCTGTTTCGGTACACCACGTGCAATAATAAGTGATCGAGGAACACATTTTTGTAACACGCAATTTGAAAGAATCTTGAAGTACGAGGTGACACACAAGTTGGTCACCACATACGACCCCCAAACAAGTGGCTAAGTGGAAGTCTTAAATAGGAAATTAAAATGTATCCTGGAGAAAACAGTACAATACTGTAATAACTCACTCAAAACCCATACGTAAATATCTGAGACTATAGGGACTAGAATGAAAGTTTGAAGAGATGGTTTGTAATTACCTATTAGTTCAAGGACCTAATTAAGATTTCATAATGGTGGTTTAATGTGATTAAACCAACATGGTCTAATTTATCATGCCACCCGACTTTGGTTAACCTTGTAGGGCTTCATATGAGATAAAATAGAGATAATTATAAAATACATTATGATTGATCTCTACCCAAATACTGATTTTAATTCGATTATACATTTGAGTTTGACTTGGATCAAGATTTATTATGAAATATTTACGATTGATCTTTATCTCAAATGTAGATTTTATTTTAGTTAAGATTCAAAACTTGAATTTAAATTGGATAAAGATTTATCTCATAGAGATAATTATAAATTGTTTATAATTGATCTTTATCTCAAATATAGATTTTATTTGAATTGGATAAAGACTTATCTCATAGAGATATTTATAAATTGTTTATCATTGATCTTAATCTGAAATATATTTGTTATTTGATTTAGATTCAAAATTTGGATTTGAATTGGATAAAGACATATCTCATAGAGATAATCATATAATAATGATGATTTACCTCTATCTCGAATATGGATTAGAGTGAGACTAGGATACTCCCCTCTATATAAGGAGAGACATGATGAGAGAATTCATATACAATTTGGTGAGAGAAGTTGAGTGATCCCTTGGAGGATCCAACCAGAGTTAAGCACTATAGAGACTGCCAGGTGAGTTGATTGTAGATGAATTCATGTATTTTGATTCGTTTTCTTGAAGTTTTATTGATGTTTTTTATCGATGGATTCTGAAAATATTATTTTCAATATGCACTTGTATTTGCTCATAGTTGAGCAACTTTGCATGTTTCGTCTAAAAATCTATACCTACGTCATGTATGCACCGTTCGAGATATGACTATCGAGGCTCTATTGAGGAGACCACTGTGGGACAACTTGTTTTCTGTATACCGGCTGCGGGCTGGTTGTGTGAGTACTGTGAGTTCGACTAGTGCTGTTGAGATTGGGCGTTTACGGACTAGGTGTGATTGATATAGTCGCTTTGATATGCCAGTCATATTATGATTACTCGTGTTTCTGAAATAAAAATGTTGAAATTCAGTAGCATCTTATCCGGATTATCTTTGACTGGCATTAGACTTTCTGATCTGCTTGATATGCGCACAGAACATCATGATCATTGTTCTGTTATATATATATATATATATATATATATATATATATATATATATATATATATATATATATATATATATGATACTTATGTTATTTTTCTGTATTTAACCCTAGTGTGATGTTTGTCTCTCATTAGGCTAGTTTTAGCTCACAACTCTCACTATTTCAGTGTACACGATCAGGTCAGGATAGCCAATCTATTTGACTTGGAGTGGTATGGACCCGAAGATCGATGTGATGGTTTATAGTTTAGCTGGATTTGAGTCTAATGTAGGTCATTGTATAAATATCTAATGAGTTATTTTGGGGAACTAAGATCTTATTTTGTATTTGATTTGAATAGCATATTTGAATAATATCAGGAGTTGGTTCCTTTTATCAATTAATAATACTGGTTATTTTTTATTCCATGCCTTGTGTACTTAAGGGGGCAACCCTATAAGTACTCGGCATTTGTCCCGTATCCGGACCAAGGCTGGTTCGGGACGTGACAAACACAACAGGCGTGATTGGTCAAAGAAAAAGGATGATGCTCTATGGGCATACACAACTGCTTATAAAACCCCAATCAGAAGCACCCCATACCGATTAGTCTATGGCAAGGTATGTCATCTGCCAGTAGAATTGGAACATCGAGCATATTGGGCTACAAAATTCTTGAACTTCAACCTCGAATGAGTTGGGCGAAAACAGAAATTTCAGCTTAACGAATTAGAAGAAAGGCGCGAGAACGCTTATGAGAACGTCAATCTATACAAAGAGCGAGTCAAGCGATTTCATGATGCACGCATAAAGAAGAGTCGGCAATTCCAGGTAGGTGATCAAGTTTTACATTTCAACTCATGGTTACGATTATTCCCAGGAAAACTCAAGTCAAAATAGTCGGGACCCTTCACCGTAACGCAAGTCTCGCCTCATGGAGCAATTGAAATCACACATCCAACTAAGGGTACGCACAAGGTAAACGGGCAATGATTAAAGCAGTACATAGTAGGCGACATACCCTTCAGTAATGAAGAAGAGAAGCTCTACCTATTCGTGCCTCACCGAAACCAACAGGTATGTTAAGCTAGTGACATTAAACAAGCGCTTTTTGGGAGGCAACCCAAGTTAGGTCAATTTCTAGTCATCATCCTGTCTTAGTAGAGAATAAACTGTGGTAAAATTTTCAAATATGATGGTACTCTCAATAATTTTTGCCTCCTACGGACTTAAAGATTAATTCTTTGTGTTTGGAGTCACAAACACACAAGTTCTAGGGAGTTAAGTGAAAGAAGGACCAATACAGCAAGACAGTGATGTGCACGGACTTAGTTGAATTGTGCACTGTCGTGCCGAAGAGAGTGCATCTCTTTGGATTTCCCTTCTCACAAAAATAACTATTGCGCACGGACGTGCAAGGGATTTACACGGGCGTGCAAACTGGGGCGACGAACTCAACCTCTCCAGGTCTGTACGGATGTCCGCATGCCCGTGCATCTCACGGGAAATTTAAGACACATGGTTGTGAATTATGCACGGCCGTGTAAGGCATTTGCACGGGCGTGCAGCGCGGGGTGGCGAAACTAGGGAGGCACACAAGGCGTCTTCAACCCTGTTCTACACAAAATCAGATTCCTACTTCATGTTAGCATCAAATCTACTTCAAGTGGGTATCAAACTTCACTCATATAAACCTTGAAGGGCTAATAGAATCAAGCAACATGCCCTAAGCGTAGACTAGGTCCAGTCCCTATCGACCCTCGCCATATCCAACAAAAGGCAACCGGCTGCTTAATCAACAACAAGGAAAAGACAGCAGGAAGAAAACCTCCACCTTCATCAACTAAAATCACCGACCCACCGCGAAAGATACGCTCGGTTATAACAAAGAAGTTTCGGGGAGTTTCAAACCATCGATTGGAAGGTTATCGTAGAAATAGGTCCTGTTGGCGAGGTCCAACAGCTGCTAACCACATGAGGATGGCACCTCACCTATCAATAGGCGAGACTTCATATAAGGATCTCAATTTGGAGGTACTATCGACACTCACATTTATAAAAGGAGCAAGTTCTTGGAATGAACGAGACAAAATTGAGTTTTAGATAAGAGGGACTTACAGACAGATGAATTACATAGAGTTTGCTATTCACCTTGGCATGTATGATCTGGATTTTACCGAAACACCTGAATACGAACTGTTAAGGGAACACAGACCAGTAGCCTGCACACAAGAAGCATACTGGAGGAGGCTCAACACTGACCCATACTACGATCTACAAGTATCCAAGGCATCTTCGTTGTGATAACCTGCACTCAGATACATCCATGCCATCCTCAGTCATTCTATCATAGGGAGAGGAAATAGCACGGGGGTAGTGAGCAACAAGGACTTTCTATTCTTACTGAGCATGGTGGACAGGTTCAAGCTGTACTTAGGATGGGTCGTGGCCCAATTTCTCCTTCACCAAGGAACGGACCCCAGAGTAGGAGTAATCTTCGCTAGACCATATATCACGAAACTAGGAAAAGGGATACAAATTCTATCTGAGGCATCAATTAGAAAGAAGACAATTGTCGATAGGACAACACTGATCACCATTGACACATTGAGGCCGATGGGCATGCTGTGATCCGCACGGACCTCTCAGGGTGTCAGATACACAGCCTCAGCCCCCACTGAGCCCTCAGTACCAACGGAGCGGCTCGAGCCGCAAGATGTGACAACGACAGGACCTAGTACCTCATCTTCACCAGCAGCACCAGCACTAACCCCGGCGGACAAGGATGCTCTCCTTCTCTGGCTGGTGTATGCTAACCAACTCTCACTAGATTACTATTGCATCGTATATCCACCCCCACCACTACCATCAGCTCAGACCATAGTAGATGTGGGGTTGGCATCCCGAGACGATGCTACAGGAGGAGACTCCTCAGATGACACCGACAGCACCGAGGAGGAGGACGACTTCGTCATCTGCGCATCATCTTCATTTTTATTTATTTTTATTTATTTACCAATTTTGTTTTTTCTTTTACTTTGAGTCAGTCGGTACATAAAGGGTTTAATCTTTCTATAGGTTATGGAGCTTCACTTTCCTTTTTATACCTTTAATGTTCTCAAGAAAAGTTGAAAATCACACTTAACAGGAAGAAAGAAGTTCCTAAACTGGTTGTTCCTTGTCTTTTTTGAAATCATTAAGCTCTTTCAACAGTTGAAAACGATGAAAATCAGAAGTAGTATATCATTAAGAAAGGTGATCCTATTGTTGAACGTTATCTCCGACTTCATAGCAACAGACCGGGCATGACTGAGCTTAATGGAATTTGGGGTATAAATACTATGCTTCGTGGCTAGGGTTTGTAAGTCATTGAGAGATATTGTATCCTATTGACTCTAGATCGTGAGTTCTCCTTGTTGTGGGTGAGAGAGAGCTTTGAATCCATGATTTCCTATCGGAAAACGGCTTGAGTCCTACTCTAATTATTATTATAGGTAGGATTGTTTTAAAGATAGATGTTTAAGTCCTATTCAAATCAAAATTGGTGTTGTCTTTAGATGGCTATAAATAAGGCTCTAGTATATTGGGAAAACAACCTTGGATCTTGTACCACACATTGATTATAGTGGATTGATCCTCCATGGAGTGAAGTTCATCGGTGATGGTGGTGCTCGCTACTAGCCCCGATGGCTCCCAGGTCACTACTGTCTGTAAATGTATGCAATTTGATGAACCACGTAAATCTTTTTGGCTATACCCAATTTCCTGGAATTATTTGATTTACTTTTATTTCCCTATTGCATATTAGTGTTAGGTAAATTAGAGATTGGTTAATTACATATTTCAAGGTAATAGCTTGTTCTTGCTCATTTGTTTTTCACAATCCTATTTGTAGAACCAAATTGTTGAGGAAACTTGAGGTTTTTTGCACTACACCTATAGCTCTTTATAGTTTTCAGCTGCCTCAACTAAAGATGATTACTTGTAGTGGAAGTATTTCAAAACCATGTAATAATATGGTGATTTTTACATTCCTAATGCTCCAAACGTTCGACATACATTCTCTTAAGATGAAGTTATAAAGCATTGTTTAATGACAACCGTTAATGAAGAATGATTTGCAAAGGGATTTTTCTTCCTACTTGGAATTTAGTAAATACAAACCGACCCACTAGATTCACAGAATGATTGAATCCAAAGCATTGACTTAATCCCTGAAGGCACGCCTTACCTTGAGTTCACCTCTAGATCATCTCGATGAGTTTGCTGACACATCCAGGTCCGCCTGTCATGTAGATCAATCTAGACATGACGGTTTCTTCACAGGGGGTCATAGGCGGGTCTTGATAGTACCACCATGAAAACCTTGACATTCGCCCGAATACATGCGTCGTTCAAGAGCTACCTCATTTTCCAGGCTGTGCCTATTTTATGGTCCTGGGGAGGACAATACTGAGTACCTGTACCAATCTTTGTAGAAAAAGGGGCGACAGCGGTCCACGCATCGCTTGTGAAAAGGGGCGATCAACTGTTCACTTCCCCGAGCCGTCAGATTATGATAGGTGTGATTTAACAGGGGAAGACGTAAAGGTTACTTGCCCCCTAAATACGCCTGCCTAACCCTAGAGGACCCACGTCTTGCTTCCACGCCGCTTTTATCTAAGGGAGAGAGATCTCTTATTGCTCTTGCATTTGTTTCATCATTCCGCCACCGACGATTCATGTAATTATGGCTTCTTCGGTTTCTGATAGATAGGCGGGTAATGTATCAACTTGTGTTAGTAGTGTTTCTTCTGCCTCCCATCCAGAGATTAGGAAACTTTACTGCATTCCCTCTACCTTAGCCCTTAGGGTGCCTTTTTCATATTAACGGGCTAGCAGCCCCTTAATGGGAGAGATTGGTGTGTATGTAGAGTTCTTCAAATCTGGCTTGCTCTCCTGATTCATCCTTTCTTCCAGGAAGTTTGGAGGTATCACACGGTTTGTCCTTCCCAGATTCATCCTAACGATTGGAGGATCCTCTATGGGTTTCTGTCTGTCTTAATCGCTCAAAGATTGCCCCTTCCCTTTGCTGGTTTAGGCTCCTTTTCTCTCTGAATAAGAATTCAAAGTCCGGAGACCGGTTGCTCTTTGGTGCCCGTCGCGGTAGGTCATTCTTAGGTCCAACTCTATTCCATGTTCATAATTGGAAATCTCGATTCTTTTTTGTCTCTACCGAGGGTTAGTGAGATTTCTCGATCTCTTAAAGGACTCCTTGTCTGGCTTCAGTTCCCTCGAAGCATAAGTCAGCCGAAGAATTGAATCACTTGGATGAGCTTCAAGAAGTGGAGACGCACGACCTTTCGCGACCATTATCTGATGTACTCCTCCGAGAGGGGGGAATTGTCGGAGACGGTATGGTCGGCAACCTTTATGGTTTAAGAATAGGGTCACCAATTACTATTGCCTGACTTTCTTTTCTTCTTCTGATTTTGAGATGCCTACCAAGGAGGAAGTACGAAGGTAGATGGCGAAGAGAGCACGCGACACTTGTTCTAGTGATACTGGTCGTTCTGCTGGCGAGGCCTCTTCATGAACCTCCTCGTTTTGCATCCTTTGATGCCTTGTATGTAGGCTCCGAGCTTCATGTTGTAATTCTACATTCCATTTAAACTGTAAAGGAATATACCTCTTTTTTCCCTGCCTTTCTATATCTTTCGCCTACATGTCTGGCTATCATGCAATCCTCTCCTCTCTCTCTTCATTTTTTTCCTTATCGTTTGTAGCGACTGGGGTGGCCTGTCGATAGGTCATCGTACTAATTCTTATTTGGGTGGTTATTGATGCATCCCTTATTAATACACCTCTTCCCAAAAGGATGGCTGCCTTGACGAACCCAAGCTTGTCTTGGGACTTGCGGCATTACACCACACTTTTCTATGCGCGTATCTTTCTAGGGCGATTTCGTCAAGAGTAATGATGGTGGTTACTTAGGGAGTAACCTTTTTCTCAATGACTAAGTGTCCTTTATCCGGGGCGTCTCCCTTCGGGAAGCAAACTTAACTGTTCGGCTCCCTTAGTGACGTTTGAACGTTCTCCCCGCTCTTACATTCTTACAAATCAATCCTTGCTGGTGTCTTCATCCCCGTACTTCTTCTTCTCTTCCATGTTGAGTTCTCCAAGTTCTTCTCAGTAGATGAACACTACAAAGCTCAAGCGCATCCTAAGAGACTTCTTCAACTGCCCCGCCTTCCCGACTGTTACCCTTGAAAAGCGGAGACGAATGTTGGAGTATTGGGGTGGACCATCTGGTGTCCATACTCTCTCTGACTCCTCTTTAGAGCCTGGAACTCTCCTGAGCCGATTTCGCTTCCCCCTTCTTCGATTGTCGAGGTGCCGCGTCCGATTAGTCTGGCGGATCGCTTCCCTAGGAGCGGCAGTTCCACGGTCGAAGGGATGGGTCTCCTCTTGAGGGCTCTGCCATGGATGTAGAGGCGCATTGTTCCGTCCTTTTGGATGCTGGCATCAAGAAGCTAAGCTGGCTCAGCCGAGACGGGCTGGGGTCCGAATTGTGCCTCGTAGGGCTCTGGTTAAGCTTCCAGCATCTTGTCATTCTGGTTACCTTTGTACTAACCTTGCCAACGTCCTTTCTCATAGGTCGTGCTTCTAATGGGAGTATTGGACTCTCATCTCCGGGAGTACGGGACAAGAGCTCTCCTTCAGACGATCGCCAGCACTCGAGCTAGGCTAGAGAAAACTCAAGTGGAGGTGCTATGACTAAAAGACGAGCTTTCCAACGCGACTAGATGATCCATCAATTGGAGGAGACATACGCTCGTTAGCTGGAGGTAGCCATGAAGAATAAGGAGAGGCTTAGGAACGAGCTTGCCACCCATCAGGCAACCCTAACATTGGCTCAAGCGGAGAGGGAGAACAAGTTGGGCTGCTGGTGTCATGGCTATCTTGGAGGAGGAGGTTGCGCAATTTCGAGAGTCGGCGGAGCACATGTTTCTGCTTCATTGGGAGGTTACCTACGCGTTGGAACAGTTCAGGGCTTCTTCGGAGTTCTCAGACTTACTCCACCAAGAAGCCTATAAGGGCGTTGAGGAAGGGTTTTTCCTTATACCTTGGTATTCCTCAGAGCCACCCTGACTTGAACCATGCTACCATGGACTTTCAGGACGCAATCGAGCTCCTTTATCCATCGCCTCCCCGTCGTTGACTAAAGACTTATACCGCCACCTTTTTCTTTTGTTTTGTAATGGTGTGCCTCATATGCTCTCTATCAGTGTGTATTGGTCTTTTTAACCTTCCTTCAATAGAGACTTCTTTTTTCCTTTTCTTCTTTAATGGAATGATGATCGTCCCGTCTTGGTTTATCATGCGGTTTTGTCCAAAAAACCTCTTGCATTCCCCGATCATTGTGTGTTTGGGTAGAGAGCTCCGTTCTCGAGTGCATCACTTCATCCATCCCTCGAGAAGGGGAAGCCGGAGGGGTTCACCTCGAATTGCTCCCCGGAAGGCTCACGACACTCTCCTCTTAAATAGTTTGGCCGCTGGAGTTGAGAGAGAGAACCATCCTTCAAAACGGGGGCACGCATTATCCTCCTACTTTTTATGAGCGACTGGAATGCCTATTCTTTGGGCAATGGTCCCAAAAGTTAAATAGGGCCTCACATTCTTTATGAATCATCCTTTCATTATTTACGGGGGATCATCTTCAGATGGCGGCTCAAGGGCTCACTCATCTGAGAGGCGCGAGTCATCCTTTCGTTTCAGAGAAAAAAATGGGGAGCTATTCCTCTTGAAATTCTTATGACTTCTAAGGGTCTGCTTAGCATGGCGGGTTAGACTCTCGCTCCCGGTAGGTGAGTTATTTTAACCAATCAGCAAGCAGCTTGGGGGTTGCACCCCCCCTCCCGTCCCACCCCAAAGAAAAGAGAGAGTGAGGAGGAGATGAGTCCTTCCTTCATTCCTCAGAAGAGAAAGGGCAGCCTTTCTTATTGGAGCCACAACTTTGAGGGGCTCGCGTTTCGTCAAGGTGTGAGTCAGCCTCCCGCCCCGGGCAAATAGTCGTCTTTAGCAGATGGTTCTAGCAAGGACCCACCCCTTGTTAGGGTGCAGTTCATCCTCCCATCCTTATGAATAGGGAACCAATCCTCTAGGTAGGCATGACTTTAAGGGCCTCACGTTTGGAGGGGCGCAAGTCGTCATCCCGCTCCTGATGGGTAGTCGTCTTCATCAGGTGACTCACAGGGGCTCGCCCATCGTCAAGGTGCAAGTCATCCTCCCGTTCTTTCGAACGGGGAGCCAATCCTCTAGAGAAAGAAAACCTGTTCGAGTTCTCTTACATACTCGACCCACGAGGGGACTTCCACGAGCGTTAGGATGGCTCAACCCTCTTTGAGCGCCTAGCAAGAGCCTTGAGATAGCTCAGCCCTCTCCGAGGGACTTTTATAAGCATTGAGATGGCTCGACCCTTTTCGAGAAACTTTCACAAGTGTTGAGATTGCTCAACCCTTTATGAGGGACTTTTTCAAGCATTGAGATCGCTTGACCCTTTCTAAGGGGCTTTTACAAGCATTGAGATAGCTCGACCCTTTCCAAGGGACTTTCAAGAGTGTTGAGATAGCTTGGCCCTTTCTGAGGAACTTTTATGAGAGTTATGATAGTCGGGCCCTTTATGAGGGACTTTTACGAGCGTTGAGATAACTTGAGAGGCAATGCTATCACTGTTCAAAAGGAAATACTTCATTATACTAGTGGATCGTAGAACAATTATAGTCTACTAATAGAAACGTCTAAGATGTTTGCCGTTGAAGGGCCTATTGAGTCTCCAGCACTCCATGTCGGTTAATTGGTACGTGCCAAGGACCCCCTTCTCCTCGACGACGTATGGGGCCTCCCAGTTGGGGGCGAGCTTTCCTAAGCGACATTCTTTTCCCTTGAACATGTTCCATCATAACACGAAATTTCCTGACTGGAATGCAACTCAGCGTGCTTTTGCATCATGACCCAAAATACACAAGATCTTGATGCTTGCCCGCTCTCCCCTCTCTTCCAAGTGGTCAAGCTCAGCCGTAAGATATTCTTCATTCATGGTCTGGTTGAACAATGCGGTCTGATAGGTCGCCTTCTTAATTTTGGTGGGGATGACGGCTTTTGCTCCATACGTCAAACTAAAGTGGGTTTTATAGGTGGGTGTGCGGCACATAGTCCTGTACGCCCGTAGGCAACTCGAAAGCTCGTCAACCTAATTGGACATGGCTTGGTGGACTCGGGTCTTTAGGCTTTGCAAGCTGGTACTATAAGTGACCTCAACTTGTCCATTCGCCTGAGGGTACATCACAAACATCAGCCTTGCCACTATCACTAGGCCATCACAAAATTTTCTAAATTTGGTGTTATCGAATTATCGATCATTGTCTGTGATGAAGGCTACTAGCACGCCAAACCTACAGATGACGAATTTCCAGATAAAGTTCGGATATGCTTGCTCGGTGATGCCCTTCAGAGTCCCAAATTTGTTCCATGCACTTAAGAGTCATCGGGAAAGCTTGACACAGGACTTTATCGTGGGCTTTGTGTAGCAGCATCTTGGCCTTGAATGTCGTTATATCGTCCGTCTGGTCCGCAAAGCTGTCAGACATGTCTATCGAGGCCATGTGGAACCTACTAGGCAGGGTAACTACCAAAATGCTGGGGACAAAGGGTGACCCCGATAGGGGTGTGTACTTGGGTTTTCTCTTTGCAAAGTGGGGCGTTGCTCCGCAACAAGGTTGGGGTGACTCTCACGAAAGAAATTGAGACCAAGGGGACTCAGTGCTATGAGACGTCTTGATGCTCTCCTTATCACGTAACCGACACCTTTGGGTTCAGGTCGTGGACCTCTTTCAAGACCCGAGTGACTCGAGGATGTATTCCTTATATTGCTCTGAGGTCAGACGGGCCCGATCTTTCTCTTGTAAGGCTTTGGTAAGTACTTCAAGCTGTTTTTGGAGCTATTGGATCTACGTGTCTCTCCGGTCCTCCGCTAGAGATGCCGGGGCTTCTTGGAGGATGGCGGTGAATGCAGGAGCTGCGTCAGGCACCGTGTCGTCGCCCCTACAGGACTCACTGTATGGTTCTTCTTGCCTCTCGTCATTGGTCGGCTGCAAGGCTTTTTGCTCATGTCTCCATGGACGACGCAAAACTGTTGATGCTCTAAACCGGGGTCCTCGAGATACACACTCCGATGAGATCAACTTTGAGTTAACAGCGGTGAGACTGGGTCAGAAACACCAGCCTTCACCTTGGAAGTGTGGAGAAATTGGGACGACGAGTGTAGCCGGCTGTGAACCTCGAGTGTGACTCAGCAGCAAGAGGCGTCGAGTAGAATCGCAATGGTCCTCCTTTTCGTATGAGGGTATCCTGGGGTTTTCACCTACAGGATCTCCGACGATCCAGTCAGTATACGAAGGAGGACGGGCGGCTGGAAACCAGCAGAGGATAGGTGAAGGAAAGAAGAGAGAAAGAGATCGGTCGCCCGGTTCGAATGGGAGTTGGGAGTAGTTGATGGTCTCCCCTAGCCAAAAAGGGGAGCCAGGGTTGGAAAAGAATGAATCCCCCTATCTTCTCCTATAGCCGTCCACACCCTGGTCGATGGCAGAAAGGTTGTCCCCTCTCACGCCCTAGCAGGCACCCGCCCCCCTGTAGATAGATAGTGGAGGGCATCTTTTGATACTTGTGCGCTCGCCTAGACACAATCGCAGAGCATCTTTTTCCATATGGTATAGAAGGGGCGGCCAGGTTTCTAACATCACCCATGATATCCGAGTAGCTGCTCGTTACTCTGTGAACAACCGGTGGAGAACATTCTCTGATACTGGAGTACCCATCCTTCGTACGATCACAGGGGGTCCGCTTCCACGCAACTCACCCATGGGGAATAAGGACTGTCAACCCCTTGACGTGTGCACCTCTAGCTAGGCTGCGGGTAGAGGGCCGAAGCCTCCCGGATTTTGCCACGTGTATGGCTGGGATTTTTCCGCATAACAATGATGAAGATGATAATGATAATGATGATAATAAAATAGTAACAAATAATTAAATAAAATGAATGTGCAGGTATAAATAAGTAATTGAGGTTGTGAATGCTAAATTTTAACATACTTTCAAATTGACGAAATACCCTTAAGTACCACCTTTACTTATACTAAGCTCTCCTTAATAAAACGGCCAGGACTATGTCTAAGGTAATTAATGATAGAGGCTTGTTTTATTAGAAATGGAAGAACTAACAAAATTAAAAAAAATAATATGTGTTCTTCAATAAATCGCTTGGTGTCTCACTCTTTCAAAACCATAATGCTATACAGATATTTCCGATCCCACAAGTCACACGTGTAAGCTAAGGTCAAAACACATAATTCTTATTTATCCTCTTTCTCATTGTCACTAATGTAATCTACTAGCCTTCAAACAAGAAACACAATCTAAGTATATGCTAACAACTTAGAATTTTATTATTAGCTAGCTTTTATATTTTATTGATATAGAGAAATAATGTAGTCACTCAAGAAGAATTTAGAAGGTCATTTTCATAATATATATTTTTTTAAAAAATATTATTATTAGCCCCATGGTCATTTTAATGGTCATTTTAAAATGACCATGGGGTCGTCTAGTCATCATCCAAGGGGTTGAATAGATGATGACTAGGATAAAAAATAATATTTAAGTAATATTAAAATATTAATTAAAAAGACATAATATTTTATAATTAACTTCCATTTTCCAGGGATAGGCATGGTTGCACTAACGAACCTAAAAAGAAGAAAAACAAAGAAGTGAATTTTCATTATTTTCTTTTTTCTTCACCTAATACATTGGCTAACGATTAATTTGGGTAGTAGATTGTGATACTAAATAATCTAAATATGATAATTATTTTTATATATTTTGAATGTCAAACTTCACTTCAAGAGCTTGGGCAATAGTGGAGGGTTACACGTGGTAATTTATAATTATTTCTGTTATTGGGGAAAATCAGGTCATACATGTGGTATGATATGTTGGAACAAGAACGACAAGGTCACACACCAGGACGATCCACTCCCGTAGGGCCACATGGAGATTCCCCACTACCAATCTGCAAAAGGCGCTGCTAGCGTTGGTATCGTGACAACGCTGATAAAGACACACCCCCACAGAGAGAGCAAATGGTGGGGTTAGGGAAAGCATGCCTGCACATGCGATCGATCCCTTGCAGTGTCCGGGGCAACACCCCACAGTTAACCGTCTGATGGTGACTCATGAGACATAAATAATTAATAGGGAATAAAAGAGAAAGAAAGGGATCTTTTTCTGGTCTCCCAGGCACTAGACTCATCTTCAACCTTGAGACCTTTCTCAAGTCCCCTGCAACCTTACTTCTCTTACAACTTCTCACCCACTTCCTTCATTTATACTCAATTGACTTGAGCACTAGAGGGTCCGAGGAGAAGCCCCTGGACTTCTCTTGCGGAAAAAGAGCCTTCGGCGACTGGTGTCTCATTGCCTTCTCATAGAAGGCTGACCACGGTTGTCATTAACCTCTTGAAGTCCCAGATCCAACACTCTCATTTCTCATCTTCCTTGTTGGTCTCTGAGTGGAGTGTGAATCTTGAGGTCAACAATTTCTAATCACTTCATTTTTTGGCTACGTAACTTCATCTTTTTTTAACAAGAGTAAAATTATGATTTCTAAATTTTTTTAGTTGTTAAAATATTATTCTTCTGCAAATACTCACATTGTTTGACAAGGGATATCCTCGTTTTATTTATATTTTTTTTAAACCAAACAAACATCCTTACTATCCACAAGTGGAGTAAAATTAACAATTTAATACTTTTCTAAACACAACTAAAATTTAATTTATCTTAAACAAAAATCACAAATTTAAAATTTCATCATATTTTATATATGATTTTATTCTTTATACACTATCGTTGTATAGCATTGAATGTCTGTAATTTTTGTCTTTCTATAACTGAAAACTTCCAATATTTTTCTATGCGCGGACATGAAAGATAAAGTAGGTAGGTGTAATATAGAATGAAGTATGAACGAAATAATAAAGCATGATATGAATTGACCGTTCATAAAGGATAATGATGTATGCTTTTATTGTCAATGATAGTCTTGTCCCTCTCAAGGCAAACAATATAAGTATAAAAGAAAACAAACATAACAAGAATTCAAGGAACATGACATCATGTTCCACTTATATATTTCAATGTAAACATGGGTTTCCATTGATGATATAGATTAAGTTATGGACATACATTTTGCAACTGTCACCTGCAGCTTGGTTGCAAGGTTGCACAGGTGTGGTGTCTCGTGAATATGGGAGCATCTAAGTGGTGAGAAAGCTGTGGAATTAAACTCTTCTTATCATGTTTAATCTCTAAGTTAACTCTTAACACCATGAAATAATTTTATTATTTATACAATAAGTCATCACATGTGATCATAGATATAAATGATTGGATCATAGAGCTTAGAGTGGGGATTTTATCTCCAGTGGGGTAAGCATGTTTGGAATGATATTATCTGTGAGTAATGATAGGAACTTATCCACTTATTAGTGAAGTAATTAATTCCATGAGATAATAGTAATAGCATGAGATAAGTGGCTCTTAGTATTAGGTTGGCAAATCACTTAGGGTGTGTTTGGTTGCAAGATGAAAAATAGGTGGAAAAAGAAAAATTCCATTGAAAAATTTTCCATCGAAAACACGAAAGTGGGTTTTGATTGTCATTATTTTCTAGCTAGAAAATCTTACATTTTCCATGGAAAATTCAGATTTTGCTGTTTGCAGATTGCTCTTATTTTCCATGGAAAATCTAACATTCTCCATGGAAAAAAGCATATTTGTTGTTTGATTGCTCTTATTTTCCATGGAAAATTTTTTACTTTCTCCATGAAAAAATAAAAAACATATTTCAATAAAAAGCATTCAAAATAAAAAAAAAACAACACCATAACATCACCATCCACTATTCAATAAAAAGTATTCAAACATAAATAAAAAAACAAAATACACATATTTCAAATTGAATTTTGAAACTACTCGATAAAAAGCGTGTTCACATATTTCATCAATGAAGAAGTTTCACATATAAAAAGCATGAGTAACTAAGTATGTTCACATATAAAAAGCAAGTTTACATAATTCAAAGTACACATTTCTTCCAATGAAACAAAACCACAATCCAAGACATGGATCATTTGCAGAGCTTGCAATTGACCCAAGCACGTATGCAAAAATGCTTCATCATTAATCTCAAGGAAAAAAATGACCATCTTTTTCATCATGCACAAATATTTACATGAGATCCATAACATCACCATCCACAAGACCCAATCCTCGGACTTTATCTAGGCTGGCTTGCACATCGACATGATTTTGAGTTGCTTGCTCGTTTAACGTAATGGACATTTCTTGCGAGCATTGAGTCATAATTTTGAGGGCCAGGCGGCATCATCCATAGGTTTCTCACGTTACATTTAGCACTCGGGCCTCTCCCTTGTGCGGCTTCAATGGGCGTATTGGCCGTGCTTGAGTGAGTTGGGTGTGCTTCCTCCAACTCATTTTCATCCTCTAAACCGACTCTCACCGGTTTTTTGATTTTGTCTTCATTCATTTCTATAAAGTCATTCCCCATGATAGCTCGATCTCCTGTTGCAATGTCATTGCCGAAAATGATAGCCAAGTCATAGTAGTGTAAGATCCATGATTTTAGGTTTATTTTGTTTAGTTTTATTTTGGAGAATAGATGAGGTCTTGTTCGTCTTTAATTAGTTTGCTTCTTTGGTTAGTTGGTTAATAAACCCCCTCAAGGAAAGGTTGTAATTGAACTTTTACTTGAATAAAAGTTTATGTTTTTATTATTGATCCCTTTAAGTATTTTGCAATATGAAAAACTCATCGTGATTAGAAACTATATGGTTGCTTATGAAAAGAGAGAGTAAAATGATAAATACCCTAATTAGGGCTAATTGGAATCATTAAGGGTCTAATAGTAATTTTCAAAAGGAATAAGGACTGAAAGATAATATGTCTCTCTTTGGATCAGGGACCTAGTTGTAAAATGAGAAGAGTCAAGGACCTAACGAAAATTACATCTCTCTCTCAGCCAGGGATCTGCATGTAAAAGTTTATAAAAGAAGGACATAATTACAAAAAGGCATGGGAGACTCACCACGGATACCTTATCGGATTGAACTGCTAGGATTAAAAGATCGCGAGATATGGCGTAAGTTCGAGGAGAGGAAAAGGCAATCTAACCGTTCGTTTGATCACTGAAGCAACGGTGTGGGATATGGTACCGTGCGGGCAAACGAGGACCATCCATCCATGGATGTTATTCAAGTTAGAGGCAGAGAGGATAATCCAAACCGTTTGATCAGCTCACTCGAGATAATCAAATCTGAACGGTTTATCGCGAACTATAGTTTAAGTTCGGTGCACATGGTATAATCTCAGCCTCTTGTCTATTTTAAGGCCCAGAATAATCACAATCGTTGATCTAGGGGAATCGATAAGTCGAGGCAATTCAATCAAACGTAACCATCCATCACAAAATGATCCTGGGCGATCATCTTCTGAGCGTGGACGATCTGAGGCATGATAACGCGCGTGCCACCGTTGATGGCCATGTACACAATCCTGGACTCTCGATAGAGAAACTCGATAGCGAGGCAACAGCGCTCGTCTCCTCCACGCCTCGCCACCGCATACGCCACTGCGCGCTTATCTTGTTTTCCAGATAATTGGGAAACAAAATTTAAAAAGGAGATAAACCTTATCAAAACGCAACTTGAATTCTATTCAAACTCAATCGCGAGCACCTATAAATATGAAGCCTTCGGTGAAACCCTAGAAATCATCTAATAAGTTTAACGTCGCCACCTCTCGCTCTCTCCTTCATCAACTTTCTCTGGCCTGAGAGTCAAGAGTAACAACACCACCAAGAAAGGATCACCAATAAGCATCTCTGACGTCGCCTGAGAGCCCAAGGGACCACTCTCCGTGTCAGACACCGCGAGACCAGAATGAACACCGCACGTCACCGTTATCCGGTGAGTTTCTCTCCTTTGTCCGATTGTTCACTAGCTGTTGCGCATGCATGTAGTGTTGAAAGGCACCGAGATAGAGAGGAAAAAGGGTTTTCTGATCCCCTATTCAGGTGCTGAGCGTCGGAGGAGAGGAGGTAGTCCGGCTGGGAGATAATACTCCGGTGAGGATGAGAGCTTAACAGCGCTCTGCCCGGAGGAGCTCACGGTGGGCTAATCGTCCTCGGATGGCGAAGACCCTGGGAAAGGCAGGCGGAACACCCACCACCGCTGACCACCACACAAGGCCTGGCGCCACCTTTCCCCGATGAAATCTTTGTCCAAAGGTTGAATATGAATTTAACGGGTCGGGTTGGATATTAACAGGTTTGAAGGGTTAGCGGGTTTTGTTTTATTGAAGTGTTTTGGTTGGAGTTAAGATGAATTGATTGTGTTAGTTGATTTGTGAAATAATTGGATCCAATTTGTGAGCTTGATTTGGGTTGGATCTGGTCATTAGAACTAAACAGGTTCGATCAATTAATAAGTTGGGTCTAGTTTAAAATAGGTGATTGAAGCTAATCAAGTTTGATTGTAGGTTGGAAGATTTGGTTGAGTCAAGTCTAGTTAAATCAGGCTAGGGTCTAATGAACTAAGTTAGACTTGGGATTCAATCACATTAGAATAAATCTGTTAATTTGAGTGGGTTTGGTCAAACCGGCTTATTCGGTTAAGAGATTGGGTCTGATCATGTATGAACCAAGATTATCAAAAAATATAGAGAGAAAAAGGGGTAGGGAAAGGGGATTGAACCAAGGACCTCCTACTTGGGCTTGGTGGGCCTTAGGGCCCGTTCATTTGCCTGTAACTGGCCGGAAGTGAGAAGTAGGCGGAAGTCCCACTTCCCCCGAACTCAAGGAAGCTGGGGAAGTGCCACTTTTTGTGTTCATTTGCACGGAAGTGAGGGGGCACCGAAGTGGGCACTTCCCCCACTTTTTGTGTTCATTTCACCGGAAGTGAGACCACTTCGGGCCACACTTCCGTAGTGTGTTCATTTCCACGAAAGTGGGGGAAGTAAAAAATCATTTAAATTTTTATTTTTATTCAATTTTAATTATTCTCTAATTGATGAGTATAATTTAATTGTATATTAGGAAATATTTGGTTTCAATTTTATTTTATTTTAAAATTAATTTAAATACATGTGGTGTAAAGTGGATCAAATTATAGATTAAAAATAACATTATCTCATCTAATTTTTTTTTTAACTTGCTTTAATCACAAAATACTAACACATCAAGTATGACTTTTTTTTGTGTATTGTATCACAGTTGGGTTGTGCTGCATAAATGAAAATGAAAAGGATATATAAAATCCATTTCATTGCAGATATGGATAATCAGTTATGTAAACAAGGCTTCTTTTTACCTGCCTGACAATAGCTATAGAAACATTTTTGAAGTCCATACAAAGTATGAGTTCACATTAATAAAAACAAAGTCACACACATGTCTGCAACAAACCAAGTCCATACAAACTATGAAAGCAAGTCAATGAAAACTACAACTCCACCACCTAGTCCATACAAACCATTAAAACAACTTAGTACAAACTAAAACTCTAACATCCAGTTCATACAAACCATGAAAACAACTCAAAAAAAAAAAAAAAAACCATATTGTCCATCATCCAGTCCATACAATTCCATTCTCTCAAGGCCTAGACGCCCTTCTCTCAGCAAGAAACTCATCGACAAAATATTCACATAGACTTTGCGTCCTCAGGTAGAAGTCCTCAGCGAGGCGCTTATCATTGCGCAAAGTTACATACAACAGATTCATGTCCTGGATACTATAGCCCTGCAAGGTGTCTAGAGCATCAGTCAATTTCTCCTTCCAATTCCTCTTTTTTAATCCCTTCAGTGAACCAGCTATTTGACCAATACCTTGAGCAATATCAGTCATTATAACATCCTCATTGCTGGTCCTTGATGCCCGAGGAGGCCTACTGTTGCGATTGCTTGTGGATGACCTTGGTTGTTCTTGTTGCTCATTGTTATCTATAGGATCTGATTCCATGTTATCATCTCCTTCAGGCTGTGTTTCAGATACTGGGTCCGGGACACCAAATGGGTGGAAGATCGACCGCGCAAATTCACCCGTCGCGTGATCGTCGCCACAAACCATTCGCAGCTCATCAAACATTGGTATTGGCTTGTTCAGATAATCCTTCGCCATGGAATGTCCCTATGAAAAGATGTTGATAGTTAGATTAAGAAAAAAAAATTCACGATTAGATAGTCAACAAGGTAGTTATATACCTCCACAAATGCCCGGTAGGTTTCGTCCTCGAGGACCAGCATCTTCTGTGAATCATTCCAACCGACGCCACTCAGATTCATGATCTTCTTAATTTCCTGATATCTTGTCTTTAGTGACCGCAGCCGGTTTTCCACATTGTCGGCATTGACATTGGCCAATGGAAACCTATCATTGACCACTTTTGCAACTTCAACGAAGGCATGTCGTTTGAAGGACTTGTCAACCTTCAGCCCACCTTCGCCATCTTAACAAGACATGGGATCAACACACTATCCATATCTGGAGTCCATCTCTTGTTTGGTGTTCCCTTGTGCTTGTGGCCTGATGAAGAAGAATCGGGCTAGGTACCATCAACATTATCGAGGGTGCCGACATCCTTATTGTGTTCCTACAACAAACTTGTAGTCAGTGTCTTAATTTCAGGAATCTTCGCATTTCCTTGTTCTCAAAAGAATCAATATAAAAAAAAAACAATGAAGTCAAATTATAGAGCACATCGTCTCTCAACAACTAATACACTCCCAAATATAAAAAGCAAAAACACACAAGCGTGGTGTACAAATTTTAGCAAAGATTAGTTAGTAAATAATAGATCATCCAACTTGCAAACACGAAGGCAAAAAGGATACAAAGCATGTATAAACCATGGAATTAAAATGCGGTTGGATTAAAAGAAAATAGCATTTCATAGAATACCTACCTGAAAACCATTGATGGGAATTCAGGAATATGGCAGCACCTACATACAGCATGCATCACTGTTAAGAGGCAGCTGCAAGATGTTCATGTGACTTATAGCTATATGTTTCATACAAAAATTATTATTTGATAGTTGATGAAAGAAGCTAATGGAAAAACCCAAACTTAAAAGTCCAAGAGATGAAAATGCTAGCAACTAATAAACATGATTTTTATCCAACCTATCTCAACCTACTGATTATCTTTGCACTACTTTCAAAATCAGCAAGAACATTACAGCCTACATGAAAGCACAACACCCAAGATACAATGTTGATGCTATTGCCTAAGAAAACATCTATTCGTGTTAAAAAAAAAATTCGGATAATACAAGGTCACTGGCAGGGAAGATCTTTCAAATATAATATATTATGGTAACATATTCCAGAGGTAACAAGAGGCTTCATCCTATTTTTTTATATTTATTATTAAGTTATCAACAATCTGAATAATAACAAGAAACAAAAAATTCTAATGACGATAACCACATCGCGAACCAACAACAATAGCAACAGGCAATCTATCAAAAATAACATGCCAAACAAACTAAACCCTCTGATCAACACCGAAATAGCATATCAATCAAAAGATAGAAAGCAAAAGAGAAAAATGATATTAGACTCAAGGAATAATATTATGTCCTTGCAAATCACAGGTTCCAACACAATCAATGAAACCATGACCATGATAGAAAGTTACAAGCATTGAAAACCTTGTTTTTCTTACTGTGAAGGGTTTATGGAGACAAAATGTTAAAGTTCATAAAAGCACATTTTGCAAAACCTAAGACAATTTGAAAATCTATGCATGCCCCCGTGAGATGTAATCACGCCACATCGCCTTTGCTATTTTATCACGGAGTAGTCTCCAACCTTGTCCAATGTCCCTTCGTTCATGTGATGTCATTGGACTATCCTCGGTCAGAACTTCTTCGGTAGGAACTTCTTCATCCAAGAAAGTGTCACCCGGATCAATATCTTTTATGAAATTGTGCAACACGCAACAAGCAAGGACAAGGTCCACTTGTGTAGGAAGTGGGTAGAATGGCCTCGAATCTAGAATCCTGAACCGACTCTTAAGAATTCTGAAAGCTCTCTCTATCCTTGTTTTGAGTTGAGAATGTCGGAGATTAAAAAGCTCTCTTGCATCTGTCCGTGTGCGACCTACTTGTTCCTTTAGATGATACCTAATGCCTCGATAAGGGGAGATGAACCCTGTTGTTGTTGTGTAACCGGTATCAACGAGGTAATATTTACCTAACATTAATAATGGAGAAGTTATTAGTGAAAACTCTAAACTGCAAAATTGGGTAAAAGTGGACAATTTCGAGTATGGAATTAAACCTGGGGGTACCGATAGACCATACGGTGCTGGACGGGATAGCGCATCTTTCAAAACTAGATAATCATTTGCTGAGCCTTCCCAACCAGCGAGGACATATACAAATTTTAGATCCGGGTCACATGCGGCAAGCACATTTTGTGTGATCCCTTTGCATCCTAGGAATTTGCTTTGGAGAGCTACATGCACCCTTGCATCTATATGGGTCCCATCAAGGAAACCAATGCAATCCTAAATAATTAAAACTTATTAGACACTTAAACTAAAATTTTTCAAAAAACTAAGGACATATAGTGGATAATACCTTGAAGTAAGGAAACCAAAGTGGGTTAGACTCTATATCCGGATGAAGTGAAACGCCGGGTTGCTTCACAAATTCATCTCTAATTTCGCATATAGCTCGTAGCACAGCATGGAAATACGGGCTCACCATAGCACCTGATCTAATGAAATCAATTTTCATTGATCTATTCTTAGCGTGGTGCCCCACTATATGCAAGAATATCGCCACTTGTTCTTCAACGGACACGTGGATAGTATCATTTAAATGGCCACGCCCTCGTAGAACATAAAATAGCCTTAGAAAAGTGTCCTTCCTCATTCTTATATATTCGACACAATTATGCACTCCTCCATCCAATACTCTGCAAATATGCGCATTCTTATGGATATCTCTAGTCGCTGAAGGTTCCCGACGTAATGTGTGTCGTCTTTTTCTTCGTTTTAACATGATAAGTATGGCAACATAAGTCACCACCACCGATATATTGATGTCGAGCATAACTTCATCCAAGTTACCCCTAGCCATCCTACAAATTCATGTTACCAGGTTCACAAACATCATCAATATGTTTCCAATATTAATATAATATTCATCTAAATCCCGACATCAATACTGTAAGCAATCTTTAATGAGCATACAAATTCATAACCCTATGAATTCAACTTTGCTATTAATTTTAAAGGTTCCCATCAACACATATTTCCAACATCATAAAACAACAGGCAACAAGGAAAGAGCTGAAAATTTTACAACCATTGCTTCAAAAGTAGCAGGCAAAAGTCAAAAGTTAGCAGGTTCACAACAACTAGTTCATTAAAGTACATTTTGGAAAACCTAATAATTTGTTACATTCTACCCGTGCACACGTCAATTGTAATCGCGCCACATATCCTCCGCCACTTTGTCACGGATTCTCAAACCTTGAGTAGTATCCCCTCGTTCACGTAATGTCATTAACATAATAATGTACGACAACAAAGATCTCCACCGATATATTTGCGTTGATCATGACATCGTCCAAGTTATCCCTAGCCATCCTAGACATTAAACATTTATTTACAAGGAAGTCAGACAAGAACATAATGGTAGCTACGTTAGAATCCTATTCATGCTATGTTAAGAAAGATATATAGCTATGTTAAGCGGCAATATGGCCATAATAGAGGGACCATTTAGGGAATTACACTCAAAAAAACCAAAAAAAAAAAAAAAACAAATTCCTATTAAGTGTAATGAAAATATTTTGTTAAATTTATCATCCTCCATGTGGCGCACATGCGTGTGGCTCATCGGCCCTGTCTCTCTCCTCAACCAAGCCGCGCATGGGAGCGAAGCTCCCGCACCGACAATCTTCGACCACTGTCTTAATTAACTGGCTTGACAGCAAGGAATAAGGGTTGATTCTCTATGTGTGTTTCGAGAGTATGGGCAAGTTCATGTCCAGGCAACTATGGCATTTGATCTCTAGGCCTCCGGGCACCCGTTCATTTGGGTGGTAAAAAGCTCCAGCGAGAGTAATCCAATGGTGGAAGGAGAGAAGGGTTTGGTTAGCAATGGATAGGCTCCTTAGGTGTTGATACTAAGCCACACAGCGGTGGGAGGGTTCATGACGCACTGTAGCTGGAACTCGAGCTTGGAAGATGTGACCATCGGCGTGCCGATGATCACATGGCCGTTGTTCACCGAGCAGTTCTTCAATAAGAAGTTGACAGTGGATGTGTTGAGTATTGGCATGTTTGTTGGGTTTAAGCAGAGTTGCACTGAAATGAAGGAGAGGAGGGTGGTGAGAGGAGAGGAAATAGAGATGGTTGTGAAGAGGCGACACTCGGTATAAGCACCAACACTCGGGGAAGAGGCGAGAGAGAGGGATCGTGATCTTTGAAGAGTAAGGTGAAGAAGGCATTACACGGGCCGTTGAGGAGGGCGAAGGAGAGGAGGTGGTGGGTGGCGGCGATGAGGGATGAGTGCACTCGGGCGGTGAGTTTGGAGGGAATGAGGCGGAGGCGAAAGGAAGGGGAGGGGAAGACGAGGGCAAGGGAGGAATCAGTGGAGTACGGAGAGGAGAGAGGCGTGGGCGTGGGCCGGATAGGAGAAAGGAGAGGTTTAGATTAATTTTATTTTCTTTATGATTTTAGGAATAAAAATTTTTGTTATATTCCATAAAAATAAGATTCATAAATTATATTTAATTCCTTAAGCTTGAAGGATGGAGAATTAAAAAGCTTTAAAAAGGGAATTAAATTAGATTTTAAGACCAATTAGGAATAATTGGGAGTTCAAGGACCTCTAAATAATTTTGTAAAGTATTAAGGACTAAAAGGAAATAGTCCCCTCTCTCAGAGAATGGACTAGAACGTGACCTAAAAGCATTCCAGGGACCCATGAATAATTTTTCCAGAGAAAAATCCTAATTAGGGTTGTTGGGGGATCAGAAGGACCTTTTGGTAATTATTGAAAGTTCCAAGGACTGGACCGTAATTGTCCCCTCTCACAGGTTGGACTCAAGTGTAACATAAAACGAAACGAGGACCTTTCGTTAATTTGCCAGAGAAAAATCTTAATACAATGGATGAGCGGCTGAGATTAAAAGATCTCAGACCGTGGTTAATCGCGGAGCATTACAAGGGAGAGGATGGAGCCACGTGGCAAGCACAGGTTAGATCTATCTGATCATGGATTAGATGCGAGGCAGATGAACAAGATCTGGCCGTTGATCCTATGTTAATCTCAGCCTTCGATTTAGACGTTGATGGATCCGAGGCATAAAGTAGTGTTTTGGATCGTTGGATGAGATCCAAGCAATCTCCACCGTTCATCCGTGGAGTGGCGATCACGAGGCACAGCAGCCGTTTCCTCCGCCAGCGAGCCGCCGCGAGTCCGGCCGTCTTCCCCGGCCGTTACGTGCGAGAAGCCCGGCCATCGCCGGCGTGGCGTTATCCCGAGAGTTGCCGGTTCGTCTGGCCACCCTATAGGGCTATAAAAAGGGGCCTCAGCCCTACTGTCTCGACACCATTGAGCTCGAAGGCGAAGGTCACCGGCGAGTCAATCGGAGAAAGGGATCCCGGCCGTGGGAGAGCGACTGTCGCCGCCGACAGCACCAGAAGGACCGGAGCCAAGGTAGGATTCTATTCCCGGTTTGAATTTTAGTTTTGAGGCATTGATTGTGAGGTTTCGAGCTCGCCGGAGATGCTAAACCTAACCGCGAGTGGTGCGCGACGGGGAGAGGGAATTGGGGTCAGTGAAGGTGCGATACGTGCTCGTGAGGCCGAGAGGAAGCTCCAGGTACCCTTTGTAGGCGAATGGAGCTCTCGGGCGAGGAACGGCCATCTCCGGCGATCTCCTCCGGCGAAGTGTAGACAGAGGAGAAGGAGCCACATTCAGTGATGGTTTGGGCCTGAGAATGAATCCCGGACGAAGAGGGAGCACGATGCAGAGGTTACTCGGCCACTGCATCCCTCCGGCGACTGACGCGTTAAGGGAGAAGAAGAAGGCGGTGAGGAAAAATTAAAAAAAAAAACAGTAATTAATTAATTCAGTGTTAGAATTAATTAATTGGAATAATAACTTTGGAGTTGTGACAAAATGAAATTGATTAGTTAACTAGTATAGTTACAATGTTAATTAGTTTTAAATATTTTTGAAGCATTGGTAGTGTGACAAAATCAAGTTGATTATTTAGTATAATCAAGATAATTATGAAAGGAAATTTAGTTAAGGTAATGGTGGATGACTAATTCATTTAAAAACCTTATAAAAATGGCAAAATGAATTGGTCTAATTGAGCTAATCTAGTTAATTAGATTAGTTGGACATTGGTGTTAGTAAATGGACTCGGGTTGGACTAAACCACTTTGGGCTTGGGTCTAACCTAGCTATCAAGTCGGATTAATCATCATGATTAAAGAAATAAGGTTGAGTTAGTTTACTTAGTCAAATTAAATTGGTTTAAGGTGACTTGGGTCCAAATTGAGTTAGCTCAGTCGTTTGGAGAAATACTAGTCATCTTGATCAATTTAAAATGTGGGCTTGGCTTGTAAACTAAACAAAGAATTTAACTAAGAGGGTTAATCAAGATAAAGTAGGTCAACCTATTGAGCCAAGTTGACTAATGAGGTTAATTAAATTAATTAACCTAAGGTACCTAAGTTAAACCATGGACTAAGTAATATAGGAATTTGGTCCATTGTTTTGGAGGCCCAATGAACTGGGCTCAAATAACTCATTAAAACAGATTTTATTATTAAGTAATAATAATAAAATAAAAGGTAAAAGTAATGGATGCTAGTATAGGAAACTAAACCTTGGGTCACTCAAGTAGCAGGGTATGACTTTAAACCCTAAAGTTATAGCTACTCAAATGACGAAAATGCCCTTTTCTTAGTATAAAAGGGCCAAGACCAAGCTAGAATGTTTAATGGGCTCGAAATGGGCCCAATTCAACTTGAATGCCTAGAGGTGACCAAATGAGGTTTTAGACTCGACCAATGAAAGTAGCGTTGACTAGGTTTGACCAAATTGAGACTAGGATCAACCAAAGGACGTATAAACCGGGGAAAAGGACCAGAAACCCGAGAGATGGTCCTTAGGACCCGTTAGTGGGCCTAAGCCCAACAAGAACGAGAGTCATGCATGTGCAATTAGAGACATAGGGTTTCATTAGAACTTTAACTCTAATAGAAACTCTATTATCAGATTTTCTCGAAGATACTTAGAGGCATTCCAGGAGGAGTCTAGGAGAGGCTTCTAGCTCGAGAAGGAGGTAAGTACACTTGCCTAGCTCCCGCCCAGTTTTGGGTTTTATTGGCTTTGGTGTTGCCTTATTTGTTATTGTTTTTCTTGATTTCGGTGCTTGTGCACGTTACTTTCATGCCTTGGATGTTTGATTCCATACTGTGCATGCTTGTATGCCTTTGGGGTATTGCTCCATCGATATCATAATTTGATATGATTGCACACACTCGTATTTTGATCTCTTGGATATCTACGCTTGTTGAGATGATAGCAACCTGTAGGGTATGCTTGTGAGTGTTGAGTGTGCCTACACATTGACCGCAAGACGTAGCCAGGTGGAATCACGTGAGCTTGTGCTTGGTAGGGTAGGAATAAATCAACTATGCTGTTTAAAGGATTCTCCCATCCTCGTATTCTTTGTTTCCCGCCAGTGGGGGTAATACTGGTACTCTTTGTTTTCCAGCCGATTGGGGGTATCTTGGTAATCTTTGTTTTCCGCCGATTAGGGTAAAACGCCGGTAAACTTTGTTTTCCGTCGATTGGGATGATACTGTGACAAGGTACGCCCATGTTTTGGATAGTAGCACTACTAGACCATGGACCGAGGATCGCTTTCGGCTTAGGTCAATGTAATCACTAAGGGAGATGACTTGTGAACTCTCGTGAGTACTTTGTTGAGATCTTGTGGTTAGGAGCCCTACCGTTTGTAGAATCCTGTGGTTTTGTTTTGAGTGGCGGCACTGTTGGTGTTGATTGATGATCTTTGATTTGCTCATTTTGACCTATCATACGCCATCCAGATCGGTTTGGATTTCCTTGAGATTCCCGCAGTGGTACTTACTGGGCATTCCTTTCTAAAGCTCATGCGGTTGCTTCCTTTATTTCTTTTTCAGGTCCCGAGTGGGTGATTTCGGACTCGGGAGCCGCTCAAGGACTAGGTTGACTTGTGGAGGTTCGAGGACCTCATTCTTCCTTTGAGAGAAAGATGTTTATATTGTAGGACCACATGTGGCTGGACCATAAGTAGGGCATGTAGACCCTTAATGATTTTACTTTCGTTGTGACTCTGATTTTACCCATTTATTAAATTTGAGTTATTTGTTATCTGCTTCTATTACTTAGGCCTTGTATTCGAGTGGGGCTCGTCTCCACGTAGATGCCGACCCGATCTGATCCGATGCTTTCGAGGTCCCTAGATCAGGGTCGGGGCGTGACAAATGGATAGGCTCCTTAGGTGTTGATACTAAGCCACACAGCGGTGGGAGGGTTCATGATGCATTGTAGCTGGAACTCGAGCTTAAAAGGGGTGGCCATCGGCTTGCTGATGATCACCTGGCCATTGTTTGCTGAGCAGTTCTTCAATGAGAAGTTGATAGTGGATGTGTTGAGGATTGGCGTGTCTGTTGGGTTTAAGCAGAGCTGCATTGAAACAAAGGAGAAGAGGGTGGTGAGAGGACAGGAGACAGAGATGGCTGTGAAGAGGAGGTACTCGGTATAAGCATCGATACTCGGGGAAGGGGCGGAGAGGGACGCAGTGCTGGGAGAGTAAGGCGAAGAAGGCATTACACGGGCCGTTGAGGAGGGCGAAGGCCAGGAGGCGGTAAGTGGCGGCGATGAGGGAGGAGTGGGCTCGGGCGGTGTGTTTGGAGGGGATAAGGCTGAGGCGAAAGGAAGGGGAGGGGGAAGACGAGGGCAAGGGAGGAATCGGCGTGGGTACGGAGAGGAGAGAGGCGTGGACGTGGACGGATAGGAGAAAGGAGAGGTTTAGATTAATTTTATTTTCTTTATGATTTTTTAATAATGTTTTATTTCCAAAAAAGCCACGTCAGTGTAAGTGAATAGTAGATTTAACGCCCATCGGATTTTGGACCCAATTTACCCTCTTTAAAAAATATGGGGACTATTCTCTACTAAATTCAAATAGAGGGTCCAAAAGGGTAGAGAGAGAAAAGTACATGGACTAACTTGGGTATTCTACTAAGTTTTGTCTTTCTACAACTGAAAACTTCCAAGATTTCTCTATGCAAGGACATTGAAAGTTAAACTAGATAGTGGCATGAAATACCTAATGAAGTATGAACCAAATAATATAGCATGATATGAATTGACCGTTTAAAAAGAATAATGATGAACTCTTTCATTGTCAACTATACTCTTGTCCCTTTCAAACCAGACAATATATAAGTATAAAAGAAACAAACTGACTTCTCATCAATCTCCACAAACATAAAAACTTTGCAAGTACAAATGAAAGAAATACATATGTATACACGGCTGCCTAGTGCTTTGGACATGAACCACCCTTGTGTTGATTGGGGTCATGGGTGCATCCTGAAGGCCCTGAAATTGGTGATGTACCCTTTGGAAGTGATTCTTTTGCCATCTCTCCATAGGATTTCCCTCTTTGTCTTTCTAAAGACTTCCTTGCAGAGACACTTTGTGGAGACTTCACCACGAGCAATATGAGAACAACCACCATTACCCCTACTGCAACCTTTCCTCTTCTACACTTACTCATCTCTCTCTCTCTCTCTCTCTCTCTCTCTCTCGCGCGCGCTCTCCCTCCATCTCTTATATAGATGATGTATTTATAATAGGTCTCCAAGAGTTCATCTATGTAGTTGGACTGCAGGAAACTTCTCATTTTATTCCTAACATAAAGCACACAGCGGACTACTACATCGTTTTTGTGCTAATGGGGATGCTTGACTTAACACGCAACTTTTAACCAGTGATACGCACTAAAGAATTTCATAGACTTTTCCGAAAGTCAAATTGAAAAGTTAGTTACTGAACTAAGGTCACACACATGCACACATATTTTTCTTCTTCTTTCTCATTATTAATTCTCTATATAGTAATCTCTATCTTCTTCCTAGTTGCTTCTCTATCATTCATCTTATAACTTTCTCCATATTCTTTCCTTCACTATATTTTTATATCTTTTTTATTCTTTTCTATTCTTATTCCTGTGTCATCCTTATTCCTATTATTCATTTTATCCTTACATTATTCTAATTTACTCTTATTCATCAATTTTCTTTTTTTTTTGACAAAATATTCATCAATTTTCTATTACCCTATCTTCTAATTCTAGTAATTTTTTTGGGGATAAATTCATTTATAGCTCTTTAGGATGTATAATTTCATTTTTATTTATTTCTATTTCTATTAAGTTTAATTCTTCATATTCTAACTCATAATCTAATTT
The DNA here is from genome assembly GCA_026586065.1 of Dioscorea zingiberensis. NCBI lineage: Eukaryota > Viridiplantae > Streptophyta > Magnoliopsida > Dioscoreales > Dioscoreaceae > Dioscorea > Dioscorea zingiberensis. Next base: position 43,614,702 of record CM048824.1, read on the forward strand.
TTAAGTTTTTTTTATAATTATAATTATTAAATCTAACTGAGGTTTCATTTTAATATTTTTTTTCTTGTTTTAACAAAAAAAAGTTCTAAATTCCACTCTAATACTTACTAAATCTTCAGAAAATATTTTAATAGGTTTTGTTAATTTTATTCCTCTATTACTCATCAGATCCACTATTTATCATTTTTTTTATTTTAAACTTGGTATTGCTAAAAATCCTATCCATATATAAAAGTAAATTATTTCTTTTAAAATCTTCGAAACCTTTGTCTGTATTCCTATCTTAATATTTTTTTTTTTTTTGCAAAATCTACTAACTGGTATTGAGAGCAAATCCCATGGCTTTTTATTTTGTTCCTATAGCAATGCAATGCCAATTGCCTGGAAGTATTTTTTTTTTTTTGACAAAAGCACTCTCATATGAGAAGTCAAGGACGTGTACAGACGGGGCAGCTTGATCCTCCTGACCTTTATTTTATAAGAGTAGAGATTTGATCCCGGATTCTTCCACAAGAAAACCTCACGTTTAACAAGGGACCCAGATACCAATAGGTTTGGATGCATGACTAATATTGTTATTTCATTGAAAATATTTACTATCAAATCTACTTCACCATCAGTTTTTGCGGATACATTTGCCTACAATCATATATGTTATTAAGAAAATATTTTCAATTTACTTGAGTAATGGAAGATTATGATCCACATCAACATTAGAAATTAATAATTATTTCAATCAGAGAAAATAATTTCTTTCACAAAAAGAGGGTAATGGGTTTGAGTTTCTAATGGTTTGTCATATTTATCAAAAAAAAAAACAATCAGAGAAAATAAATAAAACAAATAGAATAATTGACAAATCTTATATTAAATAGTTAATTAAGGCAATTTTTGGTGAAACTCTAGTCCAGAGCAGGAGCCTTGACCCATTGTTTCCAACTCAGTAAAATAAAAAATGAAAAAATAAATAAATATCATTATTAAAATAAATATGGACAATAATACATAAATTGCACGACCACCAACCTAAGAATTATCGTAATATTTTTAAAATAAGTACAATTCTAATTCATACATTTGCTTTGACTTATTATTTTTATTATTATTATTATTATTTCATCAATCTTTTTAAATGAGAGAAATAGAGGAAAATAAAATATAATAAATAATAGACTACCTAATGGGCCTGACATTGTTAGGATTTCTAAAATTAATAATTATATAATAACAAATATTTCTCGTATTGCTAATAATTTTTATAAAAATAATAGTTACATAAGATAATGATAACTTATATCAGTTAACAACTACCAAAATATAATCAGTAATTTAAAACTTGTCAGTTCCAAATAGTTATTATGATTTTTAAAATTAAAAAAATTTAAAGTACAAATCTGGTTTTTTAAGTATTTTTTTTAAAATAAAACTATGATTTACTCTCCCTTTAGAAAGATATTAGAAAAATAATTGCCTTTGATTTTGTTAAATTAGTGGGTGTTGGTAATAACGAATAATGGAGGGACTTTTTTACATAAAGCCCTAACAAGTATAGGAGAGGGATGGTGGAATATTTTCGATCAAGAATATCGGCCGAGAGAGAGAGAGAGAGAGACGATACGAAGGGCGTGAAGATGATCTACAGAAAGTGGTCTTTGTTCTCCTCGACGGTGGTGATCTGGGGTAGCGTTGCCACCGTCGGCCTCGCCCAGTTCTTCCTTTTCGGCGGAAAGGTAATCTCGATTTTGATCGCAAATCCTAAAGATTTCTCACCATTGAACTGATCTGCCCAGTTGTTGTCGAATTTAATGGGTTTGGATTAGGGTTTTTGAATCTTCTATTTAGTGAGATTTCTTTTGGTCTTGGATTAGGGCTTCTCTCTTCTATTGAATTTAGACAATGCATAATCTATTGATTTCAAGATTATGGATCTCCAATTACATGGATTTGTCGTTCTGGCAGAAGGTCCAAGTTTCTAGTTGGATTAGGGTTTTTACAAGGTAGTAAATGAGTTAATTTGTTTTAGTGATGTGTTGTTTGGTTAGTGCGAAAATTATCACTTCACCTATGAACTTAGCTGCTCTAATTATTTGGGAGTAGGGCTCATGTAGTATATGAAATGGGATGTTGTTTGGTTTTGGACTATGGTTTCTGTCTGTTATTAAATGAGATATTATTTTGTTCAAATATTATTTTCTTAGGGTGTGTTGTTAAGCTGCCTAGTAATGGGATTTGTGCATAATTTGTGATAATCCCTAGGTTTTTGGCATGTTTGTCCAACTTAGTAATTACATGATTATTAGGAGTTGGTTGGAATAGAAGAGTGTCAATTATACACTTCTATTCTGAGGGGTTGTCAATTGGGGTAATTACACTGTGTAATTGTACTATCCAGAGGAAAAGAATAAAGCATAAATATAAATAGTGTGCCTTTTTGTAATTCCTTTTAAAAGTTGACTTTTAAAAAAAAAAGATTTTTATGGTTAGTTAAAAAGTTAAGAACTTTAACATCTATTCTGTCCATACTTGAAAATAAACACACTAAGGAAGTTTTCTTTGAATCTTTAACGAACCTATTAGCTTTTCCTGCTTGGGATTTGGTAGAGATTATTAAGGTGAGTTATCTCAAACTGATTTTTGAGGATCTTAGATTTGTAGAATTATACTTCTCTAATGTGTTAGGATGATTTATGCTAGATATATTCTGTATTTAATATTAGTATTTATTGGTTAATTCTGAAATCATGAGATCATGTTGTTGTTGTCCTCACAATAATAAAACAGGTTCATGGAATTTGAGTTAGTGCTAGGATTTCAGTTTGGTTGCGGACTGTAACTTTTGAGGCAGATTTGACACCCTAATTCTCCTCTAATTAGGGTGTGTAAGGTATCAGTTAAAAGATAATGTAAAGATCTTTCTAACAAATCTTAGATCAACAACATTAGAGTTGTGCATTAGGAGAAATTGTCAGTATATTTAGACTGCAATTCTTCGGAAATTCCTAACAGTCAAATTCTACCTAGTAGTTTAGTAGTAATTACTGATCTGTTTCTTTGGAATTTGATTCTTAAATTGTTGTTGGACATGTGATTTAAATTCAGATATAAATTTACTGAAATTGAACTCATGAAAATTATTATTGGGTTGTTGACATGAACCAAAAAGCCGACCCCATCTAGTATGGGATTAAGGCTTAGTTGTTGTTGTTGTTGTTGACATGAACCAAAACAAGCTAATTCTGCAGAAATAGGCTTAATATGATCTTCCAAACATGCCATTACAAATTTAGATGTAATTGACAATTATTTCCAAACACGCCGTGCACTTTAAAATTTTTAGTAATTACTATGGTGTGAAAATCATCACTCCATCAATGAATGTTGCAGTTCAAATTATTGGAAGCAAATCTCTCTTGTATGTGTGGGCGTGCCCTGGAGGCTAGGGTGTGTGTGTGATTCTTGGAAGATGAATCATCCCTTCTAAATTTTGCATGCATTTGTATTTTGTTAGCAGAGATTCTTATATATATATATATATATATATATGGCCATTTTTTTTTTGGAATGTACTGGTGAACTTTTCATATTAATCCTTTTATGAATTTTGGGCTTTTGATGTGAGTTTTGGGATGTGATGATTTTGTTTCAATTACGATTGGTTACAGATGTTTGTCACACAACACTGAACATGTGGGCGCTCATACATTATTCACCAAAAGACATAGTTGGGAAATTTATATTCTGTGGGTTCTAATAAGATAAAATATATCTGCTTTTTCGGTCTTTCTTTTAAATTGTATCTTGGGTTACTCTGTCCTAATTTTTTCAAGCTTCGTACAGGAATCTCTTAGTGACCTACCTCATTCAACGTCTATCACTTTGGTATTTGTTAGGCCACTTGATTTACATGGTTATTTTTCTGATTTCCTTAAATTCTTTGTGTCCATTTCATTCATGCAACTTTTTTCCGTCAGGTTCTTACTGAGAAATTTCCATTAACTATCCAATTTTCTTAGGCATCCTAGCAAGTACCTTTCTATCAATTTTCCTGACAGAAACTGAAGAAAGTTGTCTAATTATGTCTTGATGGCCACCTCCCTGTGATGCGAATATTACCATTAGATACCTTTAAAGCAAAAAGAAAGTTCCTTCTTCTCAAGAAGGAAGCAATGAGTGATTGAAGGGCTTGTCAAATTAATGACTGATTTTTGCTGTTAACTGCTTTTCCCCCAGAATATATACTGTTCATCTCACCTTTTTCCTTTCATTTTGTGTCCGCAGGAGAAGTTCCAGGAATATCTGTATCGTGAGGGGGAGAGACTCCGACAGCAGGATAGAGCCATGATTGCTTCTCAAAAATGCCCCGGGCTGGGCTGAGGAAAATAGGATCATGATTATTTGGCAATTATGCTTTATATTCTGATTTCTGTTTAGGCCAATTACCTGTCATGTTCTATTTGAATCTTAATAATCCGTGGTAGTGATGCTCTGTTACCCTAGTATCACTCTTGTATCTCAGATTTATACAATAATTTCGTGCAATATTTCATTTTGTTGTGGAGGTGGAAATGACTGCAAATAGCGGTCTTTGTGAATGTGGCAATGGCTGTTATATGTGGAACATGGAGTACTGATTAGAATAAATTTCAATGGAAGGTTATTTATGACTCAATTCAGTTGCTACAATTTTTCAAGTTCTTTGTACTTAACCAGTCCCCTGAAATCTGCTTTATTTCAACTCTATTCTTGTAGATTTTCATCTTGGAAACTTGCATGAAATTTGCAGGCTGATAAAGTGGTCATATTTCCTGTCTTTCCAAATTGTATAGTATTGAACAAACCATACAACACAGTGAACACATCAAAAGCTAAATACAGCCCATCCTCAGAATGTTAGGAGTTGTTCATTATTGTGCATTCATCATCAGTACAGGTATTATTAGCATTCCTCTCCAAAAGGCATAGCTTAAAATTCTCTATGGCTTCACAATTCTAAATGGTGCCTATGAGAAAAAGGAATAACATCTCTGCTAGTACAATTATTCATAACTCTGGAACCTCTCCCAACCCTGCAACTTTCAGCACTTCTATTTCACATCCCCAGGTTCACTTTCTCAAGACATCTATTTACATAGCATATGAATAAGCATCAAAATTTGTCGCATAGCATATGAATAAGCATCTTCCGAAATTCTCAAACCTCTATCCCTGTCAAAACATCAGGATTTATCAGTGTTAGCAGTGTGAAGTATTTCAAACTAATGGACATTCAGGAAGTTTACCTGATGTGTTGTTCTCTTATTTCTCGGATGCATGGGGGAGGGTTTCTGTCTTTGCTCGACAGAAGCTTCAAAGTCTTCTGATAATTGGAGCACTTGGCGCAAGCTGCTCACTACGTGGCTCATACTTTCGGGCGGAGTTTGGCATCCTTCATGAGGCAACTGTCAGCAAGCCTAGCAATCTCCCTGGCAGCATCAATAGGGAATTGACTCCTGAGTCTTGGATCCATAATCATGTTAAATATTCTGCTGTCTGGAGGAAATTGCTTCACCCAGTCCAATAGTTTTTGCTCGTGTCTTGGACGGTTTCTCTCCAGCGTTCGCCTGCCAGTGAGAATTTCATACAGAAACACCCCGAACCCCCATACATCGCTCTTAATAGTGAGATGGCCCGTCTCTATGTAATCCGGTGCCGCATATCCGTATGTTCCCACTACCTGATAAACACAACCCAAAACATAAACATACGATTCATGATACCATATGTAAAACACCAATAACTAAAGACTTTTATCTTGGTTAGAAGAAAGTGTGCAGAGACAAGAAGTGGTGTGAGCATAAAAAGACATTCATGCTTGTAACATTAGCTTGTGGATTGTAATGAGAAATAGTGTTCTGCTGCTTAATAGCAGCAGGTGCATCGACAACCAACATCGACTACCAAATCAAAGAGCGGACGGAGTCAAATCACAAAAACTAGTCTTTAAATTCAACATTGATCAGAGACATTCGGCCATACCGCTGTTGTCACATGACTCCGGCCGTCTGATGGTCCCTCCCTTGCAAGTCCAAAGTCCGATAGCTTGGGATTAAACTCTTCATCTAATAAAACATTAGCTGCTTTGAAGTCCCGGTAAATCACCTGCACAGATGTGATGAGTTATTTTCAGTAGCTGCAACATAACAATGAAAGAGAAATTCCACAATTATCGATCGATGATGACCATGTTTTTCAAATGATAAACAAATACATGTACATATATAAATCAAGATTTCAACAGCCTTTGAATCTGTAGGAAAACCTTCCAACCACTTCAAATGAACTAAGAAATCTGTTAACACCGGGCATCACTTTTCTGCGTGATATGACCGTGAGACCACAAAGCTTCATTCCTAAACAGGAAATAAGACAGGAAAGGTCTTTATTGATACCTGAACTTCCAATCCTTCATGCAGGTAGGCCAGCCCTTCAGCCGCTCCTAAGGCTATCTTTACTCTTAGCTTCCATGGAATCGGTGGTAATGCCCGGCCAAACAAATGATGTTCCAAGCTCTTATTAGGCATGAATTCATAGACCAATAGTCTCTGTATGCCTCTCTCACTATCTTCACCACAGTAGCCAATAAGCTTTACAAGATTTGGATGATCGACAACTGCAAGAAATTGAACTTCTGCCAGCCATTCTTTGTGCCCCTAAAATCAAAATCAAGTAAAAATTACTAAGAAGCGGATGGAAATAAACAGAGAAGATAGGAAACGCACAAGATCGAACAACAATTAATATGAGACAAAAACAGGACCAAAAGAAAACTCCTCTGCTATTTCTCTCTTTCTAAGAGGACAAAGCAACAGAAATCTGAATGAATGTTAACCCTTTGGAGCAAGCTAATCATTCAATAAAAGAGTTAATTACGTAGGGATTAACATTTCCATTCTGCAGTGAAGAGGTAATTGAACAGTGAAAACAGATTGATATTCTACTTGAACTATTCCTTCAGAAAAATTAGAATTGAGTTGATAACCAATACATCCCAACACTCCACATAAGGATAAAGATGTGCTTTCAAATGTAAATAGAAATAGCATTGTTAATCTATGCCTTGCATTCTTCAAAGGCATTTCTACTGGAAACTATGCAATGTCTAAAGCTAAGTGAGGTATTCTCACAACTGCTGAGCAAACAACCCCTATATATGTTATTTGGTTCCTTCCTAATAAATTATTGCATTCTTTAGTACTTATAGAATGATAGTCTAACAATAAGGTGGACTGGCTACATCGCAAGCATTAAATATTACTTGTCTTCAGGCCAATGGAATATAACAAGTTTCTACTTCAGCCACTAGTGGCAACAACCCAACACCAAAACCAAAGGAAAATCAAGTCATTGTCAACCCTTCAGCTTACATTTGCTAGAAGAGATAACAGCAAACAACAAAATAAGAAATTATCAATTTTATCATTAGTGTATCTGCATTGTCCTTGAGGCTGTGCTGCACTCAAAATTCTTCCAATCATCAGAACAGACAACCAATTAAGTTTGGACAATCTTTGGTTCTAATTGATTAGAAAGAAAAAGAAAACAGTAGTGACAGCATAAAAAGAACAAGAAAATCATCACTAACCCACCTTAAAATTCAAATGCAAGTGAATTAAGCAGTCATTAGATCTGTAGAAAACACACACACACACACACACACACACACACACACACACACACACACACACACACACACACACACAATGATGAACAAGAAACATTGATACCTGCAAGCCCTGTTGGTTAAGCTTCTTTATAGCAACTGGGATATTGCCCCCGTTCCCATTTAGAGGCTGGATGAAGCCTTTGTAAACGGTCCCAAAGCCACCTTCTCCAATCTTAAGCAGTCTATTGAAGTCATTGGTGGCATTCCTAAGCTCATTGAACCCGAAAACACGCAGGCATTGCCCCCTCTCCTCAAACAAGGCTGGGATGCTGCGCTGTGAGGAAGTGGAGGCCCTAGACTTACTCGGCGGCTGTGTTCCACCGGCGGAGCTATTGGAGCCACTTGTAGTGCTGGTGGAAGCCTGCGTTGAGGTAGTTGCCTGCCTAGGAGTGGATTTCTCTCTATTGCTACTCTTAATACCGAGTTGCCCTTTCAGGAAGCTGAAACACCCCATCCACTGAATTGCTCTTTGTATCTCGCTTCTTCTTCTTCTTTGAATTCTCAAAGTGATCAACTTTATTAAGGAGAATGAAAGAATAATGAACCCAGAGGAGACAATGAGAAAAAAACCAGTCTTTCAAATGAAAAGGGCATGAACATCAAGAGCCTAAAAGACTAATGAACCTAGAGGAGATAATGAGGAAAACCCAATCTTTGAAAGAAAGAAAGCATGGGCATCAAGGGAGAAGGGCAAAAGCAAGAGAGAAAGCCCGAAAGACTAATGAACCAAGAGGGGATAATGAAAAAACCAATCTTTGAAACAAAGATGGCATGAGGATCAAGGGAGAAGGACAAAGGCAAGAAGAGAGTTCAAACCGAAATACTACGAATCAAGACGAGAGGCAATGAGAAAAGAAAACAGAATTTGAAGCAAAGAGGACATGAACACCAAGGAAGAAGCCCATGGAAGGGGAAATTAAGAAGAAACCAAAAGAGAAACAAGGAAGACAATGGCAAAAGTTATATATGGAGAGAGAGAGAGAGAGATAGAGGAGAAAGCACTAGGGATGAAAGGTCATGGAGAAAAAAAAAAAAATAGGACTAATTATAAAGTAGAAAGAAGAAAAGAGGAGGGATGCATGCAAAGAAGGAGATGGGAAAAGGCCAGAAGTTTTGTTCCAAGCTAAAATGAGTTCACACCGTGTGTTGGAAAGTTCTCTCTTTCTCTCTCCCTATCTATCTACTCTCTTGAAGAGAAGGAAAAGGAGACTTGTTTGTTCCTTGACTCCTTAGTCTTGGTTGCGTCCTTGGCTGAGATTTATGGGAGATGTGGATAGTTTGGTGAAAGCCGCGTAGAATTCCTATACCCCTCCTATGATTCCACTACCAGATGAGAGGGGAAAGAGCCGACATTGAGGTGCTACCTTTACCTAGAGTAACCTTTTTTTTTTTTTTTTTTTTTTTTAAGTAGAGTGGATAAACTACATCTTTTTATTTATGCATTAATAAGAGTACATCAATAAGATTTATAAACAAATTACATCGTGATTGATAAGGCCCTTAGGTCCCGTCTTCTATCTCTTCCTTCAGCCCTGTGAGTGTCGTCAAAGCCGTCCCCTATAGAGTATTGTGTTGGAACAAGCCCTTCGGCGTGAGAATCTTGGAAACCTGCTTAACAATGATTCCGAATTTGTGATTAGAGCTTGATCTTTTGGCGTGTGCATTAAATCAGGAAAGTAACAAGAAATCAATATCACGAATTGTTTTCGTGTAAATGTATTATTTGTCTTGAAAACATCTTTTGTTTTGCTCCATCAACAAATTCCAAGTAATGGTTATTGTTAGGAGGTACAACCCTTTGCGGGCTTCTTTAGATAGGAGATTAGCAATCAAAGTGCTTCCCCACAGATCTTGTATGTGTTGAGGGGTGACACCCAGTTGATAGAGCTGTGTGAAGTGTCACTAGACGGCTATCGAGTATGGGTATCGGAGGAGCAGATGTTCTACCGTTTCCCCGGTATCCTCACATAAATAACACTATGTTCTCTTGTCTTGCCAACCTCCCTTCCTCAAGTTTTCTAAGGTGAGGATTTGTTATCCAAATCAATTAGGCTTAACATCTTGATTTTAGTAGGGCACGGTTGTTTCAAGAAACTCATTGAGATTTTTTGTCTACTTCCTCCATCCATCAGGAAGCGATAGAAGGACTGGACTATGAATGTTCCTTAGGCGGTGAGCTTCTATCTTTTGGTGTCCCTTTTCTATTTTAGGGCATTCTTGTATCCTTCTTGTTAAGTGTTCCAGCTCAGCCTCCTTTCCTCAGGGAGTGGGTCATCCTTGATCAATGGGATTTCTAGGGCGAGTTGTTGTCTTGCTTCATGTATCGTGGAGTGGGGTCGCCACGCCATCCTTTGCAAGGTGGGATAGGTTGTGAGTGATGCATGGCCTTTAATCCAGTTATTGAACCATAGTTTAGTTGTGTTCCCTATCCCTGTTATGTTGTTAATTAATTCCTTTTTTTTTTTTACATTATTTTGTAGCATAGTTATATCCTAATTGAACCCCAAAATGAAATTGAAGCCCTAGATTCTAAACAATTGTAAGTAACATGACTCAATTGCAATTTGAAATTAGGGTTTCAATCTGGAATAAATCAGGGAAACTTAAAATCAATTCTTCTCATTCCATGCAACAATTCAAACCTAGGTTACCAGATAAATTAGGGAATCAAATAAGAGAATAAGACCCAAAAGCTTAAAAACCTACTGTTTTCCTTGGTCTCTTCGAACCTTGTTCCAATCCCACCATTCCTAAACTTAAATTGAGAAGTCTAAAAACAAAGAACCTTTTACAATAACAGAAAGTTTTCAAGAAGTTAATTGCAATTTAAAAAAAACATGGTTTTCAGCAAACACACAAGACAACATGAAAATATATTTCAAAAAACATTAAATATGATTTTATAATGATATATAAACACAAATATTTATTAGAATATTTAAAACAAATTACACATTTAGCATGAGGAAAAGGGCAGCATGAGTTCTAGAAATTCTTTATTGTAAATTGTAATGGCATGCAAACTGGCATGGTGTGTACATATATTTTTAAGACACTTACACCACATTAGTTCCCACCTGCCAGTGTTGCCGTGGAAGTTGGGACTCATGGAAAATCATGCTTGATTTGGGAATGAAAGCAAACAAAATATTTGGGTTCAAACATCTGTACATGACTTCAATCAACGAGAGTATTATTCCACTTCATGCCATTAAAATAATTACACTAATCATGAATTACACAAAATGCAATATATATATATATATATATATATATATATATATATATAGAGAGAGAGAGAGAGAGAGAGAGAGAGAAATCGATAACACACGATCGCGGATACATTATTTTCGGCCACCTTCACGTAGCTTAGAAGTTTGAAGGATTAATCAGACGGATGGAAGATCATCTAAAAATACGCCAAGACGTTCATTTCATCTGATTTGGTAATCGTTTGATCCTCCCACTTAACACTTGAAATTCTGAACCGTTCAGATTTCATTAAAATAAAAACCATTAAGTGGGAGGGCCAAACGATTACCAAATTGTATGAAAATGAACATGGTGGCTTATTTTTCGATGATCTTCCCATCCGTACAGTTGGAAATCCTTCAAACATGCTCCAGAGGCCAAATGGGAGGTGACCGAGAATGCACAGTATTCCAATTGACTGCGTGTTATCAGGACTATATATATATAAACCATGTTACATTAGATTAAAGAGGGGAAAAAGAAATACGAAATGTTAAAAGGAGATTAGGTTGTGTTGATGCAATAATCTGCTCTTTTTGGGGATTATACCAGAATTTTTATCAACGAGTAAAAATGGTCGGTAAAGTTTGGAGCGCTTCAAGTAATTTTGAGGGAGAGATTAGTTATGATCGACAACTTTTCTGCTTCATTCCTTCAACTACGCAAGATCAACATCTCATGCTGAGATTGACCTCCAAGGATTGAACCTCCCTAGGAGAAAGAACTGTGGAGAAAGAAGATCCGACTGCTCATGCTCGGGGAGACGCTCCGATACTCAAGTCAGGGACTTGAAGTGGAGAGGAGAGAAAGAGAGAAAGAGAGAGGGAACTCAGAGTGGATTCAGAGAGAAAAAGAGAGATGCTCAGACTAGCGCTTAATCTTAGTGGAATAATAATTGAATTCAAGTTCAAGTTAAAGTTTATAGTACCTTCTTCGTGAGCCGAAAACTTTCTTTTATAGTCTGGGGACCCTTATCTATCAGATTCCTGCAGCTTTTGGAATTCATCCTCCATTGTTGGATGACCAGGCGATTATTTTGACAGTTAGGTTCTCATCTTAGCACTTATGATTATGCCATGTGTCTTCAGATATTTTTCCCCATAACACTTGTTCCCCTCCTAAACTCTCTAGGTCGATTAGTCTCAACTCTATACATCTTGGAGAGTTTGGTTGTGAGCTTATGGCATGATTCAATCTGACTGGAGTTCTAGGCTATCTGACCACTAGTTGTTTAGAATGCAACCAAGCTGACAAGTTTGTTGCTTCGTATCATCCTCGATCAACAAGTCACTACTTTTGATGGTCATGGCATTCTAACTTTCAAAGCGTCCTCTCTGAAAAGTAATGGTGAAATCCAGCATAAGAGATCATCTGCACGACTCCCCGTAGGATCGCCTCGAAGTGTCTAGAGATAATGGCCCATGTGTTGCCCATCCACGGGTATGTCCGTTCGAAGAAACTTTTATGTCATCAGATATTAACTAATTAATCTTGGGGAAGCAGCTCTGTGAGTACCATCTATATATTGGTCTATAGAGGGTTGGGTTTTACTTTCGTGATCCTTGTCTTCTTCTCTACCATTACTTGAGAAAGCTTTTAGTTTATCTTTGAGCACTCCTCTTTCATCTTCCTAGCCAAGGTAATGGAAGTTCTTCCCTTAACTTCTAAGGAGAAGAGTGTCAGTGTTGAGCCAGTAGCTTCTACCCTTAATTTCCCGCGATGTACATTCATGCTTTCCTGAGGCTTATATCAAGACTTTTCAACAAGTTAAGATCTCTAAAGTGTTAAAATGTCTTCATGTATCTTTGCAATGATACCAGACCACAAGGCTTAATCCAAAAATAGGTAGGATGCTCCTCTTTTTTATGACGTCGATCTAGTCAAAGCTGAGGTTGAAGATGAAATCGAGACGTCAACTCTAGCTAAAGCCGAGGTGTCAGCTCTAGCCGAGGTAAAGGTGTCTGCTTCAGCCGATGCCAAGGTCTCTCTAGTAGTTCCTCAAGGATAATCTTATACTTTGTACATTTTTCTGGTTTGTACATGTACACTTTCAACAAATTTATTGATAAAGAAATGGCTTCTTCTTTACTTACTTGTGGCATTCCCTCTTATTCAAAAAAATGAGTGACTGTTGTGTGGTTCCTTTCTCCGAGTTGTTCTCATTTATCTACTGGAATGACAAATGTTGCTCCATTGGGTCTTCGGCTTTAAGACTTTGTCCCTCTAATGTGACCGACTCTGAACACCGTAGTCTTTCAGGCCTTCATGGTTCACATTTGCGAGTCCAAGTAGGACTATTGTGAACTAAGTGCATAGCTCTCTAAGCTTAAATACGACGACTTGCATCATGTAAAGGGAAGGGACGATCAGTTTCTTTTGGTCTTCTCCTCGGGTCCTAAAAAAGGCCAGAAATAAACATATCTAATGGGCTTTACTGATTATCGGTTCTAACCCTTAAAAGGGTAAAGACGATCCGGCCACTGAGGATTATTGGTGTGCCCTGAAAATGATGCTCTAAAAAGAGTCATATGGTCGAGCCCTGCAGAGCGTCTTCCGAGTTAAGGTTGGCAGCGTTTTAGTAGTCAGCCTTTGCTTACCCTGAAAAGGGATGGGGCAACATAATCTCTAGAGACCGAATTCGTGTCGAAGTCCTGAGAGTTTTAACAATCTGTAACGCCCTGAAAATTTCCATGATTTAAATAATTAAATTCTGGAGAAAATAATGGGATTAATTAACACGTAATTAGATTATTTATTATAACGAACTTAATTAAGGAAAATTAGGAAGATTACTTAACTAAGTCCGAAATGGCAACCATTTGGGCCGAGAAGGCCGTATTTGGGCCAGGCCAAATTGGACATGGAATAGACGGAGATAGACTAAAGAGATTAATCACGGTTGATTAATCAGAGGATTTAATAAGAGTTAATTAATCTCAATTAATTAGTTAGAAATATGAGACGAAAATACAAGTCTCGATAAAAGATAACCCATGGTCAAAAGTTCTGAAGACCGGGATCTCTACGGGCAAAGATCGCGACCGCGGATACTACAAAGTAGGTCCGTGATCATCGATAGGAAGTAAAGAAGAGATAAAGATAATAGAATAATAAAATAGTAAATAGTAACGTCATTATCAGCGCCCGTGAAATACGAATCTGGTCGGAGTTTTAGATGTCACCCGTGTTAACACAGTAAAAGGCTCGCAATAATTCAATGGGAGTGGTTTGCTTTTATTAAAATATTATTTCTTTATTAAAGATACTAGATAGTTTATAAGAGGAAAGATAGGGAGAAGGGGGAGGCTGCCAACCCTCTCCCTCACAACCCTTCTCTCCACTCTCCTTCCCCTACCTGTGCTCACGCCCCCATTGATCTCACCGGTGAGAGCCACCTCCGGCCGCTCTTCTCTCTCCGCGCTTCAGTGCTGTCAGTGCTACTAGACGCCGACTTCTTCGCCTGCACGCGGCCTGAGGCCGGCCGACGAGTAGATCAGCCACTGTTCGCCGCAGCCCGACTCGCCGGCGACGTCACGCGTGCTCCGCCCGTCTAGTACTCCGCGCGCAGCTCAACGGACAACCTTATTCAGCGTTGCCGTCGCCCGAGCAGAAGCCTGCGCTCGGCTGTGAGCTGTGCTCGACGACCACGCCGGCTGTCCCTTCTGTGTACCCCCTGAGCCGAGCATCGCTGCCTCGCACCAGCCCACGACCGGCACCTCCCTTCGATCAGCCTGATACCGCCGGCAGCTCTTGCCGGAAGTCCTTGCGCGCGCCCCCTGCGGCCAACGTCGCTTGCAGCTGCTAGCTCACGCAGCCCACGCCACCGTCAGGCCCTTTATTTTCCTCAGATCTGAGAGCTACGCCACCTTTTGTTCCGATCTAGTTCAGTAAGTACTAAAGTACTTGTGTATAAGTTGGAAGAAGGATTTTGGACTATGGATGGAATGGTTGAGAGATTAATTGGCTTGAGTCTTCTTTAGGTGATCGACGAGGAACGGAGGCGAACCCAAAGCGATTGAGCCGCAAAGCGTTAACTGGTGATTAATATTTATGAATGCGATTGAATCTATATTAAGTGCAGGGAAATAGGGTTGTGAATCCCTAATTTAGGTGTTCAATCATGTGGTTAATTATAGAGTATTATGTGAATGTTTGTACTAATTTCAGAGCCCGAAAAATAGAGGAGACTCTGCCGAAATTTTTGGCTAATTCTCTTTGATTAATAATTCGTGAGTTAGTGTTGTAGAGTATCATGACCATATGAGCATGTTAAAGACTACCCAACATGTTAATCATGAAGTTAGCAAATCCTGAGCGTAGAAAATTAATCGTATTATCTACATTCTTTGTAAAGTATGTGGACGCATGTTAACTAGAAACATGCTTAGTTAGGTTAAAGAACTTACTGTATTTGTTCGGGCTTAAATATGAAATACATGTTAAGAATACGGATTCGTATTCCTAAATATTCGTATTTTGATCTCTAGGACAAGAAAGGGGCAAGTGCGGATATCACATTTGTAGAAGAGTCTCACCAATCCTAGAGATCTACTAAACTGAGGTGAGGGAACACAACTGTAAATCTCTTCACTTGATTTGTATTTTCATCGTATTGACTTTGGATGGTATGTTATGAGATCGCTATGATTTTATGGAATGCTTTTCAGTTTTCAAGCATGATTACCGGATTATTCGAAGTGTTAAATCATGTTCATGAAAAGCATGTGGAAATTTTGCTCATTTATATATATATATTGCCATGATAGACATATTAGTGCGTTGCATCGTACTTGAATACATGCTTGTGCCAGACGTGGCTCTACGTTAGAGCCAGAGAGTACGGTACTAGGTAGGGAAAGGGGTGGTTTACGTAACTACGATTTTCTTTAACTATCCAACTATCTGCTTTCAATTCTTCCGATTTCAAGAAAAACAAAACCCCTTCCGTACTTTCTTTGAGTGCCTAGTATCACGTATATACTCGTATAGCTCACTTGGTAGATGAGTTGATCCGTAGGAGAGATCTTGATTGATTGGTTCATTCGGCTCTGCTTGCATTTGTATGAAAGTAGAGGTGTAATTGACACTAATATGATAGATAATGAGAAACCAATTCCTTAGCTTGTCACCCCATGGTTGATGCGCTTATCCAGCCTGGGAGGACCTTTGACTCGCGTGGAATTGATCTATGTCCAGGACGAGGAGTTGTTTCCATAGCTTGTCACCCCATGGTTGATGATATGGTCCAGCCTGGGAGGATTATGACCTGTGTGGAATTCATCTCCCGTTCTGATGAAGATAAAAGATTAAAGAAATGCATATGTGCATATCACATGATTTCTGTGAATATTACCATGACTTGGAATCATGATCAGCATGCTGCTTCATATGTTTTTAAATGTTATTCGGTTTTGGTATTTCGTTTTCGATCTTTTATTATCTCAAAATGAAAGATACAGGTTTGTTATTCCTGACAGTAGTGTTGAACCTCACTGAGCTCCTGTAGCTCACCCTGTTGTTATTCTCTTTTGCAGGTAGTGAGTAGGGTTATGGCCCTGCTTAGAGTGAAGTTAGGTTGGATCCCTTTAGTCTGGCTCTGACCACCTGGCCCGCGTTTGTTATGTGCTTTTATGATGCTTTTATTTGGGGAGTCTGTGAACTCCCATCTAGACTTGTGTGAGGTTTTTAAGACATGTTGGGTTGTAATAATGTTGTACCCAAATTTATATTTCCTTAATGTTAGTTTGATTATGAGTTAATTACGTTTTTATACAGCCTTAGGCCGGGGTTCACTCCCTGACCTGGCTGGTGTGACACCTGGGTCCTGGAAAGGATTAGGGTGTTACACAATCAATCTCTACATATCCTGAAAGAGGACGGGGACAATCTGATCCCTTAGGACTGAATATGAGTCGAGGTTTTGAGGACTTTAGTAATCAACCTCTACGGGTCCTGAAAAAGGGTGGGGTCAATCTGATCCCTGAGAACCAAATTCCACCCCTAAAAATGGTGAGGGGTACTATACAGGCACTAATGATCTATTTGCTCGGCTCTAAAATGAGCGGGGATTCTTGAGCTTAGGCTCCAATCAATGATTGCCGGATCACACAAGCAAAATAGTAGTGGATTGATTCCAAAAAGCGTCTCAAAGCGATCTTCAATAATATTTCTTAAGTTCTCAGCATGAAATAGCCTTTTAAGAGACACACGCCTGTAATTACATCAACTTTGTATGTGTCAAGTCGGACAATCCACAGAATAAAGATAGAGTCTTCTCCAAAGTATGACGTCAGTCGAGCTTTCGCTAATGAGAACACATTTGATGTTGGAATTGGTAACAGTGACCACCAACACCTCATCATGGGGATGGTGATGAGTTCTCCTTGAGGTTGTTGTCAAGAAAGGTGATCGATTGCTCTGCTTGCAGTTTCTTCCTCTGTTGTTCTCCTTGGGTAGGCATCTAATAATAATTTTCACACCGAGGTACTTTTGCTTCCGTTGGTTGGCCTGACCTCCTGCTACTCAATAGATAACTCTAACAAGAGGTTAGACTCCTTCTAGAGAAGACGGACTTTCCTTCTATAGGTCTCATTGAAAGTACTGAGATAGGCGACCTTATCTGATCAGATCCTAGATCTCATTCTTCAGTTGAATATAGTCCTCGATATAGTAACAGCTATCCCAATGGAACCTATAGTGTTTTTTTACATCTTTCCGACAACCATTGTGCTTCATCTTGGCTAGCTACTTCACCATCCTCTAATCTTAGATCTGCATGAGAATCTCACCTCTAGTTGCATTTAGAGAGGCGTAGTTGCAAAACTGAGTTGTTTTCCCTTTTCTGCTAAACTCTTGGGGTTGGAACCTCGATTTCTTGGGTTGCTTTAGAGGTTTTTTAATCTAATTCTGCTTCATCTAGGGCATCTCCTGCCTAGCTTTCTCTTGCCTGACCGCCTGGATCTTCTCAACATTTATATACTTCTCAGCCCTAGGGAGGAGCTCAGCTAAGTCCTTTGGTTGTTTCTTAGAAAGAGAAAACTAGAAAGGAGATCTATGCAATTCTTTAATCAATGTGGCCATAGAGAAGGCCTGGTTGAGGTCAAGTACCTCAAGCGTTTCCATATTGAAACAATGAACATAACTATGAGGGTTCTCTCTTTCATGTAGTTTGATCCTCATCAGCATTGCCCAGGTCTTTCTTTGTTTCTTGCTGCTGATGAAGAGCACGCTCAGCTCTTCGAATGATAAGATAGACTCCAAGGGAAGACTGGTAAACTATATCTGCATTGCGCTCCGCCAAGTGGCTAGAAACGCTTAATACATGATGTCATCCAAAGCTTCGTGGAGCAATATCATGGCCTTGAAGGACTCCAAGTGGTCAACTAGATCCAAGGTGTCATTGTAGGTCTCAATGGAGGGCATTTGAAATCTGACTGGGAGTGGCGCCTTATGGATCTCAGGACTGAAAAGAGAGATTGTTTGGGTGACGTACCTTGGTCGCTCCCTAGATTCTTGGAAAATGATCTTGAACAGAGCTTTCAGGGAGTTCTCATATTTAGGCTAAGGTTGGAGCGATCCAGTGTTGCTTGATGATGGAGCAACTTCTTCCCTTCTAGCACGAGCCTTTTCTTTGGGCTCCGAGGTGCGTGTGGTCGAGCGATGCCCCACCAAAGACAAGTCTGCCATAGTGGGAGTTGGGATATCTGTTGTTCCACCATTCGGAGGGCTTGGGTAAGCACCTCGATCCTATCTTCAAGAACTTAGTATTACGAGTCTTGAACATCTCTTCCCAGGACTGTTGGTTGGTCCTAGCATGTGCCTTAGACTTCTTGGGCGTCATTGCTTCGAGTGTTGTTGTTATTGACTTGGTCAAGACTCTGACTCTTGACTCTGGACATCTTTGAGAATTGTACAACTTCTTGATCAAGAATTCAAGATCGATTTCCCCAAGAATGGCGTCAACTATTGATCCAACGATTTGCTCCTCTTGATGATCGGAGCAAATCTTAATCAATGGGTAAAAGTGGTCGGTGAAGATTGGAGTGCTTCAGGTGATTTTGAGGGAAAGATCAGATGTAATTGATGACTCTGATGCTTCATTCCTTCAACTCCATAAGATCAACACATCCTTCTGAGATCAGCCTCTAGGGATCGAACCTCGCAGGGAAAAGGAATTGTGGAGAAAGAAGATTCGAGTGCTCATACTCGGGGGTGGGGGTGGGGGAGCCTCTGACGCTCGAGTAAGGGACTCGAAAGAGAGAAAGAGATACGAAACTTAGAGAAGATTCAGAGAGAGAGGGGGGGGGGAGAGAGAGAGAGAGAGAGAGAAATGCTCAGACTAGCGTCTTAATCTCAGTAGAATCCCGATTGAATTCAATTTCAAGTTTAGATTACCTTCTTCATGAGCCGATGACCTCCTTTTATAGTATAAGGACCTTTATCTGCTAGCTTTGAGTGCCTTATGGAATTCATCCTCCACCATTAGATGTCACATGTCTTCAAATATATTTTTTCCCATAACATGTTGTAAATATTGAAAACTTTAATGCATACTCTTGTAAATTTTAGGTAGAATACCCAAATTAGTCCTTGTATTTTTCTCTCTCCACCCTTTTAGTCCCTCTACTCAAAATGGCGTAAAAAAGCAGTCCCCCCTACTTTCTAAAATGACTAAAACTAGTCCAAAATTTAACAGGGTTAACTCTGCAGTTTACTCATGCTGATGTGGCATTTTTAGGATTAAAATATTATTAAAAAATAATAATATAATTATTATGGGTATTCTAAAGGGATTATTTCGGGATTCTACTTAAGTTAAAACAACCCTTATTTTAATTATGCTGACATGGCAGGTTTGTTTTAAGAAAAAATAATAATATAATTAATTTTTAACAAATAACATAATTACATCCATTACAATCAAAAAATATAATTAAACAATATAAACATCTTAATTAAACTCATTAAAACCAAACCTTAACCCTAACCCTAACATCCCCCTTCTCAAGTGGAGTCGCCTTCCCCGATCGCCACCAAGATCAAAGATCGCAGTAGAGAAAATTGTCAGGGTGTCATGCGCGCTTGTTGTGCCACTCACTTTTTGCCTCGAAGATGAAGAAATCCAACTTCTCCTTATCCGATTTCCAGGTACTTGCCTTCAAAATCCAAGATGTGATCGATTTTTAGATCGAAGAAGTAACTTATATCCCATTTGATGTGTTACTTAGAGAGAGAAAGGGCTTCATATTTGATTCACGAATGATCCATCGGATGGAGCTCTTGGATCCTCGAAGCGCTCGATTGGCGAATGCGATCCATCACCCCCTTCTCTTCCTTCGATTCGTGATCTTGTTTCG
This sequence comes from Dioscorea zingiberensis, assembly GCA_026586065.1. Lineage (NCBI taxonomy): Eukaryota > Viridiplantae > Streptophyta > Magnoliopsida > Dioscoreales > Dioscoreaceae > Dioscorea > Dioscorea zingiberensis. The sequence goes on from CM048824.1 coordinate 43,635,012, forward strand.
TAATCTTGTGGCCCTTTTTTGATTAATTTTTGGGGATAATAGAAATCAAGATGCTTGACTTCAAGCCATCAAGTGATCGCCGCCTTCGCTTCCATCTACGCTGCCCACGAGCTTACGGGAGTGCTGCTTGGTGATGGGAGGTGTGGTCAAGATAATGATGATGATGGACGGTTGTGATTCGCGCCACGAGCTGCGATACGGCGGTCATCGTGCTAGCCAGCACAACCCCAGCTTCTGGAGCGAGTTAATTGTCGGTTCCTCATTAGACGGTCATGATAATGTTTATAATTAAGTTGGTTATAATTAGTTTAATTAAGTTGATTATATTGTAATGAATTTAATTAAATTATTTATATTGTTAATTGTAGGGCTGTTAGCAGGGACCTTAAGGTCAACACACACAACTACCCCAAAAAATAAAATACTAAACAAAACCCACCAAAGACCCTATGGCAAATAGTTCACTATTCAAGAGATGAATAGTGAATTATCTATTAATTGTATTGTTTGATTGAAACGAATGTAATTATCTTGTTTGTTAAAAATTAAATATATTGTTATTTTTTAAAAAAGAAATCTGTCATATCAGCATTAATTAAAATGGGTCAGGTAGGCATCATTTTTTTAAGCAATTAATTAGGTTAAACTTTTTTTTGTTCTTTTTATGAATTTTTTAATAATATTTTAATCCAAAAAATGCCACATCAACATGAGTAAACAACAGAGTTAACCTCTGTTAAACTTTGGACTAGTTTTGATCGTTTTAGAAAATAGGATGACTGTTTTTTGCCATTTTTAAGTAAAGGGACTAAAAGGGTAGAGAAAGAAAAATACATGGATTAATTTGAGTATTCTACCTAAATTTTATATATAACTTTTTTCTCTCTCTCTCTCTCTTTTACATGCTAGTCTCCCTGTTCCTTCTCACTATTTGGATTTCTACCACAACAGATGGGAGACATGAAACATATTTTTTTATTATTTGAAAATGAATACAAAGTCAAGGTATAAACGAGCTTTTTTAGCTTGAAAATTAATACAAATTCAAAGTATAAAAGTTGGTGTTTAAAATACAAGTTAATTTTTTTTTTTTTAAATGTCCCCCTTTTATTTGAAAGATAAGACAAAATGGGTGAAATATTTTTAAAAAATATATATTTAAATAAATTCACTTATTATATATAAAATATAATATATTGTAGAGAATATGATCTCGATATAAAACTTATCTATATATATATATATATATATATATAGTGCCACATGTATAAAGGAGGTATGTGTAAAATATATTAAAACATTTATATATAAATATCACAATAATTAATATAAATTTCTTTCTTTGCCCCTTGCTAGTTAATAATCTAATTAAAAAGGTTTGTTTTGGGACTGAAAATAAATTAAGTATATATAATTTTCATCTTTTAAAAGTATTTGAAATATATGTAATATTTTTAATAAGGAGGGAAAAGTGTTAAAAAGGGATGAACATAGCACATATTTTGACCTTACACTAAATAAATAAATAAATAAAATCTTTAAAAAAATATTTTCTTTAGAAAAAAAATTAAAAAAAAAACCAATTCAAACCATTAATTTTCCATTGAAGAACAGCAAGCATGATGCAACAACTTCTAATGAAAACAAAATACTTGGTCAATTAGATTCATGGATAAGGAAACAAAAAAAAGCTGACTATTGACTTGTGACCTACTAACTCTGTCTCTTCATGCTATTCAATCATACTCTTGATTTAAGCATTGAATCTCTTCAAAGTTCAGTGCCTTAAATTTTGCTGTCAATAAAGCTACAAGTGATAACATTTGAAATTCCTTTCAACTTTGAAAGTTTTCAAGTCCTATTCGATGTGCTTGAATTATGTATTGAATCTGTAAATAAAGCCAATAAGCAGAAAAAGATCAATAGAAATTGTGTTGAAATTATGACATTGCTCAATGTTCAAGAGGGAGTGGCTTTACAATGTATTAGTTGTATGTAAAACAGTCCTCATCTACCATTAAGATCCCAATAATATAATATCCTTCAATCTGTTCATATCAGAGATCAAAATTTATGTTAAATTTAAGACCTCTGAGGTAACAAGGTAACAATACGCTCGAGGATGACCTGAAAAAGACAAAGCGGTGGGATTGGAGTGTTGCTATTGTTAGGTGTATATATATATCCTTATCCATACTATATGGATATACAACCATGTATCTTTATATATATGTGTAACTGTGGTTAACTAATTATTAAGGAAGTGTTTAATTTTTCCGAACATGGTATCAGAAAGGGTTTCTCAACCCTGACCCTAATGTTCTTCCTCTCGCCGTCGCCGGCCATCGTCATCGCCCCTCAACGCCGCTACCAAATTTGTCTTAACAGCTTGCTTGGTGCCCATGCGCGCCACGCACCACACCTCCGCGATCCCAAATTGGCACACACCAGCGCATTAGCCCATACGTCGCAAGATGACCTCAGCGCCCAGTAAGGAGTTCCTGCCAGCGCCTTAGCCATACAGCGTGACCCAGCAGCCGGTTCACGCCCGTGCCACGCGACTCTGTGGCTTCTCCGCGCGACTCCAAGCTTCCTCCGCACTTGCTCCACGCCGGCAGCCTTCACTCATGTGCACGCACCTGCTCTCCTCCGCCTGCAACCCTCTTGCACCACACCATCCTTCCTTTTGGGATTTCACTTTGGTGTTCCTTTTCCATGGCTACCCAAGTTTCCTACCTCCAGAAGGCCGATGTGATGCTTAATGGAAAGAATTATAAGGCGTGGTCATCCACCCTTCGCGTGCTCCTCCGCGGCCTTAATCTTTGGGGTCATGTTGATGGTACCCGACCGGCTCCACTTGCTCCTTCTGATGTCTCCACAAGTTCCTTTCCGTCTGCTGTTACTAGTGTGTCTTCCTCCTAGTCCCAGGACTTGGCCAGATGGACTGAGGATGACTCTCGTACCATTACTATCCTCTTTCAATCATGCGAGCTTCCTATTCACTTGGCTGTCTGTGATTTTCCTAAGGCAAGGGCGATTTGGGATCACTTGCGCACTCTTTACCTTCCCTCCAGTCAAGCGTTGCACTACTCACTGCTGCAGACTCTCACTACCACCTACCGACGCGACAGCTCCGTCCAGGATTTCTTTGCTACGCTCAGCGACTTATGGCGTCAGTGTGATGAGATAAGCCCATCTTCTTCTCCGACCTGTGCTTAGTGTCTTGCCATTGCACAAGACCGTGACCATCTCCGCATCTATGAGTTTCTCATACGCCTTTAGCCGAGTTCGAGGTAGTTCGTGCTGAGCTTCTACATCGGGTTACTCCTCCGTCTGTCAGTGATACCTTGGCCTACGTGGTTGCTGAGGAGACCTGTCTTCGGTCTTTAGATGTGGTTCCACCGCCTGCTACTCCTCACCCTGTCCTTGCTGCTCCCTAGTAGCTATCACCGTCGGCCACCACTCCGGCTCCTTTGTTGCTGCCTCCTCCAGGTTTTGGTGCCCACGTCCGCCCTGTTTCACAACCTCCCGGTCCGGGATCCGGTGCCCCTCAGCGACGGCCTGTTTGGTGCAACTACTATCGTGCTCTTGGTCACATTCGTCGAGTCGCCAGGCTACTTGGCCGGGTTCGATATCTGCGCGCAGCGTGTTGCCTGACCTCCATACGCCTCCTCCCACCGGCTCTTTATCCTACTGAAAGGCGAGTTCTGCAGCTTGTCCAGCAGCTTTCCCGGAATCAGGTCTCTCCATCCTCGGTCTTCGTCATCAGTCAGGCTGCCTCGGACACCTCTCACCCATCGGTCGCCTCCGCCCTTACAGGTATTTCTTCATCCTCTTGGTTGCTTGATTCTGGAGCCTCTTTTCATATGACCTATAATGCTACCCACCTTCACTCCTGCCAGCCTGTTTCCTCTGGCCTTCGTGTCATTATTGCTAATGGCACCACCCTTCCCATCCCCAGTCACGGCCTGTTACATACCACTCATTTTCACCTTCCTGATGTTGCCTATATTCCCCAGCTTTCTATGAACCTTATCTCCGCCAACCAGCTTGCTTCCCATGGTTATCTTGTTATTTTTTATGAGTTTGCTTGTCATGTGCAGGATTGTCTTACCGGGACCCTCATTGGAGTTGGTCATCGCCATAGTGGGGTGTATGTGCTCGACCACCTTCGTCTTCCATCCTCCTCTTCGTCCCCTGCTGCCTCTACACATTATCCCACTTTATCTACCGGTCTCCCCTCTGTTGGCTTCCACCAGTGGCATCATCGTCTTGGACATCCTAGTGGCTCTCGTCTGTTCTCTCTTATTAATCAGGATGTCTTAGGTCGTGTTTCGGTTGATCGTTCTCATTCATGTGTCGGGTTGTAAGCTTGGCAAACAGCTACAACTCCCTTATCGTTCTAGTGAGTCTAGGTCTGTTGCCCCTTTTGAGTTGTCCACTCAGATGTCTGGGGGCCCGCACCCTTTGTCTCCAAGGGCGGGCATCGTTATTATCTTATTTTTATTGATGATTTCTCTTGTTACACTTGGCTCTGTTTTATGCGCTCTCGTTCTAAGTTCTTTCAGATTTATGTTGCTTTCTCTACTATGGTGCGCACACAGTTTTCTGCCTCCATTCGCACTTTCCGTTCTAATTCCGAGGGGGAGTATATTTCTCACGCTTTTCGTGACCTTCTTGCCTCTCATGGCACTCTTCCCCAGCTCTCATGTCCGAGTGCTCATGCTCAGAATGGCACTACGAAAAGGAAACATCTTCATATCATTGAGACTGCTCGTACTCTCCTTATTGCTTCCTATGTTCCACCCCACTTCTGGGTTGAGGCTGTCTCTACTGCTGTCTATCTCATCAACCTTCAACCCTTATCTTTTCTTCAAGGTCGCAATCCCGGCGAGTGTCTTTTCTCTCGCCCTCCACGTTATGATCACTTATGTTTGGTTGCTTGTGCTATGTTCTTCTTTTGCCTCGTGAGCGGACTAAGCTCTCTGCTCAGTCTGTTCCCTGTGTCTTCCTTGGTTATAGTCCTGAGCACAAGGGCTATCGGTGTTACGATCCTGCCACGCGTCGTATTCGTATCTCGCGCGATGTCACGTTTGTCGAGGATCGTCCTTTCTTTGTCTCTTCTACCTCTTCCTCTTCTCACTCCTCCACTACATCGGCCGATGTCCAGTTCCTCACTGTGTCACCACCACCTGCCTTTCCACCTCCTGTGTTACCCTCACCACTTGTTTCTTCCCCGCCTCTATCTGCCTCTCCATATACATTTGTGTCACCCCTTCTCCCCTCTACCTGTGTCTCCGTTGCCTGCTGATCTCCCTGTCCAGGTTCCTATTCCCGCCCTTCCCAATCACTATGTTCGTTGTTCTCGCCCTCCTCCTGAGCCTTCACCCCCAGTGGCTCCGGCTTCCTCTAGCGAGTGTCCTATGGATGATCCTCCCACACGCCGGTATCCCCTTGGTGATCGCCATCCACCTGACTGCCTCAACCTTGCTTCTCGGCTCCTTGATCTTCCTCTCCTTCCTGCTTCCTCCAGTGGTCCTCCAAAGCAGGCTTCTTACCGTGAAATTTGTTCAGGATACTTGAGTGGCGGTGCTATGTCCCATTGAGTTGGAGGCTCTCGAGCGCACTTCTACTTGGGATCTGGTTCCCCTTCCTCCTGGTGCGGTTCCTATTACGTGCAAGTGGGTCTATAAGGTCAAGACTCGCTCTGATGGTTCTGTGGAACGGTATAAGACTCGGCTTGTGGCCCATGGCTTTCAGCAGGAGTAGGGCAAGGACTATGATGAGACTTTTGCTCCTGTGGCTCATATGACTACCGTTCGAGCTCTTATTGCTGTCGCTGCCGTTCGCCGTTGGTTTCTTTTTCAGCTTGACTTGAAGAATGCCTTTCTTCACTAGGACCTTCAGCAGGAGGTATACATGCTTCCTCCTCTAGGCCTTTCCTCTGCTTCTGGCTCTGTCGCCTGCGTCGGGCTCTCTATGGTCTCAAACAGGCTCCCCGCGCCTGGTTTAAGCAATTCAATTCCGCTGTGACGGCCGCTGGTTTTCAGCCAAGCCCTTATGATCCGGCTTTGTTTATACACTCCTCTTCTCATGGGCGGAGTCTTTTGTTGCTCTATGTGGAAGATATGATTATCACCGGTGATGACCCTACACATGTGGAGTTTGTCAAGCATCACCTTCGGCAGCATTTTCAGATGACTGATCTTGGTCCATTGAGGTATTTTTTGGGCATCGAGGTCGCTTCTACTACTGATGGCTTTTAGCTTTCCAAAGAATCGGTATACATCCCGATCTTGACTTCGGGCTCACTCTCGCATCAGCAGCTCTACTCCTCCTATGGGAGCTCCACCTTTAACGTCACGATGAGGGACTCCCCTTGCCGATCAGAGCTGATTCACGCCATTAAGCCCAGTTGGGAGCCTGGTCTACCTTACCATCACCCGGCCTGATATTGCCTATGCTGTCCATGTTCTGAGTTAGTTTGTTAGTGCGCCTACTTCTGTTCACTATGGTCTTCTATTGCAGCTATTGCACTACCTCAGGGCGACTCAGTCTCGTGGTCTCTTTTTCTCCGATAGCTTGACTCTCGCGGCCTTACCCTACTCCGATGCTACATGGGCTAGTGATCCCGTTGATCGTCGCTCTGTTACTGGTTTCTGTTTGTTCTTAGGCTCCTCTCTTATTGCCTGGAAATCCAAGAAGCAGACAGGTATTTCTCGGTCTAGCACCTAGGCTGAGCTCCGCACCATGGCCACTACTGCTCAGGAGATTGTTTGTTTGCGCTAGCTCCTTCAGAATCTTGGTGTGGCTTCTCCTGCTCCGACTCCCCTTCACTGTGACAACACTGGTACTATTTAGATTACCTTGAATCCGATAAAGCATTCACTCTCCAAGCATATCGTTGTTGATGCCTTCTTCTTGCGTGACTCAAATTCGGCCAAAGGCATCTGACTCCCTGATTTGTTCCTTAGGCGCCACTTACCGGCTGATTCACCAAGTCTCAGACTTGGGTGCAACATGATTTTCTTTTGTCAAAACTCTCGGTGTCTGATCCCCCGTGAGTTTGTGTGTGTGTGTGTGTGTGTGTGGGGGAGAGTTAGGTGTATATATATATCCTTATCCATACTATATGGATATACATCCATGTATCTCTATATATATGTGTAACTGTGGTTAACTAATTATTAAGGAAGTGTTTAATTTTTCCTAACAGCTGTGACGGCTATAACCTGGAGCATATGGAAAGAAAGGAACCAGAGATGCTTTCATGATAAACAACGCGTTTTTATAGAAATCATCTGAAATATCAGTTTTCTAATGCTTTCTAGTTTCATGCAGCTTATACATCAAAGAGGCCAAAGCTGATGGCGATGGAGTCGGTGGCAAAAAGAACGCTTGCATTCAGTAGAGAGGACCTGGCCTCTCCCTTGGGAGATGACATTGAGGACACCACTACCCCGGGGAACGACATATAGGGAGGATCCCGCCTTATCATGGTGTGATGTTTTTTGGCACCCCCGGAACCGACCAAGATTCCGGGTCCCAAACTCTATCACACAGCTTCTTTTATGCAATTTACACTTTGTAAACGCTTGATTCTAAATAAATAAATATGATTTATCTACCTTTCCAAAAAAAAAGCTATGTTAAATTCATAATTGGAGAAGACTGATCTTCAAATATGAAGTTTGTTCAGTATTCTCACTCCTTTATGCTTGTCAAAACATTAAGATTTATTAGCATTAGTGCAAAGTATTTCAAACATGTAGAAGATTTGTAAAATTGTTTACTTTCTAATTAATAGTTTAACAAAAACAGATACTGAATAAATTTAGAAAAGTAAAAGTTTACATGATGTGTTGTTGTCTTGCATTTCGAATACAGCGAGAGGAGTGTTTTACATTTTTTCATTCTTCGGAAGCCTCAAACTCTTCTGATAATCTTAGAGCTTGGCACAGGCATTCTACTATGTAGTTCATGTTCGGTCGAGGTTTGGCATCCTTTAATAGGTATCTATCAACAAGCTTAGCGATATTTTTGGCAGCATCAAGAGGGAATTGATTCCAAAGGCTTTGATCCATGATCATGCTGAATTGTTTACTATCGGCAAGAAAAAGATTCACCGACTCCAATAGTTTGTCATCTCTTGTTGTTTGTCTCTAGCATGCGTTTGTCGGTGAGAATTTCTTATAAAAACACTCCAAAACTCCAAATGTCACTCTTAATTGTCAGATGGCCGATCTCTATATACTCGGGGGCTGCATATTGATGAGATATGTTAAGAGTGTCTGAGCATAACATAGACAACCAAATACACATAGATGCATGTAGGTAGGTTGAGTGTTAAGGAGAAATTGAAAAAAGAGTTTGATTTTGGAGGTAATGACTAGGAGTCATATTGATGAGATAGGTAGCAGTGAGAACACATTCACCCCAAAATTTGAGTAGTAATATGCCTGAAACCGAAGGCTCCGAGCAACATTCAAATGGTGCCTATATTTACGCTCGGCAACATCATTTTGTTTAGGACTTTCAACACAAGTATGTTCATGAATGATGCTATGATTATGAAAGTAGGTTTGGAGATTTTGGAAAATAAATTCTTGACCATTGTGGGTTTGGATAATTTTAATCATTGAATTCAATTGGTTTTTAACAAGAGCAAAGATATGCATTAAGTGACCAAAAGTTTATGATTTAAAACGCATTAAATAGATACATGTGGTGCGTGAAAAATCATTAATGATAGTTAAGAAATAATGTGCACCATAAATAAACGCAGTAAAGTAGCCACCCAAAATATCATAATAAAGTCAATTAAACGAAATCATACTTTTACTAGCATGATTTAGAAAAGGTAAGTGTGTGTGCTTAGAATGAGCACAAACATCACAATAAGAAAGAGTACATGGACTATCGAAAATAGTGAGAATAGTAAAAGGTGGAAGGATGACCTAGATGTTGATGTCATAGGATCTTATTATCAAGATTGTGAGCAAAGAAAGCAGCGAACTGATGGGGGCAAAAGATGTAGAGTCCATTGCAAGTTTCACCGGCTCCTATCATCCTCTTCAGTTGAAGGTCCTAGGAAAAAAGTTAGAAGATGAAAACAATACTACACAATATAAATGACTAGTGAGTTAAGGAATAGAGAGAAAATTATAACAAAAGGTAGGGATGTATAAAACATTTGAGTGAGTAAGAGTTTCAGATAAAGTGATGGAGCTGATGCCATCAATGGGAATTATCTCTTCTATGGGTAATCGGATAGTCCGAGGCATGGGTGGTTGTCTAAGATTCAATAAAAATGATCGACAGTGACGCATATGTTCACTAGTGTCACTATCAATGATTTAATCCTTTTGAGGTCGAAAAAACAAAGAATGGTAGAGGAGTTACCCACGAAATTCGCAATCGGAGAGGAGGGATGGAGTAGGTACGAGGAAGAATGGGAAGCATTGGAGGATGAAACCATTGCCAAAGGAAGAAGGATCAACAAGAGCAAGGCTTTGATACCATGTAAAAGATAGAATGAAGAAATGACTTTTCTTTTCTTTCCTTCAATGACTTCATACACGTATATATAGATAAGATTGTACATGGAATTTCAATAATTGATTGGGATTGCTAATATGGTGGATCTTGATTGATTCATTCTGCTATATAGTGGATTTTGATTGATTCTACTGATATAGTAACTAATATGATCTTGATTGATCGACTAATAACATCATATATCAACATTTTACTGAAAAATCTTCTCATCTTATAAGAAACAATCAAATTGATTAGAATGTTAAAATTAGCAACCTTCTAAAAGTTACTTTCTTCAACTTAACTATGAAGACTTTAGTAATTTGATGTACACCTGAAAGCCATGTTGGTTAAGCTTCTTTATGGCAACTGGGATCTTGTCTCCTTGACAATGTAGAGGCTAAATAAAGCCTTTGTAAACAATCCCAAAGCCACATTCTCCAATCTTCAACAATCTACTGAAGTTATTGGTGGCATCTTTAAACTCATCGAAGCCGAAAACACGGAGGCACTGTCCCCACTCCTCGCTCCTCATTCAAAGCCAAGATATTGCGCTACTTGGAAGTAGAAGTTGTTGAAGCCTGTGCTGAGTTAGTTGTCTGCCTTCTGGGAATACTAGTGCAATTCCCTATGTTGTTGTTGTTGCTCTTAGTATAATTGCATTACCCTTCCAGGAAGCTGAAACACCCCTCCATCTTCTATTTCTATCTCTTAGGTTTCTTCTCCAAGTAATGAACTTTATGGAGGAGAATAGAAGACTGATGAGAAAAAAGCAAACTTTGAAACTAAGATGCTGGACATCATCGTGAAAGATTGAAGAAGTGTTAGGGTTGAACCAACCCAACTTGAGTGATCCCTTCTCATGTGTGCGCCACATGAGTAAGTTATTTAAATTACTTAACCCTTCATATAAAAGGGAGATGAATAAAATTGGTTCAAAAGGGCTCTTTAGAGAAGATAGGGATAAGAAGAGAAGTGATCTTTCAATCCTCATCCTCAAGTTTAGCTTCTATTAGTGTTCCTTTGGTAATCTTTTCCCTATTTTCTTTTGTATTCCTTCATTTGTGATGATGCAATGTATGAATTAATAATATGTTACTCTTAATGATGTATGTGCTTCTTTCGTGTATTAGAGAAGTTTATAATCTCATTATTATTGTTATAATGGAAGATTGTAGGACATTTTGTCCCGTGGTTTTCCCTTCATCTTGAGGGGTTTTCCACATTTTTTGTTTGCTCATTATATATTTGATAAATTACCTCTACGAGTGATCTCATTTTTGTTAAGTGATTTTTACTTACACAAAAAAATAATCGGGATACACGGTATGTCCCAATAAAAAGAAGAGTAACAAGTACTAGTGTTGGAATGAATGAGAAAGAGTTGAATTGAAATGAAGCAAGAAAGAGAAGACTCATAGACTTGAAGGGAGGAGAAAGGACAGTAGGATCAATGGAGGGGAGAAGACAGAATGCATGCAAAAGTAAGAACATGTTTCCTTTACAGTTTCACACATTTATTAGGTTTTGGGTTAAAAAATTAATGTTTTTTTTTTTAATAAATATAGACAAGTTATTGGAACCATGCCATAGTCGTGGTTAGAACCTCCAATCTCTTCTTGTAAGATAGAACGAGTTACCAATTTTCATCATGAAGATTAGCTAATAAAAACTAATATCATTAGTTGTTAATTAACCAATTAATAAATAAAACCAATGTTTTCAAGCAAAGACTGGTTGACAAGGAGAGACTTGTTTGGCAACTGCACACTGGCACTGGTGGTTCTTATTTGGCCACTTATCACATTTTGGTCGGCCACTTATCACATTTTCACTAAGGTCCAATACAACACATGCAGGTGAGATTTTTCAGTAAAAGTCAAAAACATGTGCCCACTCATGCAAAAACAGGTTGAATTTGACATTGACACAATTGCTGTTATTTGAAGTTATTTTAAATATTATTTTTACAAATATAATCTAATCTATTAAAATGGTATTAAATAATATCTAAAATAATACAATACAATTTAATAAAATAATTGAATAATTGAAGCCCGGGATGATTTCCAATGAATTCTTGTTCAAAAAAATAAAAATTATAAAAACAGTAAAAAAAACAAAACACAAAACCTGACATTGTTTTTTTTCTTTTTTTTTTTAACATTGTTTTTTTTCTATCTCAAGGGTGGTACCCTGCCACTTTTCACCAGTTAAGAAAGTATATATAAAATTTGGAATATGTCCCTAAATAGGTCAGCATGAATTCATGTAGCTCACTTTCCAAGGGAGGGTTGCATGGACCATCAGTAATTGTGGGGTTTTGGGTGACATGGCATACACACTACATAGGTTGGGTGGGACTAACATGATAGACCAGGACGTCGTGCCAGCTAATTGCAGGTCCATTTCAAAAAATATTTAAAAATTATTAAGAAAAAATACTTACAAGTTGTGGGCCCATAGATCGCCCCCTCCCAACCCAACTTGGCACGGGTGTGCCGACACTATCCAATTACTATAGGAGCAGTGCTATTTTTACTGACTAAGTTTCTTAAAATCAGGTTCCAAAATCATTAATGGTACCTCGGGATCATCAACACACACAAATGGAGACGCCATCAACAATTTTAGGAATCCTTTTCAGAAAATTTAGTCAGTAAAAATATCTTTTCTCTTGTTGTAGCAATAGCTTCCATGCTTGGCATGGACAATCACAGCACAGGTTGGGTCGTATCAGGCTCTAGCTAGCATGACCCAAAACCTAGCATTACTCATTTAGTGCAATAGGGCTCAATCAAGCAATGCTTGTGCTAGGTTCAGCATCGGCACTGTATGTGTGCCAGGCTGACACAACATACAAGTGACATCTTTTTTTTTGTTTTGATAAATGTCGATAAATCATTGGAAACAAACCACAGGCATAGTTGGAATCCTCAACCCCTCCTTATGAGAGAGAATGTGCTAGTTAGCTTTCTTTGTGAAAATTGGTAGTGGCATCTTGTATATAAAATATGAAAATTTTCAAATCATGATATTTAGGACGAGGGAAATTTCACTAAACTACTATATGGTTTACCTTTATATCAATTCGGAGTTTGTGGTTTGATTTGTGACAATTTAGTACCTTATAATTTAATCTGTAAGCAAAAAGGTACCTAATGCTCAACTACATTAATATTTGTTGATGTGACATAAAAAAATTAAAAAAAAATGAAAAGAAAAAAACACTAACAAAATAGGGAAAAAAATGAAAAAATCTGAAAACTTCTAAAAAACAGAAAATCTAATATATTAAAAACATCATAAATAAATTTAAGAAATTATAAAATAAAACACAAAATTTTTAAAAATCCAAAAAAAATATGGGAAAAACTTATAAAACTTTTAGAAAACCGCTTAAATTCCAAAATAAATAAATAAAATAAATGAAAAAATCTGTAATCTAAATTTCACCAAAAAACAAAAAACAAAAAACCCCACATCACTCTTTAAAAAATGAAAAATCTGAAAAATTTGTAAAAAGTGCAAAAATCACAAAAAATCCACAAAATGCCCTAAACTAGAAAATTTTATAAAATATACAGAAAAGACACAAAAAGATTAAAAAAAAATCCCGAAAAATTTCATAAATTTCCCAAAAAAATCCCAAATCTGAAAATATCAAAAAATAAATAAATAAATCTGAGGTTTATATAAAGATTTTTTGTTCTAATTTATTTATTTATTTATTGGTATTTTTGGGGGTTTTTTTGGATTTTTGTGAAATTTATGAAATTTTCTAGAATTTTCGCCAAATTTGAGTTTTTTTTGTACTTTTTTGTGAATTTTTGTGACATTTTACAAATTTTTCTAGGGTTTTTTTTGTTTTTAGGGGATTTTTGGCACTTTTTACAAATTTTTCAGATTTTTTCTGTTTTTAAAAGAGTTTTGTGGGTTTTTTTTCCTTTTTTTGGGAAATTTCTAAGTATTTTAATTTTCCCGAATTTCATGGACTACAGATTTTTGAGAAGTTTTTCTAATTTTTTGGAGTTTTTAATATTTTATTTATTTATGTATTTAAAATTTAAGCAAATTTTTAGGGTTTTTATAAGTTTTTCTTTCTTTAAAAAAAAAATTTCTTAATTTTGTAAGCCAAGTCAGCAAATATTAACAGGTTAAGCATTTTAACACCTTTCTACATTTCTGGATTAACTAGAAGGTCTTAAATTATACAAATCGAAAAGTTTTCCAGAATTGATATGCATCAAGGCAAAACCATATGGTAGTTAGTGAAATTTCCCCCATTTTAAATGAAATTATTAAGACCATATAAAAGGAGAGTTTATAGAAAATTAGTTGCAAATTTTTTACTAGTTAAAAAAAAAAATAGAATCTTCTCTTGATTCTATGAAATGTTGGTCAATTGGGTGTGCAAGTGAGGACCTTATTATTCATGTAATTATTTAAAGTATGTTTCAATTTATAGAAAGAAAAAAAAAATGGAGGGAGAGAAAGCATTGGAAAATTGACAAACAACAGTCAAGAATTGAAAAAAAAATGTGATGTTCAAACCGGTTCACATCATCCGCTTTTGCTCCTCAGATAACATTTGCAAACAATCAATGGATCAGCCAAGAACTTCTGCAAAAGAAAGAAAAAAGTTTTACTTTTTTTTGGAGCAGACCATAAAAGATCTCCTCGGAGAGCGTCTGAGAAGTGTTGAGTGCTTGGTGGCGAGGAAGACCCTCGACCTCTCATCGCCAAATCTGAGATGTAGGGACTCAAAGCTCGCTAACTTTGAAATTTCACATAAGTGAATTATCCAAACTTATCCAAACTGCTCTCCTCATTTATGGGGTGTAAGTACCAAACCTAAGGGATGACGCTTTCTGGCCAATTCACCCAACAGCTTGCGAGATCAGATTACCACTAGGTAATGTTCCTTTGGTAAGAAAACAAAGAACTCTAATAACTTCACAAAATTCTCTCTATGCACATATGAATCGCATCAGATTATTCAAACCATCAATTTCCATTGAAGAACAGCATGCACAGCTCCATTCCCTAATAACTTCTAATTGAAGTAAATACTTGGTCAATTGGATTCATGGATAAGCACACACTGTCTAATTTGGGGATTGACTTTATTCTCAGTTCAGTGCACAAGAAATTTTGTCCAGATGCATGGCAATTTTCTCAATAACAGGTCAAAAATATCCATATTGGTATCTACCGTGGAAAAATTATAATTATATATATATATATCCTTAAGTTTTTCATTTGTTATGGTGTTTAATCATCTTTTAACAGACTATATAACCCTATGAAAACCCTTTATATATTTTAGAAATAAACCTTTAAGAAATTTATTTGACTATAAATTTATAAATGTCTCTAAAAGATATGATGTTTAAAATAATTGAAATATCTTTTAAGTATATAAGAGGTATTTTCTTGAACTATGATTTACAGTTAACCATATTTAAGGTCACTGGGATGACAATTGTTTACAGATTTCACCAATAATGATATATACACAATCAAATGAAAAATTGGGTATATGCCGATAATTGTAACTTATCTACTTAAGGCCCCGATCAAAAAAGTTGTTTTTCAAAAACTGTTTTGGGATCATATAATTATCAAAACACCTTATGGTCATACGATAACCAAAACTTTCCAACTATAAAATTACTTATGAATTAACATATCCAAACACAAAATATGCGGAAACCCTAAACTTATTCTGAAAAACCCATTTGTCAAAAGTCCTATTAAATTTTTTTAAAAAAAATAATAAAATAAAACATTTTTTCATAGGTCAATCCAAACAGGAAGTAAAACTTCTAAAGGTTTTTAACCTCTGTAGGATGTGTTTGTATTGGGGGAATATAGAGGACTCATAAGTAATGTTTGGTTAAATGAAGATGGAATGGATAAAGTAAATCATCAATCCAAACAATATATGTATTGAATTTGAAAATAAAAGCAATAATCATATTATAAAAGTTAGAAGGAGAACAAATAATCAGACAAGGATCATAAGAAATTGTGCTGTGATGATATTGCTCAATATGCAATACGATGTGCCTCGTGATATGTATATGTAAACCAAGTAGTTTTGCATAATACCCCATCTTCATCTGCCATTGAAATCCCATAAGAGTTTACGATTAGCTGGAGGTGCAAGTCCAGGAATATCCCGTATATCCTTATTATTTGGGTGCACAATCTGTTCATACAAAAAAGAAAAGAAAAAAAATGAAAGATCCAGAAAATATGGGCATTTAAATCTAAGAATCCCAGGAAAAGATTAATGTTAATTGTTTTTTCTTATGTGCAAAGGCAACCTAAATAAATCCAAACCTTCACAATAATGATTGCTATCACTCCGATCACAATCAGGAATAGCAAGGCCATTATACATCGGTCTGTTGCCACCTAGAAAAAGTCAGAACAAAATTAGAGATGCCTTCTTTATTGAGAAATGGATGGAATGCAGAAATGTTTACCTGTCTACCAATTTCCTTCACCAGTTGAGATGCCTTCTTTATTGAGAAATGGATGGAATCCAACTCATTCACAATTCTGCTCATTTGTTCTGTCTGTTGATGTTATGATGCACATGCATTTTCTATGTCATTCATTTAATGATGAAGAAACCATTCAAAGTGACTACACCTTAACAGGAAATCAGACCCTTAATCAAACTATGTGACACACCTGTGCCTTGAGGGCAGCTGCAGTCTCCGTTCCCACATTCATAGTGTCTTGCACAACCTACAATCCAGGTATATACACAAACTTCAAATCTTCTAATCTTAGCTAGGTACCAAAATATGAGATTAAAGCAAATTTGGTGTTTGGACAAAAAACTTAATACTGATATTCAGTACCTACAGCAGAATGTTTAACCGAGCCTCAGAAATCAATTTTATACATGCTGTTAACTGATTAAAATACACAACAGGCCAAGTAGAAGCTAAAACGATAAAAGAGCGAGTAAAATAACTAAATGTGAGGCATAAACAAACCAGATTGGGATTTTGAGGAAAAAACTTGAGAGATACAGAAGTGAAGATGACAAATGGAATCCATGCTCTTCAGCATGTAATAAAAAGTCAACTCATGGCAACCAACAAGCTCTTCACCAGACTAATACAACAGCTATACAGGGCTACAAGGGGGGAAGCTTACTTTCTTTGATCTCTCAATTGCTTGATCTGTCTCATCCATCATACGGTTTCCAGTATCCATTAACTGTTCATTTGTCATATCTGTACAATAGACAAATTTTAGTTAAGAGGATGGTAAACTCTTGGGTGCCAGTGTTCATTAGTAGCATCAATGATGTTATATAAATAACTGATAGGTTAATTCTAGATGTTCTATCATGAAATAGTATATTAGTACATGAGAATCCGAATAAAATTTCAAACCCATCAGTATTTCTGGTAAGAAGCTTAATGCAATAAAATATAGAAGAAATGGCATGTCTTACTTGAAGCTAACAAAACATTTTCTTCGTCTGCAAAGCCATTTCCATTGGCAGGATCATCAAAAAGATCAACTCGTTTATTATCAAGATTATTTGCAAATCTGCAGTTTAACACAAAAGAGCAAAATTATTGAAGTTCATAAATGAAAATTTTTTATTTCTCATTGAGTAAAAAATATACTTGTTACAATTCCATAGTAAAATGATTCAGCAAAATGAAATTGAAGTGTGAGTTCTAGGCTTCTTGCCAAGCGACAAAGATTAGCTAAGGGTCCATAAATGAGCATATATGAAAATCCCTACAAGACGAGAGATTATGGTATGGTTCTACATATTGGTGAACTTGTAACACATGGCACAAATTAGAAAAGGAAAACCAGTTTATAACATAAAAATGGGAGTGTTGGATATGAACAAACAGACAGCAAATGAGATCAAGTCCACAGAACTCTGATCACATCTTCAAAATAAATTTTTATCCTAGAGAGTTTATAGTGTGGTGATAGTTAGATAATGAACTTCAGATGGTCAAGCATGTCAGAATTAATACTTCATGCAAGCTCAAAAATTCTGAGGAATTGAAATACAGTAAAAAATAATAGTGTAGTTATGCTTCATTTTTAGTAGCATCAGATTAAAAGGACAATGTTGCTATTATGTTTTCTAATGTTGATTCTTCTCTCACACATAAGGGTCCTCCCAAAAAGAAAAAAGGCTGATTCCCTTTACATTGGATTTTAGAAATTGAGTTCCCTGTATTATAAGTCATAATGGATCTTCTTCATATCACACCCATACTTCCAAGAGGATACTTGGCATTTCAACTGTAACTTTAGCCGAAGAAGAAATTTTAAAAGAGAAAGAGAAAGAGAAAGAGGAGCAAAGCAACTATCGTTCTATCAGGACAAGTTATGAAGATTTTTCAATAATAATTTATATCTGTCCCTTCAGTAAATGAATGAAATAGACAAGAAGCATCAACTACTGCCACATATAAAAGGACAGGTATGGGCCTCCTCTTATTCAAGTTTGGGGAATTATTCACACAGATTCCTCAACTAAAACCACATGTACTTCATTGAAAGTGCTATAGTTGAACATCTTGTCAGAATTATATTCCAATTGAAGTCATGGTTCATATGCATATCAAAAAGAAAGAAAAAATGATGTGAAAAATGAAATGATATGATTATCCAACCATGAAGGAGAAACTTACTGCTTCTTGCGAGCAACATATGAATTCAGTTCTTTGATCTGTAAAACAAGTGAGACATTGATTAAGTCAAGTACAAATGCTAGTGATAAGTAATATGATCCTATATAGAAACAATTGTGATATCAAAATTGTGCACACAGCTTAAATGGCAAAACAGACCATTGACTGCTTTTTATCATTCAGCATTCTGTTGATATCAGGAGAATTCGCCCTCTCTTCTTCTTTCATTGCTCTTTCAAAGTCCTTGATAAGCCTAGAAGAATACCAAAACACAAATATCTCAATTAGCTTTTGAACATATATGTATGTGTGTATAACCATAATCACATTCTCCATCAAATTCTCAAAACTAAAATATAATGTCATAATCACAAGCAACCATTGGAAAGCACCAAGGCTTTTGATGTTATTAATTGCAGGGTCACCAAAAAGTTATATATCCAACAATAGGTAAAGGTCAGAATGTTGCAAAAATCAGCAACTCAAATGAAGGTTGGGAGAGAAATTTGTTGCATTTTAGGTTCTGTTTCCAAAATGAAATTTTGAAACTGTGGATAAACTTTATCTTCTTCTCACAGCATCCTTTTGGTGTCACTCAGATCATACCATAAGTATCTTAACTTTGTTCTGTAAATGCAATGCCCATTGCACCCACAAGGACATGACAAAGAGGAAAACTACAAGGAAGGTATAATGGTATCCCAAACAAATCTAGGAATTAGGGAATTAAATCTTAGATCAGATTATAGCAAGCCAAAAAAAAAAAAGGAATTTGGTTCATTTCTAGGCAAGGATTCACATAAATCTACATTGGTGTTTATCAAAGCCCGTACCTTTTACATTCCCGCATCTTGCCTGTGAGTTCCTCCAACTGTCGGCTCTGCCGGCTCGGATCCTTGATCTTGTCCAACTTTTGGAATCCATTTCTGCCAACAAGACATTCAAACCCAAACTAAATTCCCTTGAATCCCATGCAAAACCATACAAATCAAAGTACCAATTTAAGAAGATTAAAACTATGAATTTTAATCAATTAAGAAGGTAGATCCTTGGCATTTTCTTTTCCAAATAATCAAATCTAGAATCACCAAACCACTCCCTCACATCAAGGAACATGATTAAGCAATCAAAACCATGCCCTAAGAAGACCTAGATCGATCCATCATCGAGAGAAGAACCCTTACGACAATGCGCGCAAAATATCGGTGATCTGCCCGTCGAGCTCAGCGAGCTCCTCGCTGACCCCCGACAAATCCATCTCAAAACCCCTAGAAAACCCCAACCCCGCAAAGATCCAATGAGAAAAATCGCCTCAAGAGGAACAGCCCTTCAATGCCGCCGCCACGAGCCCATCTCCGATCTCCTCCCCGGTGCCATTCCGAACCGATCAAGCGATGGATCCACAATGAAAACGCGGATCGGAATTCGAATATCAAGGATTCTCCAGGGCTATACCTCCAGATCTCTCGTTCACGCGAGAAGAGGCCAATGGGGGGTCGATACCGCGTCGCCGGAGCGTATCGACGAGCCCGTTGGAGTTCTTTATCGTTTTTCTATCTTTTGTTTTTTTGATTTGCTTTTTATGCAATTACGTCCACAAATCAACCATATTCTCACGTGACTCCCTTACGTTTAAATATTTTTAAATTTTCCACTGAAAAGTGAAAATTTCATTATATTTATAATTTAAGAATATCCAAAAAAACTTCTTCGTTTATAAATGGGACAATAGGGATATAATTGTTTTCCCGGTTTTTTCTCATTTATTTCATAAAAAATAATATAAATTGAGAATAGAGGACTTGTAAAATAAATAATTAAAAGTTAAGGGATGTACTTGCATAAATACCGGACGGCCTATTTGTCTATTCCTGTTGGATCAACTGGGAGTCTGGGACTAGGTTTATAGTTGGGCCTATGTTGGGATTAGATGTTCGCCTTATAGCATGAGTTTAGTTTAAAATAGCATCTCAGCCGTACACGTGTTATCCATCACCCTTCATGAACCAGCTTGCATATACAAATGATATATATATATATATATATATATATATATATATATATTATAAAAAATATAATATATATATTTTATATTATATAATAGATATTAATAGTAATAGGATGAGGCGGCCGCAAGTGCGATCGATCTCATCCTATCACTATATATATATATATATATAATATTATGATAATATAGGGCTTGTTGGATTACTGTTCATATAAAGCCGCCTTATTTTTAGGGACTTGAAGTGTATTTTTTTTCCAAATCCAACTCGTATGGATGGAAAGAGATCGAAAAATATGCTAGTATGTTGATTTTCACAGATTTTTGTGACCGTATGATCATTCATCTTAAAGTGTAAAATTTTATAGAAATCTTAATGGGTTAAATTTTCACCGTTTAAGATGAATGATCATACGGTCACAAAATTGTATGAAAATCGAAATGATAGCTAATTTTTCGATGTCCTTTCCATCCATACGGTTGGATTTGGAAAAAAATTATACCCTTCAAGTGCCTCAAAATGAGGCGATGTAGAGCCTACTCAATGCGCCTAAGTCCCTGCATTTGCAAAAGAGGGTGCTTGATCCCAAGTTCATCTTGGGAGAGCGGAATCTCATAGCAACACAACCCGGTACCAATAGGCCTCCATGACAGTTGGTATATATATATAGAGAGGGTATGGTCGGTAGGCGCGTAATGCGGCGCTGATTATATCACCACTATATATGTATATATATAAATTTCTATAGGTCTAATACCCAATTTAGTCCCTCTATTATACCGAACCGGCCCTTTTTAGTCTTTCTATTATAAATTGAGCTTTTTGGTCCTTATACTTTCCACGATAGAGAAATGTCAGTCCATCAAACGAGAACTTTTTTGGTCCCCTGCATATGCCTTTAGGGACTGGACTTTTACAATAGTGAAAATAGAGGGACCAGAAACGTTCAATTTATAATTGAGGGACTAAAAAGGCCGGTACGGTATAATAGAAGGACTAAATTGTGTATTTGACCATTTATATATATATATATATATATATATATATATATATATATATATAATATAATATTATATTATAGGTCATGTTAGTATAGGGTCGGCCTTAACACTATTCATTTAAGGTCGTCTCATTTTGAGACACTTGGAGAGTATTTTTTCCAAATCAAACCATATGGATGGAAAGAATATCGAAAAAAAAAGTTAGCATTTCGATTTTCATACATTTTTGTGACCGTATGATCATTCATCTTAAAGGGTGAAAAATTATTTCACCCTTTAAGATGAATGATCATACTGTCACAAAAATGTTTGAAAATCGACATGCTAGCTTATTTTCGATGTTCTTTCCATCCATACGGTTGGATTTGGAAAAAATACTCTCCAAGTGCCTCAAAATAAGGCGACCTTAAATGAATAGTGTTAAGGCAGGCCCTATACTAACATGACCCATATTATATATATATATATATATATATATATATATATATATATATATATATATATATATGTATTATTATATATAATTATTATCTTATCTTATCTAATTATTAAATTACTTATCATCAGAGAATATATATACACACGAGTCTTCGATACTTGGTAGGCCTTATCATTGTGGAAGTGCAATCGCTTCTTTTGGCTACTTACTGCAGTGTTTTGAGGGAAATCCAGCCGTATAGATGGAAAGAACATCGAAAAATAAGTTAGCATGTCAATTTTCATACAATTTAGGAAATTATAGGGTCTTCATCTTAACAAGTGAAATTTTGAACCGGTAAGATTTATATAAATTTTCACCCGTTAAGATGAAGAGCATAAGTTCCCAAATTGTATGTAAAAATTAACACGCTAAATTTTATTTTTCCATGTTCTTTTCCATCCATACTACAAAACCCCTTTAAACATGCTCCAGATGGCCAAATATATAGGAGGCGACCGTAAATAAATAGTGTTTTCGGCCGACTTTACCTTATCATCCCCGTATATATAAATTTATATATTACATGTATTTATACATGATACATATATATATATATATATATATATATATATATATATATATATATATGCACACATGGTTTAAGCCAAACATCTTTCTCCAAGCTGGAATGTTTTTTTTCTTGCAGAAAGATAGCATTCGTGTGCAATTGTGACTGACCAAGCTCGAGATGCTCGCATGTGATCCTCCATTTGTTTGGAAATGCATCGTGGAGCAATCAAAGAACTAATCAAAGTTTGCGCCAGGCGTTCATTGCTTAATGGCGCCATCCAGCTCCATTGCAATGTGATGAAGATGGGCTTTGGAAGTGATCTCATCATTGCCAATGACCTTATAGATATGTATGCTAAATGTGGTAGGATGGACATGGCTGGGAAGGTGTTTGATGGAATGCCTGAAAGGAATGTCGTGTCTTGGACCGCTCTCATGGTTGGGTTCTTGCAAGAAAGCAATGCGGACAAGTGTTTGAGAGTGTTTGATGAAATGAGGGCTTCCGGAGTTGGGCCGAATGAGTACACGCTTTCGACTAGTCTCAAAGCTTGTGGCCTTGTTGGCACTGCTGGGAATGGAGCTGGAGTTCAGATTCATGGAGTGTCTGTTAAGACTGGATTTGAGTTGCATGATGTGGTTGGTAATTCTATTATCTTCATGTATTCGAGATGTGGAATGATTGATGAAGGAAAGAGAATGTTCGATAGAATGACAGTTAAGAGTCTTGTGAGTTGGAATGCAATGATTGCCGGGTTTGCTTACGGATTTGATGGCAAGAAGTGTTTGCGTTTGTTCCAACAGATGCAAGAACAAGGGGAGGTACCTGATGAGTTCACCTTCGCAAGCTTGCTGAAAGCTTGCAGTGGCCTTGGAGCAGGTTGTGAAGGCATTCAAGTTCATGCTTCATTGATCACAAATGGGTTCATCAAGACAAACAATTCAATACTTTCTGGTGCTCTCACTGATCTTTATGTCAAATGCCACAGACTAACAGAGGCAAGAAAAGTGTTTGATCTGACAACGCAGAAAAATGTGATACAGTGGACAACATTGATACTTGGTTATGCTCAAGAAGGTCTTGTGAGGGAAACCATGGATCTGTTTAGCATGTTTTGGACCTCCGGAACACAAGTAGATGGACATGTTTTATCGAGTGTGGTAGGCGTGTTTGCGGATTTTGCACTTGTGGAGCAAGGAAGACAAATCCATTGCTACACAATCAAATCCCCATCTGGGGAAGATGTTTCAGTAGCCAACTCTCTCATAGACTTGTACCACAAATGTGGGCTCCCTGATGAAGCTGAGTTTCATTTCAGAGAAATGCAGGTGAGAAATGTAGTCTCATGGACAGCGATGATCAACGGTTATGGAAAGCATGGCCATGGCCAGGCAGCAATCAATCTCTTCAAGGAGATGCAGCTAGAAGGGGTCGAGCCTGACGAGGTGGCCTATCTGGCCTTGCTCTCAGCTTGCAGCCACGCCGGGCTCATCGAACAATGCCAAGACTACTTCTATAGATTAATAACCCATAATCATCAAATAAAGCCCAAAGTTGAGCATTACTCATGCATGGTAGACCTCCTCGGCCGCGCTGGGAGGCTACAGGAAGCCAGGGAACTTATAGAGAACATGCCATTAGAAGCCAATGTAGGTGTATGGCAAACCCTTCTAAGTGCGTGTAGAGTGCACCGAGACCTGAACATGGGCAGAGAAGTTGGGAGAATTCTGCTGAAAATAGATGGTGAGAACCCTGTAAACTATGTCATTTTGTCAAATATCTTCTCCGATGCCGGAGAATGGGCTGAATGTGCAAAGCTGAGAGAGGCAATGAAGAGGAAAGGACTAAAGAAACAAGGGGGATGCAGCTGGGTGGAGATAGATAAAGAGGTGCACTTCTTCTATGGGGGCGATAACAGTCACCCTGAGACTGATAAGATTCACAGGGTCCTTAAAGAAGTTGAGAGGAAGATGAAGGAAGAACTAGGCTATGTTTGTAGAGTTAGCTTTGCAATGCATGATGTGGAGGATGAGTCTAAAGAAGCAAACTTGAGAATGCACAGTGAGAAGCTGGCCATTGGACTGTGGCTGGTTTGTGGTGGAATGGAGAGAAAAGGGGAGGCTATTAGAGTGTATAAGAACTTGAGAGTTTGTGGTGATTGCCATGAATTCATTAAGGGAGTCTCGAAGGTGCTTGGTATGGTGCTTGTGGTCAGAGATGCTAACAGGTTTCATAGGTTTGAACAAGGGGTTTGTTCTTGTGGAGATTACTGGTGAAAAATATAATTGTTCCTCAATTTCTTGATTTTGATTTAATGTATATTTTTCTTGATAAAATTAGAATTTTTTTGTTTACTGCAGATTAAATGGATTTACTTAGATTATTAGATCATATTAATGTTTAGTATTTTAGTAGGTACATTCAATTGCAAAGTTCTTTATAAAAAAATTGAAATTGTTATTTTACTACAAAGTAATTGGGTTTAATTTGATTGTTAAGCTATATTAATTATTTATCATATTACATCTTCTTTTTTTATTAAAGTGGGTGGATAATTCATTTATTGATTAACAGACCCCCCTCCTTTTTTTTTTACACCTGACTACCCCAACACATCTTGCCATAGTGGACCATAAGTCATCCCTCCCGTTTCTTAGTGCTTACGGTGGTCCCCCCGGATAAAAAACCAGGGAACTGCGGGCAATGGAATCTAACTGTCTCAGCTTGGTTGCTTACGTGTCATTTGCTTCGATCCAAGCAAGTAGTAAGAAAACGACGACCTAAATAATACCAAAACAAACACGTTGTTTGTTTTGGAAACATCGTTGGTTTCTTTCCAACCAAGTGCTCCACATTATGGCCATGACCGTAAGGTTCCAGCCCATGTGTATCTTTTTGCACATATGCTTCTCTAAACTGTTGTGTCCCCATAAGTCCCTAATCGACTGAGGGTGCGTGTTGATATTGAACATTGGGCAGTAATGGCGCTAGATTTGTCTTGTAATAGGACAAGAAGTAAATAGATCTTGCACAGATTCATCGTGTTCATTGCACAGGTAGCATAATGTGGGGTCCCTCCTCCATCCCCACTTTGCCAGGTTGTCGAGAGTGAGTATTTTGTTGTCCATTGCCAGCCATACAAATAGCTTTATCTTCTGTAGACACGGTAGTCTCCAAATGTTGTTGGGGAATTGGCTCCGCACTCCTTCTTACATTATGAAATAATCTGAGGGTGGACTTAGCAGAGAGAAAGTCCCATGGGTTTTCATGGTCCAGCTCCTAGCATCCTCCCTTCCTTCGTCAGTCATTCCCCAATAAGTCCCCTAGCTCGCGGTGGCCATCCCTGGTTAGTGGGCCCGATTGAGGATTGAGTTACCCCGAGCTACATTGTCCCTTGCCTTTCCTAGAGTTATGTGATGGTCCCTTGCTGAATCTAGGAGCGAAGGGAACAACTTACTCGGCGCATGTCTCTGTATCTATCTGTTATACCACATGTTCACTGTGTCTTCTCTCCCAGCTACCGTTGACATCCTCATTTCCATCAGACTCCATTGGTCCCTCATACCTTCCAGATGTGGGAGGCCCTTGTTGAAACCTTCTTATGTAGATTGATATAGGAGCTCCGATGGTATTTGTTCTATATTATGCTTCTACATAATATAGCCAACCCATTATGGAGCCTCCACCACCATTTAAACCTATCATTGCCCTATTGAAGTATTGGAGTTCCGTAATCCCCAACCCGGTATTCCTTGGAATTGCAAGATAAAAGCTATTGGTTGACTAGTCTATATCCCTTCTCCTTCATCTCAGCTCCATACCACAGAAAATCCCATTTGAATTTATTGATCCTCTTAATCACCTATTTTGGTAGCTTGTATATGGCGAGCCAGTAGTTTGGGATGGCAGATAAGATCGAGTTGATTAAGGTGATCCTGCCTGCTATTGATAGTAGCTGACCGTTCTATGTTAGAATTCACTTCTGGATTTTTTCAATTAGTTGTTCCCATTCTTGTCTCCTTGGTTTTCAACCGGAGATCGAGATGCCCAAGTAGTTAATGGGTAGTTCCTTCCTTGGGCAATTGATGGCGTTCACCAATGCCTCCACTCTTGCCTTATCCATTTTGAAGGATGTGAGGTGACTCTTCATATAGTTGATTCGGAGGCTCAAGAGGCCCTCAAAGAGATAGAAAATAAGTTTCAAGGTTCTCATGTGGCTGATGTCTCCCGATCCGAAGACTAGGAGGTCATCCGCTATTGCAATGAGGTGATCTCATCTTTTTCCCGCTCTCCGTACCTGATGCCCCTGTATATGTTCCCCCTGACTGCTCTCTTTATCATAGTGGTGAGGGTATCTGCGGCAATGACAAATATCAAGGGTGATAGGTGGTTCCTTTGTTTGAGCCCTTGCTTGTGTCTGATGTATCCCCCGACCTGGCTATTAATCAAAATCTTGGACTTTGATGATATCAATATTTCTTTTATCCATGATGTCCATCTGTGGCCAAATCCTCTCGCCAGTAGGATGTCCAAAAGGAAGTCCCAGTCTATCATATCAAAGGCCTTTTCAAAATCGATCTTGAGCATCACCCCTCCTTCACTCCTAGTCCTTATTATATGAATAATTTCCTCCTCCGCTATGATATTGTATTGAATGAATCTTCCTTAATGAAGGTCGTTTGGGATTTATCTATCATTCCGACAATGATTCCTTATAGCCGGTTGGCAAGGACTTTGGTGATAATTTTCATAAAGCAGTTGCTAATGCTGATCGGCATGTACTCCCCCATCTCGGTCGGGGCTTCCTTTTTTGGATTGAGGAAAATGTGTACTTGATTCGAGTCTTTCTAAATTGCGCTGACCATGATATAGATCCCTGAATAGACATACGAGGTTTTCCTCTATGAATCCCCATCCTTTTTGGTACAAGGTCAAAGGAAAGCCCCTTGGACTCGGGGATTTATCTGGGTATGATTCTTGGACGGTCATTCGGATCTCCTTGGTCGTGAAGGGATCATCGGGGTGTTGGAGGTCTTGTGTTGGTCTATGTTCAAATAACTTGCTCCAGTTTACGAGGAATCTCTGATTGAGTGCTGTTCCAATCAACCCTGTGAAGTGCTCCGTGACTGCTTTTCGGATATCTGGCTCGTTTACCAGGAGTTCTCCTTGATATTTAATGTTGTGAACCTAATTACACGATTTACGTTGGTTGGCCATTGCTTGAAAGAATTTTGTGTTGTTGTCGCCTTCTTTCAGCCAAGTGATCCTATAGCGTTGTCTCCAATACGCCTCTTCTGCTCTAATGATGTCTTCATACTCTTTTTGCATAGTCATGTTCTCTGTTGCTTCCCTTCTCTGGAGGTCCCTGTCTTCCTGGATGATATCCAACTCCTGCATATGACGCGGTATCTCCTCTTTCTGTAATCTATAGTTCTTGTTGTTTATATTAAATTTTTTTTTAAATTAATTCAAAAAAATTAAAAATATAAAACAAATTCTAAAATAATCCATAGGTATATATCTTGAGGTAAATTTGGGGTGCTAATCCCTAGGCGATCCAAAATAAAATATATAAATTTAAATGATCAAGATAAGATTAAACCAGGATGTTAATTTCATTTAAAATATAAAAATAGATACGTATGAAATTATCATCTTATTTTAATTTTTTTTTAAAAAAATTTAATTGACCTGGTTCGGATAATAACCACATAGCTTGCCCTGCGAATTCGGGTCTATCGCACTTCGAGGATGATCCTGCCACGATCAAGGAATCGCTCGGGAATGTCAATAAAAAGAGATGGGGCTCGTGAAAAAAAAAGGGGAGAAGAAAGGATAGCGGCCAAAAAAAAAAGCGAAGAAGATGAAGTCCCCCTTTTGTTTTCTGCTTCATAAAAAGAAGAAGAAGTGAGATAGACGAAAAAGAGGTACTTTCGGTCGCGGACACGACCAAGTTTTGTCTCTAATGGCCATGCCGAAGGAGACAGACTTAGGTCCGTCCGTAAACCGTAATACCGTATAAAGATCAACCCTACCGCCACTATATCCGCCGTCGGAGAGGGAAGCCGCTCACCGGAGGACTATAATATAAATACATTTATTAATTTCCGAAGAGAAGAAAAAGCAGAGGAAACCACCCCCTCTTTTGTGAGGCTGGCCGTGAAGCCCGACCGATCACCACCGAGTTGCTAAAATCTGACGATCATCGCCAGAGGAAGCCGACCGACATATATATAGAGGGATGGAAACTCCTCTGTCCTGCATCCTTCTACTACCAGAGAAAGACACAGAAGAAGATCCGGCCGGAGCTCTGTTCCCCGGATGCCTCCACTGAACACCATCCTCAGGTCTAATCGATGGAGCTCTAGGTCTTTGAAGACAATGGTGTGGGCTTTGACCGAGGCTCTACGGCTCGAGATCAACGAGAACCCAGAAGGTATCATTTCTGTCGAGCGGGATGAGAAACATATTGATTCTCATCTATGACGGTCTCTATGCGTACCTGGAGTCACAGAGCATCTTCAGACATGAGATTACCCCATCGGCGCTGCTAGGGAAGTTGATGTTTGGTTGATTCGGATTGCGACGATGGAGCAGACACTGGAAGAGACCGCTCGTCTCGGGGCTTCGGATGGTCAATGGCGAGATCCAATGCGTTAGTGTCATTCCCCGAAAGGATTTCTCCAGAGCTTCTCAATGGTTGAAACCCAAGGCGTTTGATGCGGCGCTGGTCCAGAATATGATAATTTGGATGATGATGATCGACGGGTGCCGCTCGTCGTTTGTAATGAGTTGAGTAGCCTGCATTTAGGGCGTTGGTTTCATATCGAAGATGCTGTCAAGGTGTTCGAAGAAATGCTTCAAAGAAAGTTTGGGAGAGATGGAAACTATGTACCCCCTTTTGAAAATGTTGGAGATCCATGAGAAGCAATTGGGACCAATTCTTGGTGGTATGATACACATTCAGCAGCCTTTTTTGGAGTGATATACACTGGACTGGAAGAGCATGAAGACTACCCATGATCTGTTCGATTAAATGCCTGAGAAGAATTTGGTCTTGCTCAATCACCTGGTGATCTATTAGTCAATAAAATTATACCTCTGGTGAAATCAATGACTTCAACTCAATCTTCAATAGGTCTACTGAGTCTCTATGTCAAGGATATTAGCAGGGCTGATGTTGCATATGTAATGCAGAAGATATCTCATTTCAATGTGTTATGCCTTAAAGGAATCCTATCTGAGCTGTTGGAAAAGAAGCCATGAAAGCAGAAGAAATGAAAGAGTTGATGCTACAACAAATTAAGAAGAACTTGATGATTGTTATGAGAAGAGATGAAGAACTTATTGGGAGTTTAACACCGTCATCATTCAGGCCTTGCAGTCAAATCCATCACAGAACTTCACTAAAACCAGTATCAGTAGGATAGGAGCCCAAGGGACGGAATTCGATGTTTGCTCTTAATTTAAGGTGCTCTTCAGGTTGCTGCTTCCAGCATAAAGGCCTCAACAAGAGCAAGAATTGCAAGCCAAACCAAGTGAGCCAAAGGTGCTATTGGAAGATGGGCTCTAATCATAACTACATTGTGATAAAAGGGGAAGGTGCATTGCTGCAGATGTTTATTTGTTCCAATTGAAGTTATCAAGAAGAAATATGACTTGTCGTTACTGTTATTTAAGAGCTAAATTTGATGGAATCTTGGGCCTTCTTCTGCATAAATATGGGTTATGATTGAATACCTGCTCTATGAATCTTTCTTAGTTTCTAATGACAAGAGCTTCATGCAAATATGGTGAATTATATGTGATGAATTGTTAACTTTCTTTTTAGTATCAAGTTTGCATATGACGTGCTTGATGAAATGCTTGAAAGATATTCAAAGCTTGAAACATTTGCTTCTACACATCCACTGGTATACCATTATGAAGTTGCTATGTCTGGCTGAATATAGAAAGTCAAAAGATAATACAAAGCGTATTCTATTCTGTGGAAAATTACTCTGCAGCTATCTTGTAACAGAACTAGATACCATAGAGACAGACGTGATAATTTGGAGTCTTGAAGGCTTCAATTACAAAAAAAAAAGAAAGAGAGAGAAGGAGAGCTACAACCAATCTGTGTTAGCAAAGCATGCTTCAATAATATTTCATAAATGAAAATGAGCACATGGAGGATTTGTTATCTCGAATATATATCTGTGATGTTAAAGCAATTTGAGGATATCTTTGCTACTATATTGATAAGCATTCAATGGCCAAAGACTACTGAATTTGTGGAAACAATGAGTGATGATAACACAAAGACTACAGAAATTGGAAACCTATTGCAAGGAAGGACAATCGTTAAGCTTGAGGTGAGGGCTCTTCCAACAATGAATATTATGGGATAGCTCTTAGCTGCTCAGAATGTTATATTACACACTACAGAGATCATCCAAGATGGAAACATTGTTCTTTTGAAACTAAAAGCTTTGTTGCTAGTTGTCCACTCCTATATTGTCACTTGGAATCCTTTTAGCTGCATATTTTCAGTCTCTAAGTCCCAAACTGTGATGTATATGTGCTTCTATCTATGGAATACAAAGCATTTAAAAATATATGATTCATCGATATATATCCATCATTCAGTTACAAATTGATCTAAAATTATGGATGGTCATATGTTGGATGCTCCTTAGAGGTGATAACAAACTATTTTGATGCTTAAATGGCCGAGTCATCTCTAAGCCTCAATAATATAATACACTGTTGCATGAATACTCAAGAGAGGATGATCTCAAGTAATAATGCATCTTGTGGTCAAGGACTTGAAGAAGGTGATCAAGCAAATGATGGAGAATGCCAAAGAAGTTCCTATACAATATTCTATCAACATAATATTTAAAGATTGAAAGTATGGCGTTCACTCCATTTTGAGCTGCGGGAGTTATAGGATGTACCTATATATGCCAATTGCCAAGTGCTCTTTAAGTGTTTGATAGGCTTGAATGACCAGTTCACATAAGATATCGAAGGTCATGACAATATATATTCCCACATTGCCTAAAGAGACTTTCATGGTGTGATAATAAGCGGTAACATTGGAGATTTTTTTTACATGTTCAGGAATAGTGATTCTCTTGCTTCATGATATTCATAGTTTTCTCTCCTCAATTCTAATATTCGTTGATAGAAGAAAGAGAGAAAGATTGAAGACCCACAAACTAAAAAAAATATGATATTTGTGATTCAATATGTCGCCTGGTGTCTCTTCACAGACACGATGCCAGACGCGTATTTTCGATCTCACAAACCATTGTTGCATGATGCTGCTGCAATTGGACTGTTGTGATGTCGCTGGGGTGCTAGCTGCTGTAATTCAATGAAGAAGAGCTGGAGTTGTTGCTATCGTTGTTGTCTTTGCCGCAATCTTTGATGGCGATCTTTGCGGATGTTCTTTGTGTTGCCACATTGATGCCACGCGCTGATGCTAGCTGCTTTGAAAGGCGATCTTTGTCTTGATCTTTGCTTCAATCTTTGATGATATTGCTACAAAGAAGGCGTACTACTTTCGCGTCTTTGATCTGACGTCGCCATGATGCTAATGTGTTGCTGCAGAAGTTGTGAAGTACTGCTGCTGCTGTTGATGTGTTGCTGCTAGAGAGAGCTCAAATTTGCGATATCAACCTACTGGATCACATGAAAGCTAAATCAGAGACCAAGAGAATGACATATATAAGGGACATCATATACCAGCAGATTGAAGGAGAATTGAGCCCAAGGAGGAGGGGGTTCTTCGTCACCGAAGCAACAAAAGTATAAGAACAATTTTGATCTGAAGCTAACGGAAGTATCAAGGGAACTTGAGACTTACACCTCCAAGCAGGTTTTATGTTCTGTTCTCAGAAAAAGTTGCGGTTGCTATGAAGCAGAAGAAAGACTTGCAATAAACTAAACTCTATTGCTGCAATTTTGTGTAATTCATTTCATATGAATGATTGTATATTTGTTAAGAAAGCATTCCAAAGTTATGCCAGATGTCTAATTATGTAAACCCCCTTTGAAACGTTCGATGAAATGCCTAATAGGAGCTTGACTTCATAGGATGCGACGTTATATCTGACATTGCATTTGTTCAAGCTTGGTGCCAATTGAAAGTGTGTTTTTTTTTGTTGTTCTCTATATAAAAAAAAGGGGAGATAAAATGGATCTGCATCAGAAATTATAGAAGATATAAAGGATAAGCCCATTGCAAAAAATTGTGTTATGTTGAAGCATGAGTCTATCACCGCCAACACTCTTGTTGTGTGAGTGTCTTTGGGCTATCAAACGATTTTAATCAGGCGTGGATATTATATTGTTATATTGATTAATGGTCTTCCAACTCTCTACTGTGCTCTTGCTGAGTTTGATGGCCCAAAGTTTGTAAAAATGAGAAGATTGATCTGGTACTTGTGTACGTACACATTATTTGCTGGATATTGTTGGAATTTTGCTGTTTGAGCAATGAGATAATTGAAGGTCTCTGTAATCAAAATAAGTTGCAAGTGGATGAAGAGAGAATGCCCTCATCAGTCAAGGAAGGATTTTCTTTCAGTATTCTGAGGTGACAATTTCAATGTGTGAGGAGGATTATTGACAAATCTTGTCAAACATAATAATTAGCTCCAATGTCTGTTAACTGGTATGTGGTTATGGTTGTTGCCAAAGATCATATGAAAGCTTAGCTCGTTGATAAAGCTTTAGAAGCACTGAAGAAATCAAAAGAACTATTGCTTATGGGTTTCTACTAACATTATATGTCGAAATCAAAAGCAAACATGGGCACTACAAACTATGGAATAAATTTAAGTCATCCCAGAAGCAATGTAATTTGATGTTCATACTCATTGATGGTGCTGAAAACTGACAAGGGGAGGTTGGTTATGATTCTGATCAAGAAATATAACCTGGAGATCTTAAGGGAACTGGAAAAGCCCATCAACTTCCATTCCTTGTCAAGAATTATTAATTAAAGGAAGATGCTGGAGCTTTGGGTTTAAAAAGCCAATTCCTTTTACAACAATATGCTCAAGTGGCAGCTTAAACTGTAGAAGTCAATTCTCTCAACAATATTGCTCCAGATACTAGTGAACAAGAAAGGAAAAGCTGGGCCCATTTGGAAGGAAGGGCTGATGAAAAGATAGAGAAAGGAGAGAGAAAACTAGGCCCACTTGTGAAAGATTATGCAAAGATGGGTTGGGCCCACTTTCCAAAAAAATAAATAAATAAATAAATAAATAAAATAAAAAATATATAAAAAAAGGGAAGAGTGTTGATTTCATCATTAAAGGGATTTAAATCATTATTATGGGCTTATCTTGTCAGTACATGAGTACCATCAATATGAAATGGTTATGCAAAATATCAGAGTAGGCATATATGGCGGTGCCATTTAAATAAAATAAATAAATAAATAAATAAATAAATATATGTATGTATCCATGTAATGACATATATATATATATGTAAAAAATTATTTTATTCTGCAATAAATAAATTCTTTTAATTCATTGTCTCTACTTGTACATTTGCCCTTAATTGGAGGTTCCCGTAATCTTATTCGGGGTAATTAATAATAGAGGCTTGCCTCTATTAGGAATGGAAGAACCCGCAAAATCAAAACAAATATGTATTTGTGATTCGATATATCGTCTGGTGTCTCTTCACAGACACGATGCTAGGCGGGTATTTTCGATCCCACACTTGTAGTCTTCCTGGCTCCACCTTTGTAGTCTCTTTCTAGTCAGCGTAATCGTTTTTGCTAGGATGTAGGTCCTGTTGCCCTGGTGGTCTGTGCCCATCCACCATTCTTTCACCATCTCCCAAAAGCCATCCTTGTTTCCCCATTCTCTATTGAATGTGAAGCGGGGAGTGATCCTGTCCTGGTTCCCACATTATAGACATATTGGGGCATGATTGGATCGGATACGTGGAAGAGCAAATTGCCAGATCCTAGGAAAGTATGTAATCCAATCCATTGATAGCAAGAATCTATCTAATCTCGCGGGGGTGGGATTGGATCTCCCATTTGACTTGGTGAATTGTCATCCCTGCAATGGTGGATCATAGACTTCTAGCGATAAGATCATATGATCAAAGCCCCATCCCTTTGCCTTTGAGCCATGGCTCCCACTTCGTTCACTCCATGTTCTTGTAGCACTGAAATCCCCCCCCCCCCCAACCGATCCAAGGTCCATCCCATCAGGTTCTTATCTGCTTCATCTCCTCCCAGAATAAGATCTTCTGATCCCGTTCATATGATCCGTATATGATTATGAACATCCATTTGTATAGAGATATGGTGTCCTCGAGGATGATGGTAATGGAAAACGTGTCTGTAAACCAGTTGATCTCGCTGAGTCTAGTTGGATTCCATCGAATACAGCAGCAGCCTCAAATGTTGTCCGCCGTCAGTATTAGTCTTTCACTGTAGCTGTTCCCCGCTATTGATCTCCAAGTTTGATTGTCGATAGAAGATAGTTTTGTTTCAAGTAGACAGAAAATGCTCACTTTCTGTGTGTGGATATAGTCCCTGATGAGAAATCTTTTCTTCCCCTTTCCCAGCCCCGGTACATTCCATGAGATGATCACCACAACAATAATTATTAAAAACCCTCATACCCTTAATCGTTAGCTATTTGCTGCCACTTGGTTCCCCTTGGACCCACTCCGCCTCTTGATTGCCCATTAGGGATAAGTAAGTATCCGTGTCGCTCCCAGGCCGATCCGAATCCATCCCTACAGCGATTGCCGAGGCAATTCACTCCCTAGTTGGCCACTCAGTGAGAGTCAGTGGAGTGGGAGTTAAAATTGAGTTCGTACCTGGGATGTGGGCTTGATCTTTTTTCCTCTTTCCCCCTGTAGTAGTGGTGGATGTCTTCCCTGTTTGTTATAGATTATTTAGCTTGTCCGGGTTGAGTTCGGTCAGTGATATCTTCCTTGGTCTACCTCTAAGCTTTGGGATTTTTTTAGGAGGTTTCCCGGTAATGGTGGGCCCCTTGTCTTCCTTTTTCCTCTCCCTCTCTTCTTGGCAATCTTTCCCCACTAGTATCTCACATGCCTCGTATGTCCTTAGAAACCATGTCCCCCACTAGTATCTCCCATGCGCTTAGTCACCGCAGAGAGGTGGTGTATGTTATATCTTACCCTCCTCTTCTCAGTTGAGTATGGTCCTCCTCGTTATTGCCGCGTGCTCTCTTCTTTGAATTATCTCGCGTGTTCTTTGGCTTGTCTCGGTCAGTGCCACCTTTTGTTGTTTGTTCCTCTCCAACTATCTTTCGTTCCGTTTGTGCTGCTCCCCTCTGCTTACGAGGAGACCCAAGCACTAACAGCTGACTTTCTGTGACCCTGGGGTTCCTACACTGGTGTGCTCGGTGCCCTGTCCTGGCGCATCGACATCATATAATGGCCCTCCGCTAGCCGTTCGCTCAGTGCTCGGGCTTGAGACACTGTCCGCATACGTGGACCAGCTCCTCCGATGTGTGGATCGTGGGAGTCGACCTCCTCGTCGGCTCGAGCTCGATACGTGGTCTTCTCGGTGGCTCAGTACTGCTCTGCCTCCTTTTCCTCTTTGATTGCACCACCTCCCAGCCACCTACTCCGGGCTCATTCTCCTCTAGTTGGTATGGAGTGGTGATGGCCTCCATGATGAAGCTTCCCTCCTTCCTTGGACGCCCTCACACTGAGCACATCCGTGAACATCTCCTTCTCATCGTGGGCTACCGTCGTCGAGCATCATCTCATCTCCCCCGTAGTTCCCTTGTGATTATTCTTTGTCCCGTTGGTTGGCATGACCGACCTCTTCCATACCCTCGACATCTTGTTGTAGTGCGGTTTCCATAGCGTCTTCTTAGATGGATTATTTATTTGTGACCTCTGTCGCTCTCCGAGTATCGCTCAACCGCTCATCTCATGTGAATCTCATGGATTATTACTTAATCATATTACATCTATGTTGGCAATTATTATATTATTTTAATGTATAAAATTATTGAGATATGGACATATATGGAATATGTACCCTCATAGTTCGTTATATAATTTTCATCAATAAAATGCTATTTTTTATCTATAAAAATGTGACACAATCTGGTTGGCTATTGATAGGCAGTTGACTTGGAAGAAGTGGCTGAATGGAAATGATGCCTTCAGAAAAGATTAAAAGGACATTTTAAGTTTTTCAGAATGATCTGGTTTGTTCAAATCCAAGTTCATATGGGCCTCCAAACGGTAATTTGAATTGTAGTCAAAACCACTAGTTCAAATCCTAATCGACTTATGGTTTCTCCCATTTCTTTGAAATTTTAAAAGCGAGCATAACTAGAGATATAGAATTCCAATTGAGGTGATTTAAAGTCAGTGAAGAAGACATCAAGAACTACATATCTTATAGGGTGCGAGTCCATGAGCTTGTGAGCTTGTTTCTATATCCAAAAGCTGGACCGAAAGTTGTTGTGTAATCGAGAATTTTAATCTCTTTGTGGGCTTTGTAAATAATGAGCCACGCCCAAGAAGCGACAAATGAAAGTTTTGTTTAGGGTTTATTTAGGGTTATAATCAAGTTTTAAGAATAGGGTTTGATGTAAAAAAAGGGAAAAAGGAGGCAAAGAAAAAAGTCAAGGACGGGGCAACAAAGACTCTCAACCTTTTTCCTTTTCTTTTGATGTTTTTCATGGACATGCTTTTCTAAACCTTCTTGACCAAGGCAAAGGGGGAGATTAGCTCCGACCCAATGGTATGTAATATTTTTCTCTGATTAATATAATTGAATTGAAAAAAATTTATTCTATGTTTTGATCTTTGTCATTGGGTTTGGTCTTTGATGTGGTATACCAATTAGGAATCATAAATTATTAGGTTGTTTCCTTTTATTTTATGATCGGCGAATAGGCTACGACATGCTTTGATTAATTCCAATAAATATGATGTTTCATTGGGCATAGGATAGTTAATGCTTAGGTTTACCTTTAATTAATTGTCCTCTATAACTATGATGCATGTATACCTAAATTCAACTAGAAAATTGTAGATCATTAGAGAAATTTATTTCGATGCATTGATAGGACTAATCAAACTTGAAACATTAGTCTATTATTTTGTCTGATTAATTAAAAAAAATTAGTTTTAAATTAATATTCTCTAAACACAAATTAGGTCAATACTGATACGGTGTTTTTTCTTGACTTTGCTATGTCAACTCGTTTCTTCATATGGATTGACCTCGTTGAACAGAGTATTATAACTGATTGATAACTTTTGATAAATAGAGCAGTTATAGAAGATGAAAAAAAAGCGAGCGATCAAATTTTTGGCGACATTAGTGGGGAGGCACATCTGAAAGCGGAGCATAATCATGTAACATCATTCCTTTTATCTGATTTGTAGTTTATTATGGTTTAACTTTAATTTTAATACTATTTTAGTTTAATATTTTATTTTTATTTTTCTCTACTAAAAAAAAAACAATTCTTCCTTTTTCTATCTATTAGTTTATCCAATATTAGGTTAGGGATAGCAATAGTCGCATAATTAGGATTGAATCTACTATTTCTCCTCTAGATTCTTTTAATTTTTCAACCTCTAATCCTCAATTTATAAATATGACTGACAGGTAGTAATACCAATGACCAAGATGGGGCTCCGAGAACACTTAAGGATTATCTTCAACCTGCTAGGAGTAGTGCACCTCGTGTATGATCTTGCTAGTAAATGCAACCAATTTTAATTTTAAACCTGGCATGATAATACTTCATCAAAATTTTCATGGATTAGACTCTCAAAACACTTACCTACATCTGAAAGAATTTGAGGAGGTCTATGCCACATTCTATGATAGGAAACGTACGAAAGAAATAGTGTGTATAAAGATATTCTCATTTTCTCTAAAAGACCAGGACAAAACTTGGTTGAACTCTTTAAGACCTAGTTCAATAGGGACTTGGAAGGATATTCAAACTAAGTTCTTGAAGAAATTCTTCACTATCCATATAACTAATGCAATAAAGAAACAAATCAAGAATTTCTCCCAAAACCAAAACAAAATATTCTACAAATCTTGGGAGAGATTCAAGGATTTGCCTGACCCCTGCCCTTATCATGGTTTTTATGAAATTTGACGTGTGGTTAGTTTCTTTTATATAAAGTTCTAACTTCACAAATGCGCTAATTTGTATAAATAATGAGTAATGGAGGTTTCCGTGAAATAGACTCTGAAATAGCATTCGATTACTTTGATTCCTTATCGGAGAGTGCCCAATCTTGGGACACTTCTCCTCCTTCCAACACTTCACCTACACCTAGCGGAGTAAAATTTAGTCTTAGAGAAAATAATTATATCAGTGTTAGGATTTCAATTTTAACTAAAAAAAATAGAAGCAATAGAATTAAATAAATCTAATCAGGCCAAATCCATTTTACATGATGCATATGCACTGTTTGTGATTGCATAAGTATCCCACCAATCAAATTAAAGAAATCTAGTGAGGCCAAATCCATTTTTTATGCACATATACCGTTCTCCTTGCATCGATTTTTTTATTTTTTTGCTCCTTTGGGTATGTTTGTGTGATTGAACAGGTAAATAGGTATCCAAGCAAAAGGAACAGGAAACAAAATAATCCAAGGCTAAAGAAGTTGAAAAGGGCACTTGTAGAAAAGTGCACGACCATGCATTCAATCTACACAGGCGTGTTGAAGAGCACGGGTGTGTATCTGCCCGTGCAACTCTTTGGATTTTGAAAATGTAAGAAACAACGTCGTTGGAATTCTGCACGAGCACGCACAAGATTAACACACCCGTGCTTCACAAAATTGAAACATATAAACAGTCGCCTAATTTTCCCTAATTAACAACTTTTTGTGGATCAGTCCAGGGCAATCTTCACAGCGACGATTAGTGTTTTTGGAGAAGATTGAAGGCAGAGGAGACATCGGTCAAGGAAATTTTCTATGTTTTTATTTATGTCTTCCTCCTGTATTCATGTTATGGCTTTCCATAGTATGAGAGGCTAAACCTTCTGTGGTGCCTCTGACACATGAACCTTAGGATGAACTTGTTATTGAATTTCTTTATTTATTGGTTCCCTCTCGATTGATAATTCTTGTGAATCATCTTTGTATGCTTATGCTTATGATTTCTATTGTTGCATGTGCCTTTTGATGCCTATGTCGAATTCTATTCTCTGAATTGTAGGGGATGTTGCGTCAACCACAGCAGTGTGCAGACGGAGTGCCTCTAACGGTGATCGACTGGAAGATCCGCAGAAGCAACCTTAAATGCGATCTTCCACGTAAGGTGCTAGTTATAGTGGAAGTGATTGAGAGGATTTTGATAGAAGAGAGAAACTATTGATCTATATCAATTTCTAAGAGAGTGTCTATCTCATCTGACCTAGAATATCATATATTTATAGGCCTCCCTAATCAGATTAGAGTTTGGTTTCGGATTGGGCCTTTAATTGAAACCCAAATCAAATTTGGCTTATAATCAAATTTGGCCTACAATAAAATTTGGCTTATAATCAAATTTTTTGTATAATCAAATTTGGCTTATAATCAAATTTGACTTATAATAAAATTTCACTTATAACCTTTCTCTTCCCTTTAATTCTCTCAATCGAGGATCCATTCCCCAAAAACCCATTTCACACCTCATTGATATCTTCTATGAGTGTGACACATTAGGTTCCTGATTATGTTGGCCATTCATAATCAACCAGTGATTACGAATAGATCATGAGTGGCATCAAGCAATACATTATGACCACCAAAGTAGTTTGACTTGAAACCCTTCAGCAACCAATGTTATTGTTCAATTCGTCCTTTACCATCTTATACCAACTTGGTTCAGCATATGTGTAAAATCCGGATTTTAGGGAATAATTTTCGTCATAGTTATTTTCTTTAATAATTTGATTGATGAAATAAAAGTCCCCAAAGTCGAATGTTTAATTTTTATTGGGAATAAAAGGTTTCCAATTTGACCTTTAATCTATTTATAGCTAAAGGAGTTTCTCATATTTGGAATTAATTAGAATTGATATGAAAAAATGGGATTTAATTAGTTAATCCTTTAATTAGGGTTGATTGGAGTCCTCAAGGATCTTTTGGTAATTACAGAAATAATGAAGACTTTAAAGGAATTGTGTCCCCTCTTACACGAAAAGGACCTGGATGTAAATAAGTAAAAGAGAAAGGGTTATGTGCAAGAAGCACGGAGAAAATCAATACAAGGGTTATTTAAAAGAAATCAAAGGTCGAGATTAAAAGATCTCAAGAGAGTGCTAATAGCAAGGTAGTCGGTGAAGGATGAGAGAAGCCACGTGGAGCCTCATCCACGCTCATCTAATGTGTAGTTTAAGTTCTAGGCATGAGATATAATCTCAGCCTCTCATCCACACTCAATAGTTGGATTTGATTGGAGCCGTCTATCAAGGGAAGGTGAGTTAGTTCGAGGCACAACTTATAATCCTATCCCTCCATCCCTTTCGATAGGATGAAATGATCCCAGCCGTTGATCTCTAATAATTCAGTTAGTTCGAGGCAAAGGATCTCATCCAAGCCTCTCATCGCATGAGACGGATCCTCACCTTTCATCTGAATGGTTGTTTAAGATCGAGGCAAGAAAAACCAATCTAATCGTGCGTTGTGATATGACTTAGCCATCTACCCATTTGGAGTTTACGATTCGAGGTGTAGGTGTGGAAATCGGTTTGTCTATTCCCATACAGAGCATCTCCATTATCAACCTGCTGGCGAACCAATCTCGAGGCAACAGAGGATTGTCTATTCTCCGCCAACGAGTGTACGCCCCCGTGTATCGCTATCTTCACTGTGATCAACACCGGCCAGGTATGGTTAGGCCTGATATGGCTCATCCTACGATCAAGGGGATCAAAATGCCATACAACCACCCTCTTGAGAGCTCTATAAGAACAGCCCTTTCCTTCAAACCCTAACCACAATCGAGAGTAAGAGGAGCATCGTTCTCTTGCAGCCGTGATCTGAGAGGAAAGAAGAAAGCTTGGAGGACCCTTCGCCATCGTCTTCCTCCGCGTGGGCAAGGTGTGCCACGGCTAGAGATCCCCAGTGAGTCCCTCTTCCCTGTCCTTTCTTGAAGATCATCATGCAAGTATGTTCTGATTAGAGTGACAGAGAGAGAGCTCTGAGCCCCGGCCCATCTCGCTAGCGGGGATCAACGAACAGGAGGATCGACACAACTAGCTTGCTCCGATGCCAGCCTTCAATGGCACGGCAAGCGCTTGGACCCGAGGGATTCCTTGCGGACGGTCGGTGCTCCACCTTGCGACACTGACAGAAAGAGAGCAAAGGAAGCTTCACTTGACCGGTCGCTCCGCCGCAACCACTCTGTTTAGCTGCCTGATAGCGAGAGATGCAAGGAGAGCGATGAGGGAAACAAATTCAGTTTAAGGACATGTGTCCGTGCATGATTAGGATAGCGAAAAAAAAGAAATTTAGTTAATTAACAAAAGGGATTAGCTAATGGGTTTGATGTGGCTGAATGAGTTGAGATCAGTCGGGTTATAATGGATCCAAATCCGGTTTAGTCAAGTTAAATGAATGGATTAATTGAATTAAATTAAAGGGGTGGGTTGGGTATAACCGGCTCCAGAAGGTTAACAGGTTGGGGCTAATCAAGTCGAGTTAAACAGGTGGACCAAGTTAATAAGTTAATGGACTTGGTTCAGTCATGTAGAAGAAGAATTTAAACCCAAATACAAGTAAGTTAGGTTCAATCCATTGATAATTAATCAAGTCTCATGAATAAGTTGGATTCAACCAACCTCAAGTAAGATTAGGTTTGGTCCACTTCAAATAAGTTGGATTGAGTTTAATCAAGCCCAAATGAATGGATTAAGTTTGGATATGTTAAGAATAGGTCAAGAGAGTTGGGTCTAGTCTAGTTGAGGGTGGCTAATGGATTGGGTTCAGACAATATTAAACTCAAAGGCGTTTATGTTGGATCAACTAATAAGGAGACCAACTGAAATAAGTTAAGCCGAACCAATTTAAAGAGGGTCTAGTTGGTTTGGGAGTGGTAGACACAAATAGATAGACTTACTCAAATTATGAACCTGGTTAGTGTACTACCACAAAAAAAGATATAAATCGTAGGAGTAGGGATTTGAAACCAAGATCCCATAACCATAATGGAAGACCCTAACCACTAGAGTACAATTACCCATTTGTTGAATGATTATATTCATTCAACAAGTTTTGAACCTGGTTACATAAGAAAAAGATAAAAATAGTAATCGTGGAGATTTGAACCAAGAACCTGTTTAGATTATTTGATGTTTATTTGTTTTACCTAGGCCTTGTATCCGAGTGAGGTGCTCCTCTACTTGGGTACGACCGGTCTGTGTACGTGCCTAAGGACTAGGACCCTAGTCAGGGCGTGATAGATTAAAGTGGTATCAGAGAATTCAGATAACGGACACCCTAGTTGCCCTAGTGATTGTGTTATTGTTTGGCAACCAATCATGTCTGATGAGGAGCATGCGTAGGGAGTAGAGGTGACCCAGGAAGATTCCACCCCACCAGGGGCAGAGCGGGACCCCGGGTCAAAGTCAGACGTAGTACGCATTAGACTAGTGTGAAGATTTATGCCCTTCCTTTTTGACCGGACGCTAGGCTGAGATGGTACATGCGGAGAATAACTTATAATGACGCGTTGTGGGTTCGGATCATGGAGGAAGAACGTACGGAGGGGCCACGACCAGTCCACGAATACTATAGACTTCCTCCTACTCTCTAGCAAGGGGACTGGCGGGCTTTGGGGGAATTCTATCACCATAGGATGCCGAGTAGGGCGCGTACAACCCTTGCGACTAGTTTTAGTATGCTATGAATAATGTAGTAGTTTTAAGAACTATGATTATCGTTCTTAAAACTACTATTTTTAGGATGCCGAGTAGGGCGTGTATATTTTAATAGGATAACCATGTGAAGACTCATGACAGGTCATCCATTGAACTTGCTACCCTTTGCAAGCATCCATATGTTCCCTGAAAACATCTCCATGCTTACAGCTTGTGAGAACAACTGCTTGATCGGATCAAGGAGCATAACATGTGCTAGTCTTGCTTAATTAATAATCTCCCGTCTCATTGATCCTTCGACCACGGACATTTAGATACGTACATAATTACACATGATAGGAATTCTACATTATGATCTATATCATAAT
Source organism: Dioscorea zingiberensis (assembly GCA_026586065.1). Classification (NCBI taxonomy): domain Eukaryota; kingdom Viridiplantae; phylum Streptophyta; class Magnoliopsida; order Dioscoreales; family Dioscoreaceae; genus Dioscorea; species Dioscorea zingiberensis. The sequence goes on from CM048824.1 coordinate 43,678,470, forward strand.
TTCCGTCATGCTATGTGTTGTATCATGGACTTTATTAATTAGATTTAAGATCTCATATCATATTCATAGTAGTGAATATCTAAATAATGAAGAAGCCTTTAATTAAATAAATAAATTTATACATAAAGTGCCAAAGATAACTGTCTTTAGACCACTTCTCCAACAATAACAATTCCCTCTTCATCGAGAGGGACCTTGCCCTCAAGGTCCAGCTGCGGATACTCTAGTAGCAGGGAATGGAGATCCTCCCAAGATGTATGTTTTGGCGGAAGCCCAGCCCACTGAATTAGAACCTGTGGAATCCAACGCTTATTCAAGTAAACAGAACGAGGCTCCAAAATGCAAGTAGGTCTAATTATAGGTCCTTTCTCTTCTGTAAACAGTGGTAATGGAATGGAAGAGTGCACTGGATCTCCAATGCAATATTTAAGATGAGATATATGGAAAATGAGGTGAATACGAGCGTGAGGTGGCAATTCCAATTTATAAGCTACAACTCCATTTTTTGCAAGGATTTTTAATGGACCAAAGTACTGCATGCCCAATTTCTTATTTTTCCTTATAATAAGTGATTATTGACGATACAACTCTAGTCTAACAAAACCCAATCATCTTCATTATAAGAATCTCCTTCCTATGTGGATAGGCATACTTTTTCATTCTTGCTTGAGCTTTATATAGATTTTGTTTGAGTTGTGCTAGGATTGCATCCTTTTGAGGTAATAAGGCAGCCACATCCGGTTGATACTTTTCTAAGGAAGAATAACAGATAAGGGGCAGAGAATCATGACCATAAACTATTTTGAAAGGAGACATGCCCGCACTAGTATGATGAGCAGTATTGTACCACAATTCAGCCCAAGGGAGTAGCTCAACCCATAATTTTGGATTCACAGTGGAAAAACAGCGAAGATAAAGCTCCAAGGGCCTCAGTTTGACCATCTGTTTGAGGATGGTAAGCTGAGGACATAGTCAACTTGGTACCCATTTTGTTAAATAAATGTCTCTAAAAATTGCTTGTAAAGGTCTTGTCTTTGTTAGTAACAATTGATTTGGGAATGCCATGAAGTTTGACAATTTGTTGGATAAAAAGTTCAACCATACTAGTACTAGTGTAATCAACTTTTAATGGATGGAAGTGGCAATACTTTGATAACCTGTCGATGACCATAAGAATAATAGAAAAACCCTTCAAATTAGGTAGGCTTGTAATGAAGTCAGGAGAGATATCTTCCCATATTTGTTGATGAATAGGAAGAGGTTCCAACATGCCGGCGGGGTGAGTATTATTGTGCTCGGCCTGTTGACATATTAGACATGACCGGATAAAATTCTGTACATCCTTCTTCATTGAGAGCCAATAAAACTGTGAAGATAAACAGGCATATGTTCGAAGAATCCCAGCATGACCTCCCAAATAAGTAGAATGAAACTCCTGCATTAAAGTAGATTTCAAGGTGGAAATAGTAAAAATGACAATTTTACCATTCAAGAATAGTAGGCCATTGTTATATGAATAGGCAACATCATCAAGACTATTTTGTTGAATAGATTTGATTAGAGACCCACACAAGGGGTCAAGTTCTTGTTGTTGTTGATGAATTTTATATACTAGCCCACACTGATAAGTAGATATTGCCATCATACAACATCGGGATAAGTCATCTGCTGCTGAATTTTGTTTACCAGGTTTGTATTCAATAGTAAAATCAAAGCCCAAGAGATTTGGAAGACATTTCTGTTGTTCAGGTGTTTGAATGGTCTTAGCGCATAGATATTTTAATGCATGTTGATCAATTCTTATTACAAATTTGTGACCTAGTAAATAGTATCTAAATTTTGCTATTGCCACAGTAATTGCAAAAAAAATCCCTTATATATGCAGATTGTTGTTGCATTCTAGGGGACATCTTCTTAGAAAAGAAGCTAATTGGATAATTATTTTGAGCAAGAACAATACCAATCCTAAGGCATGATGCATCAGTTTCTAGAATAAAAGACTGAGAAAAATCTGGTAAGTGTAATACAGGGGCCATGGTGATAACCTTTCTTAGCTGATTGAAAGCTTGTTGTGCTTGATCTGTCCAATGAAAAGCATCCTTTTTAAGAGCTCTATTAAAGGATGTGCCAAGGTTGCATAATTTTTAATGAACCTTTTGTAGTATCCACTAAGGCTCAAAAAGCCCCTTAATTGTTTGACAGAAGTTGGAACTAGCCAATTGATAATAGTTTTTGTCTTCATAGAATGCATAACAACTCCATGATTAGATGCCAAATGTCCTAAATAGTCCAGTTGTTGAAGCCCGAAGGAACATTTAGAGTACTTTGCAAATAGTTGGTGTTGCTGCAATGTTTGTAAAAAAATTTGCAAATGCTACAAATGATTGGTCCAAGTAGAGCCATAGACCAAAATATCATAAAAAAAGATTAAAAAAAATTTGCGCAGAGTCGAATTAAAAAACATTATTTATTAGAGCTTGGAGGGTTGCAGGAGCATTCGATACTCCAAGTTGCATAACGAGCCATTGAAAATGACCATGATGAGTACGAAAAGCTGTTTTAAACCTGTCATCATGATTAACCAAAATCCGATGGTAACCCGATCTTAAGTCAAGCTTTGAGAAATAAGATGCACCAAATACTTCATCTAGTAACTTATCAATAGTAGGAATTGGAAAAGCATATTTAATGGTGATCATATTCAATGAGCGATAATTAGTACATAAATGCCAAGTAACATCCTTTTTTCGGACTAATAACAACAGAGAAGAAAAAGGACCGGTGCTGGGCTCAATAAACCTATCTTGTAGCACTTGTGATATAATCAGTTCTATCTCAGATTTTTGGCTGTGAGGATACCTGTAAGGCTTGACTCGCATAGGAGTAGCATCGGAATTAATAGAATGTGATGATCATAGGCTTGAGAAGGAGGCAATCCAGAGGGAATAGAAAAGACTATTTTGTATTGAAGCAACAGATGTTGAATTTCCTTCAACATATCAACAGGAAAATATAAATCTGTATGAACTTGTGGTTGGGAAGGAGTAGCAGCAGTATGCATTACGGATGTCTCAAGTGGAGTGTCTATTTGTAAGGCAAAACACTCAACAATTCCATTGGTGGAACACAACCTAGTAATTAATGCAAGGAAGTGATGTTTGATGGTGAAAGTTGTACACCCTTCAAGTTAACAATTGATTGTGTAAGAGAAACTGAATGCTTGATGCATTGTAGTCAGCCATATGGGGACCCGTGGTGGCTAACCAAGAAGCCCCCATTATAATCTCAGTTCCAGAGATAGGTAATAGATAAGGAAAAAAGTCTAGCAAATGGCCTTGTACCTTCACCTGCAAGTGTTTGATGAATCCTTCCACTTGGAGAAAATTGCCATTACGAACCATAACTTTGAAATTGGAAGTGGGCTCAATAGGAAGATTCAAAAGTTTTGCTAATCGAGGTTGAATAAAATTATCGTAAATGCTACTGTCAAGTTGGATTTGCACAGAATGTCCGCGAATGTAGACAATGAAGCGCACTGTGCCAGAAACAGTGGTACTATTCATGGCATTCAAAGAAAGATGTTGTAATTGATCACTGAGCTCCTAAGAGGGGTTAGCATCCAAAACAAATTTAGTATCAGGCTCTGCAGACTACTCCTCATCCCATTGCAGAAACAGTAGTTTCTTGTTAGGACAATAATGTTGAGGCGAAAATTTTTCCTCACAATTAAAACATAAGCCTTTGGCTTTTCGAAGCTGCATTTCACTGACGGTAATGCATCAAAACTGTGGTGCAGAAGGAGTCTTATTAAGTGTCATGGAAGCAGTAGAAGTGGCATTAGTGGAAGGCCAGGCAATTGGTAATACTGCAGTGGAAGTAGAAACAAGAGCTGATTTCATTGCAGCAAAAATATCCGGCTGAAAATAGAATTTCGGTTTGGAATCATGGCCAACATTATGATATTTTTCCTAATACAACTTAGCAAGAGTGACTAATTTGGTGAGTGAATTAGGTTTCCAAGGGATGATATCCTACAGCAAATCCTTGCGCAACTTGCTAATAAAATAATCAAGCAAAACCGTCGTAGAGATGCCTTCCACGCAATTGGCCAGTACATTGAAAGAAGCAAAATAATTCATGACAGAACTATCCTGAGTGAGCTTGAATAAAGAATACCTTGGGCAATCAAAAATGGAAGACCCATACGTAGTTTCAATAGCATTGGCCAAGGAGGACTATGAAGTTAATTGGTTGGACTTTTTGGAGCATCTGAAACCAGGGTACTACGGGTCCATCGAAGTGGATGGCAGCTATCTTCAAGCGATAGACATACGAAATTTCATAAAACATGAAGAACTACTTGGCTTTAAAGATCCATTGTAATGCATCCGTGCCATCAAACTTGGGAAAGTCCAAGCACACGCTGCACGGTGAAATAGTCTTTAATGGTGTCTTGTCGGCGGCCATAAAGGAATTTGGAAGTAGGTGGTTTGGGGTGCCTGAGAGCAGGACTTATGGATCCTTGTTGAGATTCAATAAGCTTGGTGATGTTACTCATTGATTACTCCAGGCTGTTAAATCTTTCCTAGTTGTGAGATTTTAGTCCCCAAAATTGTTCCGTATTTTCCTCCACTACAGTCTGCAGCATGTCAAACTTAGTTTGGAGATCCCTCATTCTGGTGTGCTTGGCCATGACGAAACAATAGTTCAAATGATGAAAGCAATGTAATGATCCAATTGAATAGATCAATGTAAATCCAATAGACAAGGTAATGATTCAAATCAATATATCAATATGAAGATGCAGATAAATGAATTTGGATTTCATTTAGAGAATCAACAATTAATCTTCAGGAATAGCCTTCAATGAAAATCAAGAGTTCAGATGTTCAATTGAGAAGTAATAAGCTTCTCAGTAGCAGAACAACAATATAAGAGTTCAATCAATTCTCCAATAATCACTAGATACTATCAACTCAGTACTCTATAAGGATTATTCATAGTAAAAACAGCTAGAAAACATGGAAAGAAATAAGCAGTAATAACCAAAACCCAACAATGAATTCCAGCTCCCAACTCCTACTCCAGTCACTACCTGAGCAGGCCTTAGCCAAGGTTCTTCTTCAATACCTCCTCTGTCTCCGTTCCTTTCCCCCCTCCATCGATCGAGTGCTGATCCCAAGGCGGCGCCAGTTTTTCCCCCAGCCGCCGGAAACGCCTCGCGCGAGCTCCGCCCTCTTCCGGCCGTTACGCGCGAGGAAACCGACCGTTGGCCGGCGTGGCATTCTCGAACGTCTGCCCCTTCGTCTGGCCTGGGGAGGTCTATATAAGGGAAGGCCTCAGCTTGGGGTGGAACAATGAGTTTGAGAGCCTGAGTTTTTCCGGTGAGGAACTCCGGCGAGCTGTGGAAGGAGCGCTCTGACCTCGGGTTCGCGTATGGCGTAGGGGTCGTTCCCAGGAAGAGGAGGAGGTCAGGACAACGTGGAGATCAAGGAGCAGCACCCTGAGCGAGCGTGGCTGAGCTCGTCGGAGAGGACAGTCGAGCTCGGTGACGGCTGAAGGCCTTTCTGGTGGTGTTGTTCGTCATCCACGGCTCTCCGGTAAGCACTCTTTCTTCTTCCTATATAGTTAGAGTCTTGCATGCATTAAGAGGGACTCGCCGGTGATGGAGGAACACTTTCGAGCCGTGGGTTTCTAGCGAGAAGATGGAGCCGGCGCTCCTGGAGGAGCGATGCGTGGTCGTGAGGCTCCTGGCCAGGGGACCGAAAGCGAGGCAGGTGCTCGGAGCTTGCTGGCGAGGAAGACCGGTGATGTTGGCGATCAGTCGCGTGAGAGAGGGAAGAGAGAAACGAAGAAGAGAAGGAAATAAAATAAATAAATAAATAAATAAATATATAATAATAGTAATGAACTAAGTAATTAAGTTAATTATTTAGTTAAATCCGTTAATCACAAAATTAGTGGTTAACTAACTGGAAAATAAATTTATTTTAATTCTTTAAAATGTGACAAAAAGTTTAACTTTAATAGTTGTTATAATATATATAGGCGAATTAACCAATTTAATCGATTAATTAAATTGGTAGAAGATTTAATTGAATAATTAGTGTGACAATTGTTTAGTTGTCAAGTGAAAAATAAGTTATTGGGAAAATTATTAGATTGTTAATATTAATTAGTAGTTAATTAAATAATTAACTAGCTAATTATTTGATTAGACAAATTAAAAAGAGGGAATTAATTTGTCGTAGTATGACAATTAATTTATGGAATAATTGTATTAGCTCGTCCAGGAGATTAAATAAATTAATCAAACTATATCATGGATGATAAATCAATTGAAGAGAAACGAATTGTAGGTTCATGGTGTGACCTAACTAGTTTGCACTAGAATAATACGTGAGTGATCGTTTGATCACAGCCGACGGCTAGGATTTCATTATAAATTCTCGTATCTAGCATCGACTGAGATCAACCGTTGATATAGCTTGAAAATAGACGGCCAGATCTCAAACGATTGCCTCGTACTTAAAGCAATCGTGAGATGAACGGCCCACGACCACCCGCACCGTGAGATCGTCTCCATATAATCCACCACTCTTGCCTCGTATCAGGTATGTGATCAGATAGATTGAACTCGCGCTTGCCACGTGGCTCTACTGAGGCCGTGACAATGCCTTGAGATCTAGCACGATTTAAGATCTTCTAATCTAAGCCGTTCTCTTCAAAAATTATCCAAAGATCCCTATCTTTTTTTATATTACACTTTGGTCCAACACTGAGAGAATGATAATTTCACTTTTAGTCCTTGGTATTTTCAAAATTACCAAAAGGCCCTCCAGACCCACCATTAACCCTAGTTAGGGTTTTTTGCCTATTAATTCCTATCATTTATTTCCTCAGAAAAATTTTCTCTAATAATCCAATTTAAAGGGAATTTAAGCACATATTATTTTCATAAAATCCTTGGATTTTACAATCTTACTCCTTCTCATATTTGTATGCCACCACAAAGAAGGCATTCCCAAATGAGGAAGAGAGTTACTGTGATGATCTTCTCCTCATCTCCAACAACATGAGAATGCTTTAGGTATTGCCCCATACTCCATATAAATCAGTCATGCTCTTTGGCATCCCTCCTGCTATCATATGAAGAGGGTTTAGGAGCATCAAACCTGATGGAGTCATGCCCAACAGCCTGTACAGCAACAACCTTCTTGCATAACACTAAATCATCCTTGAGGTTCTGCAACTCTTTCTGGTATCCTTCCTGATGGGCAGCAAGTGCATCTCTGATTTCCTTCACTTGTGCATTCACTTGATCCATGAAACTTCCCATTATGCCATCAAGGGTTTGCTACACATATGTCTTGAAGTCCTCCAAGACACTATCCAGTCTACCACATCCTCCTCCAAGCGAGTGGCAATGTCATCCACCGCCTTCTCCATGCGCAGCAGCCTAGTTTGCACTTCAGAGAGCTCATCCCTATCACGCGATGATTCTTTCTCCTTAGACTTACTTCCCTTCCCCTTCTTAGCAAGATGAGTCTCCTAGCGACCCCGCTCAGCATCTTGCAAACCAGCCATCTGCCACAAACTCAAGCTTCTCCACCAAGAGAACAACAACAACAATACAAATCGGAACTCTTCTCAGCAACTAGCTCTAATACCAACCTGTCACGACCTCAGACTTCGCCTCTCAAAGATCAGAGTAAGATAAGGTTCTTTTGAGCTCTGTGATCGCGCTAGACAGTTGCCTCACCAGCAGACAATTCTAGCTAGCCTTCCAAGAGGTTCAACACACAAACAAGGCACCAAACAAGAAGAGAAGAAGCAGTATGGAAAACACAAAGAGTATTCACAGAAGTTTAAGTTTGAGATAATGAAGAACTTCTCATTCAGCTCTCTTGCTCCATCAACCAAGCAAGCATGAACAACTCTCTTCTCTTCGAGAAGAAGCTACAACCCACTCAATTACAAGTATGGCTCCCTGCCAACCAGTCCCATCTACTTGGACTTTTTAGTCCTTACAAGTATGATTACAAGTAAAGCTCTACAATTTGTAAAGAAAATATCTAGCTAAGTATGGTTACATGAAGTATACATACACATGTACATGCACCATACAAGTCATTTGGATCACACGTGACCCCATCCAACCAAGTAGTCAAGGTTACAAGCATTCACATGTAAAAATCAGTTAAGTAACAAGGTGACTGCTTGATCCAACTAGTGCGGGTCGTGACACCATCGCCGGTGCAAGTGAAGGCGTAGCTGCGAGATGGAGCATGAGAGCTAAATGAGAAGTTCTTCATTCTCTTAAACTTTAACTTCTGTGAATGCTCTTTGTGTTTTCCATACTTAGCTTTTTCTCTTCTTGTTTGGTGCCTTGTTTGTGTGCTAAACCTCTTGGAAGGCTGGCTAGAGTTGTCTGCTGGTGAGGCAATTGTCTTGCGCCATCACGGAGCTCAGAAGATACTCATCTTACTCTGATCTTTGAGAGCCAAAGTCTGAGGTCATGACAGGTTGGTAGGAATTGTGTTACTTGTGTATTTGGAGTCTTGGACATTTATGATTCTTGTTGGATTTAATCATTTAAAGTAAAGAAATGTGCATGATTTAGCCAATTCGCCTTGGCTTTGGAATGAGTGAAACTGGAGAAGTAGAGAAAAATTTATCTCAATAGCTCATCCATTTGAAATTTTGAAGTTTTTGAAATTTTGAAGTTTTTAATTCAAAAAAATCTTATTTTTTTAAAAAAAAAATTATGGCGGTAGCCAGTTCAACCCTCTGACCCATGGCGAGTCAGTTAAGGCGGCATTTTGACCAAAATGGCGGGCGGCCCACCCGCCATGCCAAATGGCGATTTTGGTAAGCTAGCGGGCGGCCACCAAGCACATCTTGACAGGTCTACATTGGATAACATGCATGGGGGATGAAGGGAATGATATTTATTGTTGTTGCAAAAGATCTACTTGCCTGGGATCAAAACAAATCTAGATCAATGGGTCCGACTCACTCCTTTGGGAGCAGGTGTCCTTAGATATTTTTCCCATAACAATATTATTATAAACAACAAAAAGTAATAGATAAAATGACAAAAAAAAAATAGTAAGGGCTTTAAAAGAGAAACAAGAATCTCAGAGCCTTTAAAGTGTTTAATGGCTAAGAATGTTTTGCTTATCTTAATTTTCACAATGGGATTTGGGTTATTATGTATGATGAAGCATAAGTACAAGGAGCTTTACATGAAAACTTCTATTTTGTTTACACTAATCTTGGGACATTGGCTTTTACATGAAAACTTCTTGGTCATATTTCTCTATTCATCGTACTATTTTAAATATGAGATCTAACTAACACTTTAATCAATGGTGTCTTGTTTATACTAATCTTCCTAACAATTCCTAGGCTTTAGATATTGTAATTAATCATAAACAAATTTTTTCTCAAGATGAGTTTGGATTTTTCTTTAAAATTTTGTATTCAGGATTTATTCATTAGATTTTTGCATGCATATCATTTATTTATACTCTAATAGAGTTGATTTTAGGAGTGGGGATATTATAAAAGTTGATCGCCACTCTAAAAAAACACATGTATCTTAGCCCTTGTTTTCCATTTTCTTCCCTATTAAATATAAAAAGAAACTTTTCAAAACATGTTTGTGAACTCATTTTTAAAATTAATTTAAACAAAGTGTGTCTTATTTTTCCCTATTTTAAGAACATTCAAAGGTTATTTAAAAAAAAAGGTTTTTATTTTTTATTTTTAGAAATTATGAAAACTTCGTGCTTAAGTGGTGCAATGGGGATTTACGTTATGCATCAATAAATATTTTATTTATTGTGTTTTAAAATGATAGGTTTTTTTTGTTTTGCAAATAGACTACATATTTAAATTATTGTTAAAACTTTTTGCTTATATGCAACTACTTTCATTACATTTTGTTGATGTGCATGATGATATTTAAAAATATTATAAATCTAGAATAGAAATTTGTATAGAAAATTATTTATACCTATACAAGTAGATTTTTGTAGGTGTAAGCAAACATTAAATAAAATAATTAAAATTATTTGTTTTTTTTTAAATCAATTGACTATTGATGTTGTGGATATATAAAACAAATATTTAAGATTTTGGTCTCCACAAGAAATCTAGAAAAAATATGCGTTAATTAATCGTTTTGTAACAAATGTATAAAACTTCTTTTCTAAAATAATCCAAACAAAAAAATAATAAAATAAACAGAAAATGAGAATTTAAAATATTTTCAAAACAAGCAAATATGTTATAAAATGATGAAAATATTGAAGATTTTAGGGGGTTAATGCAAAACAACCTTTGTAAGTAAAAATGGTTTTTGAATATTAAATTAAATTATAGGGGCTTATTTAAAATTAACTCATTAAGATCTTCCTCCCACTGTCAAATAGCAATCGACTTAAAAGTAAGGACTAAAAGTAACTATGCATACATTGCTAACAGTGATATGTAAATAAGAAATATTTAGGGAGTTAGATGCAAGAAAGCATCTGATATGAAGTAATAGATAATCGGAAAAGCAGCTAGGGTTTTGCGAAACCCCGTCTTTCCCTTCCTTCGTTTGCTCGTCGCGATGGTGAGATGTTCTAGGTTTTTTTTTCCCTCTTAGATTTACAAATTGTTCTCCTTCATCTCTAATTCGATCCCAATTTCGTGCTCACAATCAAAATCTCTGCGTAACCTTTGTTGTTGATTTCAGCCGCAAGGAGATCATATCGACCTTCACCGGAAGCGCCATGGCTACCGGCTCGATCACTTCGAGCGTAAGCGCAAGAAGGAGGCCCGTGAGGTCCACAAGCGGTCCGCTTTCGCTCAGAAGGTTTAGGATTTCTTGATAATCGTTTCTTCGGTTTGTGAATTTTTATTTCTTTTTCTCCTATTTGTGATTTTCTTTGAGAGTTTTCTTTTCTGGGGATTTTGAACAGGCACTGGGTATTAAAGGTAAAATGTTTGCAAAGAAGCGGTATTCGGAGAAGGCTTTGATGAAGAAAACGTAAGCATCCTCTTCTTCTCTTTTTGATGTTGTTTACTGACTTTTTTTTTTATCCTCATATTTGGAAATGATAAACTTGTAGTGGATCGGTTTTGATTTTGTGTCAATTAATCTTTGTCCAATTCTTTGAGAAATTTGGATTGCTCTTATCATCAACTTTGTTGGTTTGTGCCAAGATGAATCTTGTGCCTAAGCATGCCAACTCATTTATGTCCCATTACCCACCTCATCTTGTGAGGCAAATGGCCGGGTTGTTAATAATGAGAATGAGTTAGTTATAACATTTCAATGTTTTTAGCTGTGGAAGGTTCATGTTTCTTCCACACCACAGCCGTGTTTCTAGTGTTGGCTTAACTTACTTTTGGGGCCAGATTTATCTTCCTGATTTATGGTTTGGTATGCTATTCCTTTACTCCCTTCCACTGGTTTTGTTCGATGATTGTTTCTGGGGCATTTTTTGGAACTACTGTGCCTAAATGAAATTCACTATTTATATAAAGATTTAGATGCAGCTAGTTGCATGGTTGAAGCAATATACATGACTTCTGTTTCAACTTCAATGATTATCTATTGTTTGTTTCCTTTACAGGCTTGCTATGCATGAGGAATCATCAACTAGGCGCAAGGTGGATGATCAGGTTCATGATGGAGCTATTCCTGCATATTTGCTTGATCGTGACACGACAACACGAGCAAAGGTGAAGTTCTGTTATATTTTCTGTTATTTATATTTTTAATTGTGCTTTCATCCTCTACTTGTAGTCAATCTGCATCAGCTTCTTTTTTTTTTTTTTGTTTGTTTATACAGGTTTTGAGCAACACTATCAAACAAAAGAGAAAGGAAAAGGCTGGTAAATGGGAGGTTCCCTTACCAAAAGTAAGTTTGCCTTTGCTAAGATCCTTAAATGATTTGGCAAATGGTCTTTTATTTTCTTGCTTTCTACTTGAGATTGATATTGAATCATAATAGTGCTTTGCTATGTTGGAGTATTCTGCCAACATTCTTTTGACCTATGATTTATCTTTAAGCTGTAAAGTCAGCTCATTCTTAATGTCTTTCGCGGACTACATCAATAATGCTTTTTGATTTTCTTACCTTTTTAGGTTAGGCCTGTTGCAGAAGATGAAATGTTCCGGGTAATCCGATCTGGCAAGCGCAAAAAGTGAGTCCTTGCACTTATTCATATCACTGGAGTTGGAGTAATATTATAATATTATACTAAGAGAATAGCAAAATTAGGTCATAATATTTTAGGTAATCTTTGATATTATCTCCATTATGTTAAGTTGGCGAAGGGGTCTTTTTGTCCCTAAAGCACAAGTCTTTTCTCTCTATTCTTAGTATAGAGTAAAAGGTTCATTATAAATTATACTAGGACACCACTTGATGCTCTTTTGCATCTCAAATCACATTCCTCATGTTACCTGTTATTTAGTTGCATTATACTTGAAGTTAAAATGATTCTTTCTTATTTATATTGGTTTAACTGATTTCCACGTATTATGAACAAAACAAGAAAGCTTAGCGTACTGTTATTTTATTAGTTCCTGTTTCATTAAGATTTCATTTCTCCATATAAATTAGGAAAATGAGAGATTGCATTTTACATCATGCTCAACCTATACAAAGATGTGCAAGCCCTTGCCTTGAGTTTGCCTTTCCGCTTCATAAATATGTTATAAACTATTTTGCCACAATTGCTCTGTGCCTTGAATTTGCTCTGATTTTCACATCTTGCTCTGATTTGAGAGCTTGAACTTTGGCACAAAACAAATGAAGTTGCTATTTGTTAAAAATTAGGCTGCCCTTTAAGATACAAATGACAATAATCAAAACTTGTCAACACTAAATTACTATTGTGTTCTCTTGATGATTGGTTACATGACACAATGGATAACATAGTTTTGTGTCAGATATAAACCTGAACTTTGTATCTGTTGATAAAAACATCAAAATATATAAATCTAAATGGCTAAGTATACACAATAACTAGAACAGAGTTACTAGTTTACTTGTGAAACTTAAAATTTGTGAAAAATGAAAGTAAATGACTTATAAAATCAGTCTATATTGTCCAATCTTTATTAGTTCCATCTTCTTCCTGTCCCGATCCATAATCTTAATATGCTCACTTCTGCCTTTGCATTGAAATTGACTTTGGCTTTTAATGAATAATTGAAAGATGAAATCCCATCTTAGAGGTAGAATTAGAGGGATCAAGAAACAGGGGTGCAATTTAATCTTTTTTAGCCTTTTTTTTTACTCATCCTAATTCTTGTTGAATCAAGTCAAGGTCAATGTATGGGATCAGAAATGATTGAATCTCTAAAACTATTAGGCACCCTAGTAGCCTACATCACAATCTAGGGCTCTGGGTGGTCTATTGCCTAATTTTGATTTATTGGGCATGCTCTAGGCAGATGTGTTATGTCTAGTCACCTAAATGGCTGATTAATGATGTTGATCAATTGCTTTGATGAAGCTGCCCATCATGTTCAATTGAACTATGCTCCTATTTTTAATCAAGTATACTTGTATGTTCCCTTAGCGTCCACAATACAATGAATAACTTTGATTCCATTTGTTCCTCTCCACAGGTAAGCAATGGAAGAGAATGGTCACCAAAGTTACATTTGTTGGACCTGGATTTACCAGAAAACCTCCCAAATATGAACGCTTTATCCGGCCCATGGGCTTGAGATTTACCAAGGCTCATGTCACACACCCAGAGCTGAAGTGTACTTTTAACCTTGAAATAATTGGCATAAAGAAAAATCCAAATGGTCCTATGTACACATCCTTGGGAGTTGTCACCAAGGGAACCATTATTGAGGTAAGTAGTAACTACCTTATGAATTTCTCTGAATCTCTACTCTTTTGCTTGAGTTGTATCAGCACAACTCTCCACAAAACTTTTATCACAGATTTTCTTCGTTGCCGTGTGTTATACCTGATATATGTTTTTTATATTAAAATACTTCAGGTGAATGTCAGTGAGCTTGGTTTGGTTACTCCAGCTGGAAAAGTTGTTTGGGGTGAGAAATCTACTGCTTTAAAGTACATTATATTTCTAGATTTCATCTCGTGTTTTCAACAAATTTCTCCATATGCTTGCAGGAAAATATGCTCAAGTTACAAATAATCCAGAGAATGATGGCTGTATAAATGCGGTTTTGCTTGTTTGAGTACACCTGATCTATAAATTTTCCACCCTCGAAGTTAACAACCACCGCATTATATTTAACAGAAAAAAAAATGTCTAGGAGATCATAGTCTAACTCTGGATAGATGGTTGAAGTGCAACCATTGTTTGAGTTTATGTTCAGGGACTAGAGATATTGTAAGCAAACTATCTTGTATCATCGGTTTTGTGGAACCTTTTATGAATGGTGTTTTCTTACCCTGGAGTTCAGTTTATTCATGTATGATGTAAAATGTTGACTTATGCAGAGTTGAAGTTTCCAACTGAATTAAGATTCCTTGTTTTATCAAGCATTGAAGAAGTTTGGTTAAATTCATTCAGTATTACTTTTGTTGCAAGTATTTTGCTCCCTTGTTATGTGTCAAGGTTGTAGCAAGTTGCTCTTTGTGGTCTTCATAGCCCATCATAAGATTTAACTAATCTAATGCCGTTGGATATTTTAATTGAAACATCTACTCTTTAATTTAATACAATAGTGAATACAAAACAATTCAAACATGATTGAAATTACAGGTGGTGTTTGGTTGCCGGGATATTGTATCACATGGATGAGGGATATCCATGGATGGGATATTCATCATGGGTGTTTGGTTAGTGGGATTGAAAAAGAAGGGATAAAGTTTTTTAGATGTTTGGATAATTGGATAAGGATATGGATGAGGATTAAAATAATATTAAAATAATTAATAATATTTATATAATTGATAGATAATAATAACTTTTAACTCTAAATTAATATTATCTTATATTTATTATTAATATATAATTATTATGTATTTAAAATAATTTTTTTAAATTTATAAAATGATTTATATAATTATTACTTTAAATTATAAAATTAGTATAAACATTTAAATTTAATAACAGTAAATATGCATTGTTAATATATAATAGGGAAAATTATGCATACCCAGACATATTTTCAATTCTGACAGTCCCTCCGACTTTTCAAACCTTCCCGAGAAAGTCCTCGCTTTTGCAAATCTTCCCAAGAAGTCCCTCCCTCTCCATCCCGCCTCTATTTTCCTCAAAAAATGCCCGTAATGCCCTGTCCCTATTGGGTGATTTTGGCGGGAGATCTCCCGCCCGGTCACGTCGAACTCGCCATACCTTGCAGCTGAAGATCTTCACCCACATTCGCTTCCTTGTTTAGTATACTATCTCCTCGTTCCTTCCCTTCTAGCGTCTGCAGTTGAAGATCTTCACCTACCTTCGCTAATGGAAACCATTTTTGCTTTTGCAAGGTACAAAGAAGAAGACCATGTTCTTGATTTCACCATGTTGTCCTCGTGGCAGTCTGTGTTGGAGGAAATCCTCAATCGTTGGAGCCTCGAAGCTTCACGAGTGAGAGTGAAGTATGTCGTCCCAGACGAGCACAAGGCTATATGTTTAGTTGACTCAGATGGGGATTTCTTGCGGATGTGCGCGGGGTGCATGAATATTCAAGAAGATGGTGGTGGACATGATCGTTGAGGACAAGGATGTGACAATAGGGAACTCGCGTAATCATCTGTTGCCCGTGAATGAAGAATTTCTTTTGATTTGTTTCGTTTATGTTTTGTATTTTCGCTTATTATAATGTGTAAGCCTTTATTATTAATGGTTTTCGCCATTGTACCATCAAGCGTTTAGTATTTAGGAGTTTGGTTGACTAAACGATCTAACCGCTTATTATTTTGAGTTTTCGCATATTATGTGACCTAAGCGCTTATTATTTGCGGTTTTCACTCATTTAACGATCGCATCGTTTATTTTATGGAGTTTCCGCTTACTATACGATCACATCGTTTATCCTTTTCTGTAAAGCATGTATTCCCTATGTTAAACGACTAAGCGTGTATTTCATGACTTTGGTCTTCTACGGTGGTTTCCGGCCCCAATGCCATCATCACAAAGTGAAGAAGTGGACTTGCGCATGCGCATGCCAGAGCACTTGGAATTAGACTCCGTTGTGATCGGCACCGTCGGTCAGAGATTTCACAATGCTGAACACTTCAGGGATTCTTTACGGGACTTTGCCATCAGGCGTAATTTCGACTATCGGTTCATTAAGAATGATCAGCAAAGAGTGACCGTTGCATGTGCAGTGGATGATTGTCAGTGGCGTGTCCATGCATCGATGGTTGGTAATATTAAAGAATTCCGTGTCAAAACAATAACAGCCTCGCATACATGTGGAGGGGGGATTGGCACGACATCCCATCCAAAGGCTTCTAAGAAGTGGGTCAGCAAACATGTGATACAGAAACTCAAAGATCGACCACTCTATAGGGCCGTGGACATGCAACGGGACATATTACGGGACATATTCTGGATGGAGTGGCGGTTTCGGTCAGCCGCGGTGCTCAGGAACCTGCGCTCGAGATCACTCTTTGCGGCCTTCGTCTTGAAGGTTACCGCAGCACCGTGGCATCGGAGACCGAGGATCATAGCGACATCCTCTGCCCGGAACTCCAGCTGAGATGAACCAATGTTGAAGTTTCCGGTCTTCTCGTCGTACATCGAGAGGATGGAATCCAGGACCCCCCTCTCCTGGATGATAGGCTCCAGCTCCATGAAATGGGCAAAGGGAGTTCTCTCAAACAACTCCCAATGCCGGGCTGTCATCGACGCCTTCAGCTCTGAAAGACCTGCGATCGGAACCGTGTGGTAGCACCCGGCGTTGATGAGCGCACACTTCCCTTTTGACCTTTTGACCTCTTTGACCTTTTGACGACCCTTTTGACATTTTTCCCATCCTTCGAGAATCGCACAATATGTAATCGCAACACACGCATTCTGAGACAACAATAAATGCTTTGGAAACAAAATAAGCGAAACCCCCGAAAACTAAACGCTTGACCTCGCTACTAATAAACGCTTTGTCTCTGCACGGAAATAAAGCGACAACCCGAAAACTAAAAGCTTTGGCCAAATAATAAGTATACATCGTTACAAACAGACTAATAAACGCTTGTTGCCTGTTGTTACAAATAGACTGATAAACGCTTTGCCTTGAAAGTAAATGAAAACCCCATAAAACTAAACGCTTTAGCTCAAGAAATAAACGCAACCCCTGAGAGAGACACACTGAACTCCAAAAAATACACGCTTTTAGCTCATGAAATAAACGCAACCCCTGAGAGATACACACTAAACTCCAAAAATACATGCTTTAGCTCTCACAACTGGCCAGTAATTCTAAACACTAAACCCTAAACACGGATTCGTAATCACGCGAGGTTGTGCCCTAAACTGAACCCTAAACCCTAAATACCCAAAACCGTTGAGCATAAATGGGGAGATTGTCACCGCCTTGGAGATAGTCATTTGGAAGCTTTGCAAAGATGCTCTTCGACGGTTGGCGGTGGAGAGATGGACGCTGCACGCTGCAAAGGTGGGGAGAAGAGAAATGAACCTTTGTGATGAAGAGCAAGCGACGAAACGGTTTTGGGATGCAAAGAGTCGGTTTTGGGATGCAAAGAGGGGCAGCTCCGTAATTTCACCGCTTTTTCAAACTGTGCTGCGGAGACGTGGCGCGACGTGGGGTTCGGTCAAAAAGGAGGGACTTTTTGAGGAGTTGGAAAATTTGAGGGGCTTTTTGAGGATTTGGAAAATATCAAGGGTTTTTTTGATACTTTCCTCTATATAATATATAAAATATAATTAATTAAATTTAAAAAACATTATATAATATTAAAATAATATTAAAATAATTTTTAATCATTAAAGTACCGGAGCCCATGTGCAAGCACATGGGCTCCGGTAATTGCGTGTCCTTTGGACGAGCCGCGTCCCTCCAATTTGGAGGGACGCCGCTCGTCCCGATTTCAGGGACACAGTGCATCCCGAGCGCGTGAAATCCGTTCTGCCAAACACCGGAATTTCACTGTAGCTCGGGATATCCCATCCCGGGGATGAGATATCCGGGACTCCAAACACTACCTCAGTGGACCTACCAATCCTGCCATTTTTGACCATTATGTTTTAGTTTTCTTTCAATGTTGAATGGTTAATTCTTTAGTAGTGAGACAATCTATTTCCCTGTTAAAAACAAAACCAATAAATATCTAAACATATAAGTAAACAAACATCTCCAAAGTTCAAACTACTATCATGACAAAACAATTGAGCCGTAATTGACATTCCCATCATCAGTACAAGGGCCCAAAGCATCATCCATCCTTGACCTTCCAATCCTGCCATTTTTTACCATTATTTTTCTTTGTATGCTGAATGGCTCTCAGGCTCTGTATTCAACTTAACCAGTTGTACAGTTTTTAAGTTCACTCCAAAATTTCTTTTGGAGGGAGACCATCTCTATGATTTCCCTGTTAAAAAATCAAAATGCCTTTTGAGACTTTCAAAATCTGAACACAAGAAGTAAAGTACACAAACAAACAACATCTCCACGAAGCTGAAGCTAATCAATGGACAAGAATGGCCCCCTCCACATAGCCATGCTCCCATGGCTTGCCATGGGATGGGCCACCTCCTCCCCTTCTTTGAACTCTCCAAGCGTCTAGCCCTTCACAGGCCACCACATCTCCTTCGTCTCCACCCCAAGAAACCTCCAACGCCTCCCCACCTCTCCCCCCTCATCACCTTCATCCCCCTCCCCCTACCTTTCATCGAACACCTCCCGCCCACCGCCGAACCCACCATCGACCTCCCCTCCGACAACCTCCGCCCCCTCCTCCGCAAAGCCTTCGACTCCTTCCACCTCTCCCTCCCCTCCCCACTGGCTCCTCTTCGACTACGCCGCCCACTGGGCCCCTTCCCTCGCCGCCGATCTCGGCATCTCCTCCGCCTTCATCGGCCTCCACAACACCGCCGCCTTATCCTTCTTCGGCCCGCCTTCCGCTCTCCACGGCGACGCCTCCCGCTCCTCGCCGGATGACTTCACCATCGTCCCCAACTGGATCCCCTTCCCTTCCACCATCACCTACCGCCCCTTGGAAGCCCGGGAACTCTTCAACCCCGGCGTCCTCCCAGACGATTCCGGCGTCTCCGAGTCCTACCGCTACTTCAGATCCATCTCCGACTGCCGATTCGTCGCCGTACGGAGCTGCAACGAGTTCGAATCCGAATGGCTGGATCTCCTCCCAAATCTCTACAACAAACCCGTCATCCCCTTCGGCCTACTCCCCCCACTCCGCGATCCCCAAATCGATTGCGAGGTTCCCTTCCATCTCATTCAATGGTCAGACAATCAAGCTCCAAAGAGCGTCGTCTACGTCGCTTTCGGCAGCCAAGTGAAGCTAAGTAGAGAAAGAGTACATGAGATCGCGCTGGGTCTCGACCTCTCAAAGGTCCCCTTCTTCTGGGCGCTTCGGGCACCGGAAGGCTGGCTACCGGAGGGGTTTGAACGGCGGAACGAAGGGCGGGGGCTTGTTCTCTCCGGTTAGGCTGCTCAGGTTAGCGTTCTAGGTCACCGAGCGGTTGGTGGGTTCTTGAGCCATGGTAGAAGGGCTTGGGTTTGGGGTGGCCATGGTGCTGCTGCCATTGGTGTTCGATCAAGGTCTGAATGCTAGGAACCTTGTGGCGAAGGGGATTGGGGTGGAGATTGCGAGAGAACGAGGAGGATGGGTCTTTCAGTGGAGATGATGTTTCGAGGAGTTTGAGGTTGGTAATGGTGGACGATGAAGGGGAGTGTTTCAGAAAAGAATGCGAGGGAATGGAGTCAGGTCTTTGGTGACGTGGACTTGCATGATAGGTGTATTAGAGGTTTTATCCAGTTCCTTTGGGACAACAGGAACAACATTGATGAAGCTTCTTCGTCTTCCCCTTATTAGTTTTTTTAGCTTTGTTTTTGTTTTGTTTTGTTTTTCACTCAAGTACATCACTTTTCTTTTTTTTTTTTTTAATTTTATGTAAGAGATGATGCAATATTTTAGTGATGAGAGTTTTGTGAATAAAGTTGTCAATCAATATAAATTTTAAATTATTGTGAGTCAACTTATTTTTATACAATCAAAGGATATTGTTGAAGGAAAATTATTTGTATACAATACCACCATTAAAAGTGAATGTTTATTTGTTTCTATACTTCTCTTAAACAATGAAAATGAGCATATACTTTAATTTTTTTTTTTTGAAAATGTGAATAAAGTAATTTTTATTTATGATAATTCATTATATGTCCTTAAAAACTAGTTTAACAGGATTATGATCCGTATGGATTGGTTTATGAAAACATGGTTTTTTTTGTAGAATGATTTTTGAAAAAAAAAAGGTTTCTCAAAATAAGTTAAGCGCTTTTATTATTTTTGTGTTTGGATATACTAATTCATGAGTATTTTTATAATAATAATAATTAATAATAATAAGAGTGTTTTCGCAATTGACACTTTCCAAAATAGCTTTGAAAAGGCTTGAGAATGGTGTTTTGGTAATTGACATTTTTCAAAACAGTTTTTTTTTTTGTTTTTTGAAAACCTACAAACCACTAGCTTTTGAAAAAAGTTGTTTTCAACTTTTTTTTTTACGGTTTCTACTTCTCCGGAACAACCAAAACAAAAATGTTTTTTTTTTTCTTTAAAAGGGCCTAACTTATAAAAAAGTGCTTCTAAACTTCCCATAAGCTGATCCGAACAAGCCTTATACAAAGTGTGTGCCTCCTAGTTCTATGTGACATACTCCTATAGTAGACTTGTACTCCATTCCTAGTTCCCCTATTCTTCTTCCCAAGACGGGTCATCTTCAAAGGCCTTGTCACCAATGCCCTGAGCTACCCCGGTGTGTCCTCTTCATCTAACTCCAGGCTACTTTTGATGAGAATGTTCATCTCCCTTAGCTTAGTTTGTTTCGAAGTGTGAGTGTGAGTTGCACCAAACCAAAATATCATAAGATAAACAATCTCTTATAAGATTTATGGAAACATCTTCGATTCCTCTCAATCCAGATGTTCCATCTAATGGTCATGGTAGCAAGCTCTCATCCATCCCTAAGTCTTCGATCCACTAGCTTGGAGAGGATATGTTGGTCCCAAATATCCATGTGCTTTTAGGAATTGTTGGGAGCCTAAAGAGGTTCATATAGTATGTCTAAATGTTTTCTGTATAAGAATAGGAGAATAGTAAATGCTCCATAGTTTCATTTGTCGTAGGCCTGGACATATAATACTATGTGTGGGTCCCATTTTATATTATTTTATGTAGGTTATTTAGCGTAAGAATCTTGTTATCCTTGGTGTCATGTCCTCAGGCTTCACCCCGCCAAGATCAGAGCAAATGAGGTTCCCCTGAGCTCCATGATGGCGCTAGACACTTGTCTCACTGAGGGCGGGTTCGGCCCGGCAACATGGGGTTCCACACACAAACAAGGCACTAAATCGAGAGAAGAAGAAGAGGCTAAGTATGGAAGACAAGAACTGTAAGACCCCGAATTTAAAAAAAAAAACATAAGAAATTCTTTGAATAATTTTATATTCTTATAAGGGGTTTTATGCAAAATTGACTATTATTGAGATTATAAATAGAAGAGAAAAACGTAGCCGCCTCTAGTTTTTTTTAATTTCTCTCATCGACGACCAGAGCCTGGAGGAAAGGAATAGAGGCGGTAGAACAATCTGAGAAGACTATTTGCCAGGCTTTTTGGATTTAGTCGGTAAGTTTCTTCCTTTATGATTAAATTTGTTAATACAAATACGTTTTGATTCATTGTAGATCTAGATATATCTATAGAGAAAATAGAGATTTTGATGCATAGGAAACTTTGAAGGCTATTGAAACTAGTTGATATTAATGAGAAAATCAAGAAATTCCTTAATTTCTAAACAAGTAAAAGTGAACAAACTTCTCATTCAAGTTCTCTTGTTCACACTTCTTCTATTGGAGAAGAAGCTAAGTAATTCAAACTACAAGTATGGCTTTCTGCCAACTGTCCCATCTACTTGGACTTTTCAGTCCTTATAAGTATGGGTCTACATTACACATTACAATGGTAAAGAAGATAGAAAATATCTAAGTATGGCTACATGAGATATACACACCCATATACATGCACCATATCACCAAGTCCGGGTCCAACATGACCCAGCAAGCCAACTATTCAAGGTTACAAGCATTCACAAGTAAATTTGACTAAGTAACCCGCAACCAACTATCCATCCAAGCGCGAGTTGTGACATTCTCCCACACCTATAACAGTGATGCCCTTATCACGGGCTGCGCCGAGAACCTCCTCCTCCGGAGCACAACTGGATCGACCTCTCCCCGGATCATTGATGAAATGGTTTCAAGTTACTCACATGGAAAACTTTGTGAAACTTCAACTTTGGGGGCAACTGAATATCTTCACCATTACAAGGTCATCGACCTGAAATTCAAGCAGCCTCCTCTTTCGATCTGCACTATGTTTCATCCGGGCGACAACGCGCTCTACGCAGGCCTTGATCAGCTCCCTCTTATCATCCCAAGACTGCACATAAGTCCTGGATGTCAATGGTGCTCGAATCATCCCTGCAGCTAAGGAATTTAGGGTCAAAGGCTACTGTCCCCGTATAACTTCAAAGAGACTCTTCCCAATGGTTTCAGACCACTGAAGACTGTAAGAAAGCTGGGCAACATCCAAGTGCTCATCCCAGTCCTGCTGGTTTCCAGAAACTACATGGCGCAGATACAATTCAAGCAAGGCATTCATGCGCTCATTCTGCCTATCTGTTTGGGGATGCATACTTATGGAAAACTTCAGCTCAGTGCCCAGCAATCTGAATATGCCTTTCCCGCCTGTAAACCGAATCTCAATTACTAATAATGCTTGCAGGAACTCCCTAATACTTCACAACAAACTTCATAAACAAACCAACAGCTTCCTCTGTAGAACACTTCGCAGGGGCAAGAATGAATGTACCATACTTAGCAAATCTGTAAACAATGACCAGAATTTAATTAAACCCCTTTGAACTTGGTAATGCAGAGATGAAATCCAAAAAGATACTCTCCCAAGGCCTCTCAGGAATGGGCAAAGGCTGCAGCAAACCTGCGGGCAATCTAGCCTCGCCCTTGTCCTCTGGACATATCAAACATCTCTTCACAAAGAACACAACACCTGCCATCATCTTTGGCCAGAAGTATAAGTCACGAACCAATGCTAGAGTCCTCTGTACACCTGCGTGACCAACCAAATTAGTTTCATGGCATTCCTTGAGAATTCTCCTTCTCCAATTCCCCCATTTGGGCACATACATGCTCCTGCCTTTGGCATAAAGTATACCATCCTCTATCCAAAATTTTTGTGTTTTCCTCTCTTCAACCAACTTAATCAAGTTCTGAGCAACATCATCCAACTTCAACCCCTTTCTAATTTTGTCTTTCAGTTCTCCATGAACCTGAAAAAACAAATACCATTTCAGGCCTTCCTACTTGGAAAGTGCATCCACAACAAAGTTGATCTTCTCTGGCTTGTACAACAGCTCATACTTGAATTCAGCAAGAAAGTCTTGCCATCTTGCCTGTTTGGGACTACTCCTTTTGAGATTGAAAGTATGAAGTTGCAACATTGTCTGTCATCACAACAAATTTAGAACCCAATAGGTAGTGCCTCCAAGTTCTCATACAATGCACAATAGCTGTCATCTCATCTCCTTCTCTTGAATGGTGTATCTCCTTTCTACATCATTCAATTTCCTGCTTTTATACGCAATAGGACGCTCAGCCGGTATGAGAACTCCACCTATAGCACAATCAGAAAAATCAATATACACTTCATAAGCCAACTCAGGATTTGGGAGTTGAAGAACAGGTTCCTTGTAACGCCCCAAAATTTTTACGAATAAATAAATTAATTCGTGGAAATAATTACGAGATTATTAGTACAAAAAAAAGAGATTAGCTACTCTTAAACCCAATTAAGGGAAAATCGGGAATTAATAAATCCAAAATCCAGCCTTGTAATGAATTGGGCCAAAGAGGGCCGTATTGGGCCAGGCCAATTAGACATGCAATCGTTGGAGGAGGAGGAACATACACATCCCAGTTAATTAATTGATAAATTTATTATGTGTTAATTAATCCAGATTAATTAAGTGAGAGATACTGGACAAATGTTTGAGCCCCGAGAAGATAAATCTGGTCTAGTGTGGAGACAAACCCTGTGACGTTACAAAGGTTCCTATGACCGTTAGAATCTCACGATCAAATTTTCCGAATCTGGATCGAGGATACAAATAAGATAAAATATTTAGATTTTAAAGATAATTTAATTTGATGGAATATATATATATATATATATATATATATATATATATATATATATATATATATATATATATAATTATATAATTATATGGAGACTTAGGTCATGGAAAAATGGATAATTTTGTTTTGGAGAAGATGTGAAATTATAGGTAAATATGTTATATAATAAAAGTCATGGCATAATAATCTCTAAGTATAGGGTTTCAATGGCAAAAGTGACATAAATATCTCAAAACATTACTTAAGAACCTAGTAAATGAGGAATGGATTTGAAATTGGAGAGGTTTCATTGTTGTTCCTCTCCCTCACACGCCGGGCGTCCGACCACCGCACCGGAGTTACCGTCGCCCGCCTCCGGCTTGGACACGTGCCGCCCCACTGACCTCCCTCCGCCGACGAGTGGTGGTGCTTGACGAGGAGATCCCTAGAGGTGAAGTGAAGGAGGTTTGAATGTTTAGCTTCATGAATGTTTGATTGGAGAGATTCAAGATTAAATTCATGATTTAAGGCTTGGAACTTTGATGAATTGCATGAGTTTTATATGAAATGATTCTAGGAGAAGTAATTGTTAAGAAACCATGTATTCTATGAGTTTGGTTAAGTGCTTAAGTGTGCATGTGTGTATTAATTTCGAGAAGAGAAATCAAGGGGAGGTGTTGATGATTTGAAAATCAATGTTGCCCATCTTATGATTGTAGAAATGCCTATGTGAGGTTTTAGGTTGATGTATAATTGGATGAAATGGTGATGTTATGGAAGTCATGTATCTCATAAGATTAATTAAGTGTTCAAATGTGAATGTTTGTATTAAATTAAACCCTAAAAACAAGGGTGGTTTTGCCGAATTTTCGTAGAAATTCTAAGTAACAATGCTTGATTAATCTTCCATGATCATAGTTAGCATTTAATCACTTTCCGGAACATGTTAGAAGCCGTCTAATTGAGCTAAGGATGAAGAGAGAGTTAAACTCTTTATTTGAGCAAATCCATATTGTTTTCATCCTTTAGAAACATAAGTTCATGTTAAGAGAAAACATGCTCATCAAGTGTTTGATGTTTTGGGACATAGAACCATGAGACAATTAGATGTTAGTAATTAGTGGAAATGAACATGTATTCAAGGATTATTTTACAAGTAAGAAAATTAGTGAATTTAGTAATGCATGTTTGTAAGAAAATTTGGAAGCTACAAGATAGGGGAAAGTGTTGTGGTCTTGGAGAATTCATTACTAGACTCTTGGTTAAGAGTATGGAAGGGACATGAATTCTCCTTGCTATTAGTATTTAATGAGAGTTAAATTATTGTGTTGTTAATAAGGCCCTAAATTACATTGTCTTGGGTCATGGATAAATTAGGAAAAATTGTTGATAAAAGCTTATGAACAATGTAAGGGCAGTCCTGCAGTTGGCTGTCCCCTTCGTGGGACAGCTGCGTCCTGTAGACTACTCCGTTCGGAGTGTATTATACACCAATGGAAAGATCTTGAAGTGATCTTTCTAACAAGCCCTAAATTGGAGACATCCGATGTCTAGAATGAAAGTTATGGACAAAACGGTCGGGCCGCGCATAATTGGCAGAAATTTCTGCATTTTAAGTTAGGACTACATTGCTTTGGTTTGGAAGTATAGATTGAAGGCATGAGTTAATTGTGTTGTATGTGTATGTTTGTATAATTTTTGGGGCCCTCCAAATAGAGGAGGTGCTGTCGGATTTTCTTAGAAAACCTTATGAAAATTATAATTGATTGAAGCTCCATAATCATGCTTAGTATTTAGTTTCTTGTAAGGGGCATGCTTGAAGTTTAAGTAGAGTATAAATTAAGTATACGGTTTCCGTATTCTCAACTCCATATTATGATTACTAGGAATAAAGGAGGAAAGACCCTCTAGAATAAATACAAGTATGTTAATTGCAATTCTTATACTTGTATAGGACGAGGCTAATAGAAGATCACATGGGAGGATCCGATCAAGTTTAAATAACGCAGGACCAGGTGAGTGAATACACTATACTTGGAATGGTGTGAGGGAACACAACTGTACATTTACCGTATTCCCTCGTATTTTGTTCGTATTGTCTTCATGAGAATGCATGATCTGAGTTGATTAATTTTCATAAATACTGTAAGTTTCCTAGTATGAAAGTAGAGATCATGTTCAGTATTTTCAGAAAATCCATTTATGAAATACTATAAATTTTCAAGCATGAAAGTAGAGATTATATTACATAGACATATTAGTGCACTACACCGTACTCACATACACGCTGCTGTAGGTGGCTCTATGATAGAGCCGTAGAGTATGATACTAGGTAGGAAGTGGGTGATTTCTATAACTCGCTTTTTACTAGTCAAAGTATCTGCTTTCAAACCATTCCGATTTTCTAAAAATAAAACCTCTTTCCGTACTCTTCGAAAGTGCTTAGTATAATGATATATATATTTATAGCTCACGGTCGTTGAGTTGGTCCGACCGGAGAGCTATCGAGTGTTGAGTTGGTCCACTCGTTTTCACTCTGGTTCCGCTGTATGAAAGTAGGGGTGTAGAGTCACTAACATGTACGTTGATGAGGAATTGATTCCATGGCATGTCACCTCCACGGTTGTTGAGTTGGTCCAACCGTGAAGGCTACTGGCTTTGAGTTGGTCAGCCAGGACATATGTGGAAATTAATTCCCGTTCTGATTATAAAAGACTAAAGAACTAATCAAGAGCATGCTATATGTTTTCATCGAACATTGCCATGATTTATATTATGATTAGCATGTTGTTTTCCATGTTGTAAATATTGTTTAGTTTCTGTATTTCACATCTCGATACTCTTTTATTTGATATTAGAGTTGTACCTTGTATAGTGATTCTCACTCAAGTGAAATGTGCAAGTAGACGAGTTTGAGTATTCCTGTAGATGGCTCTGACTTAGCAGAAGATGATAGTTTGTCTTTATTTAATGTATTAAATTTTAGAACGTTTCCGCAAGTATTGTAAAGTTTGTATAAGTTTAAATACTGCGTTTATTAATTAAGTTTATTTAGTTGATCATTATTGTCAGCAGGTCTAAATTACACAGCTTATGGGCTGGGTGCACTCCCGGCCCAGCTGGTGTGACATTCTGTCCCTGTGTCGGGATAGGGTGTTACATTCCTTCATTACAGCATTCTTGAGATTTTCAAAAGCAGCCTGGTAGCCAAGCAGCTGGGCCCCAAGCAGCTTGACTTCTTCGGTTAAATCACTAAGGGAATCAGCTCTCTTTGAGTAACTCTTGATGAATCTTCGGTAATAGTTCACC
This sequence comes from Dioscorea zingiberensis, assembly GCA_026586065.1. Taxonomy (NCBI): domain Eukaryota; kingdom Viridiplantae; phylum Streptophyta; class Magnoliopsida; order Dioscoreales; family Dioscoreaceae; genus Dioscorea; species Dioscorea zingiberensis. The sequence continues at coordinate 43,706,180 of CM048824.1, forward strand.
AAGCCAAGAAAGGATCGCACCTAACTGTCTTTGGAAGGAGGTTGCAACTCTTGCACAGCCTTCACCTTGGCTTCTTCCATCATAATCCTCCCCTCTTTGATGCAATGGCCTAAGAATGAGACATGATCATAGGCAAAACTGCATTTCTCCTTCTTAACATAGAGCTGGTGTTCCTTCAACACCCGAAACACTTCCCTCAAGTGGCATACATGCTCCTGTAAAGTATTTGAATAGATCACAATATCATCCAAGTACACTACAACAAATCTATCAAGGAAGGGCCTGAATACTTGATTCATCAAAGTGCAAAAGGTAGCAGGAGAATTTGTTAATCCAAACGGTATAACCAGAAATTCAAATGCACCGTACCTTGTAATACATGTAGTCTTTGCTTCATCTCCCGGGGCAATCCTCACTTGCCAATACTCGGAGTGCAAGTCAAGCTTCGTGAAGAACTTCGCACTCCCCAACTGATCAAAGAAGTCAGTGATCAAAGGGATAGGGTATTTGTTCCTGACAATGAGCTTGTTCAATGCCCGAAAGTCAATATATATCCTGAGGCTTCCATCTCTCTTCTTTTGAAACAACACCAGAGCACCATAGGGAGCCTTTGAGGGCTGAATGAAACCTGATTCAATCAGCTCATCCAACTGCCTCCTCAATTCAGTAAGCTCCAGGGGAGACATACGATAAGGGGCTCGGGATGGAGGTCTCACACCTATTTCCAGCTCGATAACATGGTCTATATCTCTTCAGGGTTGCAGCACCTTGGGCATTACAGTCATGAACTCATCCAACACTTGAGCAACAACACTTGGCACCAGTTGATGGTGGACTTCACTTGGTTCCTCGGCCTTCAAAGATACCAGGTAAGTCTCTTCATTCTTCTTCATCCCTGAATTTAGCTGCATAGCAGAGAGAACATCCACCTCTTTCCCATGAGCATAAGCTTGTTTCTTCTCCTTAGCCAACCTGATTACAGGAACAACAATATCTTTGCCCATTTGTGTGATCACCATCACATTAGAATAGGGAATTGGAATGGCCTTCACTATCTCCATGAAGTCAATCCCCAGTATAAGTATGAAATCATCCATTGGAATAACTGATAAGTCCAGCAGCCCACACCATTTGCCCAACCGCATCACCATATTCTTGGCAACACCAACAAGTGGTTGTGCCACAAAATTCACAGTCCTTATTGATCCTTCAGACTTGAATACCTTCAGCTTCAGCTTCTTGGCTTCCTCAAATGAGACAAAACAATGAGTAGCACCGGTATCCAATAGAGCTTGCGAATGAATATCATTCACTACAGTATCAATATACATCAACCCTCTAGGCAACTCCTTCTGTGTACCTGGCTGATGTGCCTTCCCCACAGCACCAATTAGGCAAATCAAACTCATATTCACTTGCTCTCCTTCCTTTTCTTCCAACTGAGCAGCCAACGCCATGATTGCCTTCTTTTTGGGACAATCCCTTACAAAGTGAGGGCCATCACAAAATTAGCACTCTTTGGCTGGTAGGGACTGAGCTTGTGCAAATCCTCTTGCCTTGTTCTTCCCCTTATCCTGCCAGTTCTTGCCTTTTTCCCTCTTTCAGCTCCCATACCTTTAGGGACATAATCCTTCTTACCTTTGGTATATAACTCTTTGCTTCCTTGCTTCCCAACTGGTCCTGTCTTGGACAACTTTCTTGAATTCAACCAAGGATTCAGCAACAGTTATAGCTTGAGCCAAGGTTTGTACAACCCTTCTTTCAAGCTCAACTCTAGCCCAGGGTTGCAAGCCACTCATGAAGTATAACAACTTGTCATCTTCCTTCAAATCAGAAATCTCAAGCAACAAGTTTGTGAGCTCATTCAGATACTGCCCAATTATTCCCGAATGCGTCAACCATCTAAACTTCTCTTTAGTTTCAGACAGTGCATTCCCGGGATAAAAATGCTTCTTGAAATCTTCTTTGCAGTCTGTCAATGAGTCTACCTGCACAACACCTTGTTCTATCTCAAAGACTACGCTGCTCGGCCACCACAAAGAAGGCATTTCCAGTGAGAAAGAGTGTAGCAATGGAGATCTTCTTCTTATCTCCAGCCACATTAGAATATTTCAGACCCGCTCCATACTCCATAGAAAAGTATCAAGTTCTTTTACATCCCTCTTGCCCTCATATGAAGAGGATTTAGGAGCATCAACCTGATGGAGTCATGCCCAACTGCCTGAGCAGCTACAACCTTCTTGCACAACACCAAATCATCCTTAAGACCTTGCATCTTATTCTGGAAACCATTTAGATCTTGCATATCCCTTTGAACACCTTCCTGATAGGCAGTAAGCTTATCTTTGATCTCCTTCACTTGTGCATTAACCTGATCTATGAAGCTTCCCATCGTGCCATCTAAGGTTGCTTGCACATCAGACTTGAAATCCTCCATGACTGTGTCCAAGATTGAAGGCGACACCAAGTCATCTTCTAAGCTAGTGGCGATGTCTCCGACAGCCTTCTCCATGCGAAATAGTCGATCCTGAACATCACCAAGCTCCTCCCTATCTCGAGGGGATCCTTTGACTTAGACTTCAACTTCCCTCTTTTCCCCTTTACGGCGGGATAAGTCTCCTTGTGACTCCGCTCAGCACCACCATCTTTCGAACCAGCCTGAAAACCAACCATCTGCCACAAACTTTAACTAACTCACCAAGAGAACAACAACAACAGCACAGATCAGAACTCTTTTCAAAGAACTAGTTTCGATACTCAAATTTTGTTTGGCCCTCAGTTTCACCCCGCCAAGCATCTCAGAGCAAATGAGGTTCTCCTGAGCTCCATGATGGCGCTAGACACTTGTCTCACCAGCAGACAGGTTCCAGCAAGCCTGAACAAGGGGTTCCACACACAAACAAGGCACTAAATCGAAAGAAGAAGAAGAGGCTAAGTATGGAAGACAAGAACTGTAAGACCCCGAATTGAAATAAAAAAAAAAGAAATTCTTTGAATAATTTTATATTCTTATAAGGGGTTTTATGCAAAATTGACTATTATTATGAGATTATAAATAGAAGAGAAAAACGTAGCCACCTCTAGTTTTTTTTTAATTTCTCTCATCGACGGCTAGAGCAGGAAAGGAATAGAGGCAGTCGAACAATCTGAGAAGACTATTTGCCTAGGCTTTTTGGATTTTAGTCGGTAAGTTTCTTCCTTTATGATTAAATTTTTTAATACAAATAGGTTTTGATTCATTGTAGATCTAGATATATCTATAGAGAAAATAGAGATTTTGATGCATAGGAAACTTTGAAGGCTATTGAAACTAGTTGATATTAATGAGAAAATCAAGAATCCTTAATTTCTAAACAAAAATCTAAAATATTCAAATTTCTAAAAAAGAAAAGGAAGAAAACAGAAGAATTTCTGGATTATTGCAGTAATATTTGAAATTCAGGAAAATAATTTCTAATATTCAAAATTATAATTAAAAGGCAGAAATTAGCATAAAATTCCGAAAACTAGTATAAAAATAGGAAAATTTGGGATTTCTGAATTTATTCAAAGGAAAAATAATATGGTATCTTAGAGATCAAGATTTTATTATTTATGTGTGATTTGTCGAAAAAGGAGAAAACAAAGGGTGTTTATGTAAATTGTACACTTGGTGGAAAATTTCAGAATTTTGGAATTATTGGGAATAGAACTATTAGATAGAGAGATTTTGAGCTCATTCTTGACACCAATAGTATAGAATACTAAATACCATTCTTCGTCTAATTATTTTAGATTGATTTGGAGATTTCAAGAAGGTGAAGTATTTTGATTTTGGAATTTCGGGGTTAAGGCAAATTCCTTCTGCCTTCTAGTAATTTTTATATAAAAACCAAGATTTGTATGTACGATGACCGTTATTTTTATATATTAACTTGGATCAAACATGAATATTTGACAAAAACTTTGATTGGACACATGTTGCTTGATTTGTATGTTTGTTAGACTGTGAACATTTTGAATGTGATTATTTGGACACCAATGTGATTTGTTTTATTTGGTTTTCAAATGTTTTTGAATAATCAGACTATGATTTGATATCCGTCCAATGGGGACAACATTGGAAATTTGACACCCGGCCAATGGGGGTAATATTGGTAATTTGACACCCTCCCAATGGGTGTAATCATTGGGATTTCGATACCCAGTCAACGGTGGTTATACGTTGATACTTTAGATACCTTGCCACAAGGGATAATGTGGACTTAGCCTGATTGGGTTTTTGAAAATGGTGTCCAGTTTTGAATCTTTAAACTATTGAATGATTTTTGAGTATGTGATCCCAAATCTATAATTTGAAAAGTATACATTATTACGAGCATGCCTAAAAATTGATTTATCGTTGTGAGCATGATATGGATTTTGCTGCATTGATGTATTAAAAACCTGTTTGATCCAGCTAGACAGGTTGTTGGTTCTTATTAGGCTAGTTAGCTCACCCCTCTCTACTATTTTTCATGTTTAGATCAAGAGGCTTAGATTTCAAGGAACGTAATAATATTGGCGGCGTATTGAGTCTCTTGATGTTAGTGATTTAGTGTTTTGATTTGGATTGTAAGAACAATATTTTAGTTTTTATTATTGAGATGTTGGAGTAACTTTGTTATTGTCTGGATTTAAGAATAATTCTATGGTATATTGAGGAATAAATAATACTTATTATTATTATTTGAGGATTTTGTATTATGTGAATTATGATTACAACAAGTTTATAGATTGTTTCCGTGCCTTGCATACCTATGGGGGAAACCTTGTAAGTATGCGGCGTTGTCTCGTGCTCGAGCCCAAGCAGGGTTTGGGCGTGACAAGAACATTCACAGAAGTTCACAAGTTTGAGAGAATGAACATACTTCTGATTCAAGCTCTCTTTCTCAACCAAATAAACAACACACTTCTTCTCTTGGAGAAGAAGCTAAGTAATTCAAACTACAAGTATGGCCTTCTGCGAACTGTCCCATCTACTTGGACTTTTCAGTCTTTACAAGTATGGGTCTACATTACACATTACAGCTGTAAAGAAGATAGAAAATATCTAAGTATGGCTACATGAGATATAAATACCCATATACATGCACCATATCACCAAGTCCGGGTCCAACATGACCCAGCAAGCTAACTATTCAAGGTTACAAGCATTCACAAGTAAATTTGACTAAGTAACCTACAGCCAACTATCCATCTAAACGCGAGTCGTGACATTGGGTAGCCATATGAATAATTTGATTTTGAAATAAGTTTGGAAAAGTCACTGACCTCTCTCCTTGATAAAGAGTGGATTAACCAACTTTAGATTGGCTGAATTTATGCTTTTATAAAAATGTCAAATTTATTTTTCTTTCTTTCTTTTATTTATTTACTTTACTTTACACTCTCAAAAGAGAGAAAAAGAGAGGATATTCGATAAAAATTGAGAGAAATTAGTGAATTTTGAGAGAATGATGAGCTAGAGAAAGTTAGAAAGAAATTATTTAAAAAATTGGATGATAGAAATGAAAGTGGAATTGGATGAGAGAAATGAAAAAGAAATGAGACGGAAATGACATTTTTTTTTAAATTTTTTTAAAAAATTAAGGTTGATTTAAACAAACCTTCACAAAAAGAAAGGTTGGTAACTCATTCCTTTCACAAATAAAGGGTGACGGTTTCAAATCACGCATGGTTCTAGTGGTTTGCCTATATTTATCAACAAAAAGAAAATAAGGTTGATTTAGAACTAGAGTATATATATATGACACACCCACAACCTGAAGACACCCATATCCCCCTTATTTTTCTCTGGTCATGATGAGACGCGCCCTCCAAGAGCCGTCACCATGCTTCCTGCAGGAAAAGGACAAGGAAGCAAGTGACCAGAGAGAAAGGTAAGCAAGAATCAAGACAGAAAAACTCTCTCCCCCTTCCTCTCTTTCTTCTCCAATTAGTCTACTAACTTGACCATGGGAGCAGGCACGGGCAACAGAACCCTACCGGATCATCGGCTAACAATATATATATATATATATATATATATATATATATATATATAAACAAATCCAAGATTTATTGGGGGTATACATGCAAATTTATTATTTAAATGAATATACACTTGTTTTTTAATTTTTATTATCCTCTTTACAACCACCCGCCACCCTCCCCTTCCTCTGTCGCACTCTCTCCCTCTCTCCCTTCTGCTCTAGCTTCCATCACTCCAACTCTCCCTCTCTAATTCACCATCTCCACCACTCCGGCTGCGAGGTTTGCTTCTCCTTTTACGCCTCTTTTCATCTCTTCAATTTGATGCCTTTGCCTTAATCTCGTTTGATGAGGATTGGATCTTAGGGATGCTCTCGTTGCTTTTATTTCAATTTGTTTTATTCTGATTCATGGTATAGATCTGTCAACATTGATGTAAATTGTGGTTTTTTAATCTAAGAGGAATCTTATCTTTATCTTCTTTACAATAGAAATAATATTTTCTATTGAACAAAATTGATTTTTTTTTCCTTGTAGATTACACATTGTTTAGAAAAAACTAAAAAAAATAAAAATATGGCATGCTACCCACTTACAGATCATCTAATTCTTCCCTCATTGAATCAACCTAGGCAAGTGTAGGAACTGCCTAGGCTGCTTTCTTTGAGTAATGGCTCTCCAATCTAGTGTCCATGATCCTGAACATCTTCTTTTGGTCATTTAGAAATGGTTTTTGCTCCTATATAGAGGTTAATGTGAAGAGAACAATGCTTCTTATGGCATATATCTTACTTGATTTATTAATAGAGATGCTTGAACTTTCTGCTTAAAAACACATATTTATGAATATGATCATTTATAACTTCAAAATTGATTAATTAGAATTCTTTTCATTGAAAGAACAAAGTTTTTATTGATTATATAACATTGCAAGGTTGAAGTCTTCCACAATGTTCATGGGAGTGCATCCCACTTTTATGTCCTGGTCTTTGGTTACCTGATGGAGCCGGGATAAGGATGTTGCTCATCCATTTGGAGAGATGAGGGACATCTAGAGGGACACTGCTCATCCTTCTCTCCATCCAATGGAATCTCTTCGTCCTCGTCCTCGTCCTCCCTTATCCATTGGGCAGTCCATATAATCACCACCTCACCTCCCAAACGTTCTAGGGAGTCCTTCCTCTCTTCAATCAGGTTCTCAATTACTACCTACATCTAAAATTTATCTTGTTTCTCCTGACTCCTTGTTTCTGTGTCATCTTGGAAATTCAAGCAAGCCTATCATCAAGCTTATAGCTATGCATGTGATGATGCTCATTGGTGCTAAATATTTGATCACATTTTGTCCATATTGATTAGATTATTTGCTTCTTTAGTTTTCTCTTCATCTTCTTCATTGATGTTTAGGGTTTATGCTAAAATTTATGGTTTTCTTTTTCCTTTTTTTATTGGGTTTCTTTTTGCTATCTTATTTTCATTAGTTGGTAAGATTATAAGATCAAGTGTTTTCTAATGAAATTTAATGGACTTTGGCATAATTTTTTTCTTTTTTTTAACAATAGACCCAAGTGGTCCGACCTTTCCCCAGACCCCACACAATGCGGGAGCTTTGTAGTACCGGGCTGCCCTTTTTCATAAAAATATCACCAAAAATAGAAAACATTAAAAGTGGCAAGAACTCCTTGACAAAGAAGGAGCTTCTGTAGGTGTTGTCCAACAATCTCTCAATACTTGCTCAATTGTTGATATGTTTGAACATAATGTGAAACTTCAGATGTGATAGAAACTAAACAGGAAAGCATGCAAATGAGTTTGAGCACCAAAGAACCTACCTTTGGGACAATGAGTACTCAAGATTGAATATGGAGACATTGTTAGGGTCTTCATTAGTGGCATTGCATGGTTGCATAGTCTTGAGCTTGTTGAATTATTGAGCATGTAGAAAAATATTTAATTTTGAATGGTGGTTGCTAATACTTCTTTACATCTGCTAAATAGGAAAGAAAATCAATTCCCAAAAATCTATGAAGTTATCAAGCCATAAAAAACAATTCTTTTCAGTGCAATGTTTTGTGATATTATTAGATATAATATTCATATTAGATAATTAAACAAATCATCATAACTTAAGATTTTGCACTACTGAATTGGTGTACAAAAAGATTTTCTAAAAATGTGTATGAAACTCAAGTACTTGAAGAATGATGGTCTAATTAACTTTAAGCTCAATTATAGAGTTATTGTGATACATGATAGGTAGCTAAATTTGGTGTCTAATTAAGTTTGGTAATTGACATGGTTTTGTCGTGTAATTTGGGTAGCATCTATTTAGTGGCAATAGTTCTCACTAGGATCAATGATAGGGTTCTAAAGATTCAGTGAATCTCTAAAGTAATACAAAAAGTGGGGCAGGAAATATGCTTACATTTGAAGTGATGTAGGTTGGTTGGTGCACAGGACATATCTTGAAGGGCCTTCTTATTTTCAAGGTAATCATTGAAGATTTAACAGTACTTTAACGAGAACAGAAAAGATAATTTGGGCTAGTTGATTCTCTTGATGTGATGATTATGTACTTTTTTATTTCAATTTTGTTCTCATTGCAACTTAGAACTAACTTTAAAGATGTTGCACAACGCCAACTTGCTCTTATGAATTTAGTTTGAATATGTCATATTACATACATGATCTTTAGAGTCTGTTGATGTTATTGGGTCTCAACCAAGGGCCAGTTGCTAGTGCAATGGAACAAGTGTGTTGTTTACAAAAGAGTAGCGTTGTTAAACATAGATGGCAAGAGTGGGATTATAGATAATGTCATCTCTTGTATATGAGGAGATGCCTTTTTTCTCAATTTCAATGTCTTTTGGAGATCCCTGATTAGTAGTTAAGGCTTTCAATAGATTTTGTTTGAAAACTTGGTTAGACTTTCCTTGCCGATATATAAACCGATTCAATATGCAAATGTCAAACTATAATTGACTTTACCTGTTCACACCATTCGAATATATGATATTACATACATGTTCTTTAGAGTCTGTTGATGTTATTGGGTCTGAACCTACTCATAATTTACTTCTATTTGTTGTGGAAACAACTTATTGCAAAAAATGCATGGTAAGGATGTGTACAATAGATCCAAGTAGTCCGACCCTTGCCCAGACCCCGCACATAGTGGGAGCTTTGTAGCACCAGACTGCCCTTTTTATTTGTTCTTTTTTTAATTTCCAGACAACCCAATAGAGGCCATTTATTTTTTTCCACAACTTCTTGATCTTTTATATAAGTTATATTTAATGGAAAATATTTTCCTCTTGTACATGCGATTCTTTGTCACTGGAAAAAATATGTTCTTAGAGCATAATTTATACATTAAATATAAATTGTGGGTTAAATGTGTTCAGTAATGATTAATGCAGGATAAATTGCCTATTTCCACACAAATAGATGATTGCTTATGGCAAGAAATAAAAAAATTGCACAGAAACTACGATAGGCCACAACACTTGCAGCTATAACCGTAGGGATTACATTGACGTATCTATTTAAGCCTATAGTATGTCGTGCACCCAATTTCCATAGAGATTTAAAGAGAACCATCTTAACCGCCTCGTAAACGATTTAATATGGTTAGAATGAACAAATTCACTTTTTTAGTTTGTGCTTGTTATTACAATCTTGCAAGCTGCTTAAAGATTTAATGTACATCACCATGGAGGAATTGATGTTTTTGCATACCGTTGGTCATAACCAATGGAATAGGGTGATCAAAGATAATTTCTTTAGGCCTAGAGAAGTTGTTAGCAGATATTTCATTTGTTAAGTGTTTCTCTAAACAATGAGCAAGAGCAATGGAAAAGAAATTTTGAAGTTATTTCTTCAAAGACAGATAAAACAAATTTAGGTTTGCATTTTCAATACATTTTTAGAATTTTTATTATGTAATATTTTTTCAGATAATTTAATAAAGGAGGTAAGCAAAGCAAAGAGCGATGGACAATGTCACAGCCAGTGAGATAGCAGGATTTGGAGTTGGTACTCTGTTGCTCTGTGCCACCATTGCTGCCCCTAAAGTAGATGCCCTTATCTCAGCTTCTCAGAGGAGGTTGCTTTCCACTTCAATTTTTTTTTAACCTTAAGTAGACAAGATTTATGTTATAGCTTGAGCAATTCAAGTTTGAACTTAGATTTTTCATCATCATCTTCTTGGGTGAATGTAATTTCTTTACTACCATATGCTTTAGTTCTGTAGAAATCTGCACAAAACATAGTATATATCTACTTTTTTCTTCTTCTTTTTTTTTTTTTTTTAATTTTTGGGATTCATTTGTTTAGGGATTCTTGGAATTACCATGCTTGCTGCTACCATTGTTTCTTCAAATGTTGCCGTATTTTGCTAATGTAGCTTATTCATATTGTCATGGTTATAGCAATTTTTCCTTTTATAAATAGTTATATCTCTTCCTTTGAAGCCATATCATGAATATGAGGCTATTCGTGGAGTTATGAGTGGTTCTCAATGTTAGGACTCTTATTCTGATCAAAGTTTTATTGTCAAATATTGTTCTATTCAATGAAAAATATTCTTGATTAGTTTGTAAGAGCTATGAAAACCGTAATTTTCTTTTATAATTCTATTGCCACTATGTTACATTTCATTTCATCATCAGTTTAAGGTTGGCAAAGTGTATGTTTTAATTAAATCTAGCTACTTAACTTGAAGAAGATGCAAGTAAATCAATTTAAAGCCAAAAACATTTTCTTTTAAGTCGGTGTTTATTCCAATTATGAGTTCTATGAATGTTGTGCAGTTGTTAATTGATTTCTTTTTTGATTTTTGCCTTGATATACAGATACATGAACATGAACATCTCTTTCTGTTTATATTTCTTGCAATTATCAGTTTATTCATACTAATACTGACCATTTCTCTTTAATTCAAATTATGGAATTATTTGTACAATGTGCAGCTCTCTTGGTATGTGTAGAAGATGTGGTGATCTTAGGATGATAGCATGCTCAAAATGCAAAGGAGTGGGTTTACTTAGGAAAGGAGGTTCCGGTGTCAGCTTCGTTGATGATTTCTTTGATTCACTTGGAGATGCAAATAGAACAATACAATCAGTGCCATGCAACCACTGCCAATCAAAAGGCCGTACTCAATGCCCAAATTGCTCCACTCCATAAATCTCATCTTCTTACTCTTCCATTCATATTCCTGCATATAACTACAAAAAACACAAATGAATGTATCCACATATAATTGTCAAATTGTAATGAATGTATTGTGCTAAATTACTGTTTACTGGCATTTAGTATTTGAGAGATGGTTCTTTTATCAGTTTTACTGATTATCTGAAGATGAACAAACAGTAAAATTGCAGGTGGATTATTGGGTGATTGGACTTGAAATGTAGAGAGATCCATCAAAGTGTTAATTTGGTTTTCTTTGATGTCTTTATTGAAGAAATCACTTGTGATATGGGTAGAAATATATCTGAAGAATTCATCCATGAATAACTCAATTTATCTTTTCAAGTTCAGGAATCAGATATTTTGAGTTATATTCATATTTTCATAAATAGTTTCAAATCAATATATATATATATATATATATATATATATATATGGCTTGACTTGCATCCGGCCGGCCCATTAACACACAAACAACCGCACTTGCGGCCGGCCGGACAGTAACACAGCCCATATATATATATATATATATATATATATATATATACACATTTTTAGATATTATGAATTATTTGTTCTTTGTTTTTTCTCAATGGATTTATTTAAATTTTGTCTTTTGTGTAAACATAACATTGGATTTTTAGAGAGAGAAAGGTAAAGCTATCCCAATCTCACAAATTAAAAGTCATTAGGATCTAATTATAGATTCAAACAATAGTCATCGTCGATTTGTTTTGTTTGAATGGATTGCAAAAGTAATCCTCCTTGGCACTCTCTCGGATTCTGAGACACTTTCCAAATGCTTCACCTCCTAACGCTGAACGAATTGGAAAACACTCCGGCTTCCGAGATAGTGGGGCTTCCCAAGTCAACAACGCCCGAGAACAACACACCTCCCTACTTACACCTGTAAGTGGAGGCGGAGTCAAGATGGAAAGAAAGGAAGGAGAGAACCTCTTCCAAGTCCCAATCTTCTTTGAAATGTGTACTTCACAGGTTTACAGGAGGGAAGGTGTGAATGCGATAGATGCAACAACAACGGTACCAAGAAGGGCGGAAGATGGTTGGAACGGAGCTATCAGTGCTCGATCGTGGGTGAATGTGGTGAAAAACCAACAACTAAGCTAAGTAGACTCGATTGCAGTTCCGAGACCGATACTGGAAAGACTGAACGCTACAATCAAAGATACCATCATGCTGGACGATGGGGTAGTTGTCAGAGCCTAGGTAAGTATGAAGAACACTCTATATGGCAAGATCTTCGGAAGGGCACCTACTTTAGATGTTGCTTGGAAGAGTTTCTCTAGACTATGGGGTGGTCTAGGGGATTTTTTTTTCCATAGCAGACATATTTAATAGGTATTTCTTGGTAAGATGCTCATCAGAAACCATGGTAGACAACTCCTAATAGAGTGTCCATGGACTGTAAATGGGTTCATTTTATTAGATGGAAAGAGCATTTTCAGCCTATGTTTGAAAGACTATCTTCAATTGTGATGCGAGTCCAACTTCACCATCTACCTATGGAATACTAGTCGCCGGAAGCCTTAGAATCCATAGTGTCTTACTTTGGTTGGTTAATCAAAATAGATGATACCACAAACTTCCTAAATTGTGCCAGGTATGTGTGCATATGTATTGAGGTTGAACTATCACTTAAACGAGGGGTGTGGGTAAGGAAATCCTCACTAACTATGGTTTTCGTTGCTATTATGTATGAGTCTTTACCATTATTTTGTTATAAATGTGGTGTTATAGGGCATACAACGTAGAAATATAGACTGAAACTTCCTAGGAGCAGACATGGGAACCATAGAACAGGCCAAGAAATCCCAGACCAAAAGGGGAAAGGGATAGCACCCAAGAAAGTTGGGTCCCAGAGACGGAATACAGGAGTTCCAAATGGGGATAAAGATGTTTTATAGGATGGTAGAACCCAGGAAGAAGAAGACCAGGGCTTTGGTCCTTGGATGTTTAAGGCAAGCCACAAATGGCCAAAAAATGGAACCCAAGCGATTGATGATCGGAGAAGACGAAGGGGGCAAGAAATGAGGAGGAGAGACATGTGGTTGGGAAGGAACAGAAAGAACCGGGAGTACCGGTTGACGATTCAACGGCTACTCCAAGGAAGGTACACGTTGCATCAAGGGAAAATGTTAGGGGCTTCGGAAGGGGCAGCCAAGGCAAGGGTTATCTAGGAGGAACTTCTTATGTTCACACAAAGGAAAAGTTGAAACATGGGGAGCCACAACCTCTGACACAGACGCGTCTTGGGGGTAAGTATGAATTTAAAAATAAAATCAAGCTTTACTCCCAGGATACTGTGTGATAGGTGCATTTTCAACATTCAACAAAAGGAAGGGAAGGCGTGGGATATAAAGAAATATTTAAAGAAATTAAAAATTAAGAATGGAGCCTCGAGATCAAAAGATGAAGGTGATCACGATCAGATGAACACATTTGATGAGGACTTAGACTCAAAAGGCTATGAAGGGTTAATGACCTTAATTGATGAGGAATCAATTAGAACTAATAAAGAAGGAGAGCAATATCAATCGGGTAATAAACATCCTTCTTTAGAATTATCACTAATTGACTCCCATGTTTCACTGATGAACATAGTTCTGAGGGCTCTAGGTTGACCTCCTGGAAATGCATGAGAGGAAGGAAGACATGATTGAAATAGATGAGCCCTGGACCACTGATGAACTTATGACAACTTGATGGTAGAACCTAATCAAAGAGGTGAAGCTAATAATAAGATACTAGCAAATGATGAAAGTCAAGCCCAAAAGAAAGGAGAGATGACAAAGGGAATACCTACAACTAGAATATAATAGATGAAGATGATCCAATGGAATTGTAGAGGAGTAACATGCAGAGATATAATAAGTAGATTATATGTAATGATTAAAATATTTTATATTTTACTGTTATGCTTGGTAGAAAAAAGGGCAAACCAGGAAAGAATCATCAACTTCTGTAAAAAGTTCCAAAAGGGATAGAATTGAGTTGCCATTCTAGCCAGGGGGCACTCGAGAGTCAAGAGGTATCATAGTAATGTGGAAAAAAAGAATAAAAAAGGCCACTCCAATTGTTGTTTCAAGGTGTGCAATTCATTTGAAAATTATTCTTAGTCATTCTAATACATGGTTAGTATCTACTGCATATAATAGTGAGGCTCTAAATAAGCAAAGAAACACCTAGAAAGAACTGAACAAACTGGTGATAATATCAAGCCCATTGTTAATCAATCAATGAGGACTATAATACGATAAGGAGTTTAGAAGAGATATGAGGTGGATCGCATAACAGAATACCAGATATGAAACCCAAACTCTTCAACTCATTTTTAAGTAATAATAATCTAACATAGCTCAAATTTTTGGGTTCACCTTATACCTGGTGTAATAACCAGAGAGGTGGAGCTAGAATTATGGTGGGCAAGGTTAGATAGATATATAGCTAATGACAGTTGGATAGATAATGTAAGCAAATACTCTATTACACATCTCCCTATATGGCAATTAGACCATAACCCAGTATTGCTTGAATGTGAATCTTTTTAATATTAGGAATTTGAGACCTTTTATGTTTGAGAATTACTAGATTAATGATCCGGAATGTAGAACTAGTGTTGAAAGAATATGACAAACTACTAACACTAGGAATCCAATGCATGATCTTAGCCACAGGTTCCACAATTTGAAGATTAGCTTAACTAGGAAATGTAGGAGGCCTAAATTGAAAAATTCAGAGTATAGAGGAAGAAATTAGAAGAATAGAAGAAGATGATAGTGTAGCACATATAGAAAACAAAGAACAAACAAGATTAAGAATACTATATAATAAATCTTAGTAATGACAAAATACAATAATATAGGCTCAAAGATCAAGAATGAATTGGCTTAAGAATAAAGATAACAATTCCAAATATTTCCATCAAATAACAAAAACATAGGAACAATAACAGGATCAATCATATTATTAATGATACAGGAGTCTCTATAACAAAGCCATAACACATTGAAAGGCAGTTTATAAAGTTCTATGTTGAGCTATGGCAGGAAAGAAAGCAATGGGATTTCAATGAATTATTAGTTGCAATACTTGATGATCAACCACAACCATCTGAATTACAAAAGGAAATGCTCATAAGACTAGTGACAAGAAAGGAGATCTACAAAACACTCACTACAATCGTATATGGTAAGTCCCCTGATCCTAATGGCTTAAATTCTAAATGTTTTAGAGCTTTCTGGAAAAAAAAATAGGGGATTCAATATGTTGGGCAATTTGTCATTATTTTCAATGGGGTTTATTACCAAAAAGTTGGAATCCAACACACATTTGTTTGATTCTAAAGAAGTAAAATAATATAGACCAATTTCCTTATGTAATGTTAATTATAATATCATTAAAAAAGGGTTAAAGCCATTTTTGGTCCATAGAAAGAGGACCAATGTTCATTTTCATCCTAAATTTCAAAAGTTGTTCAATACAGTCCCTGTATTTTGCGTATTCTGTCACATTTGGTCCATACTTGTGATCACGGCGCTAGCGTGGCATCTGAGATGAAATACATGATATTTATTTATTTTTAATTTTCACGGTGGTCGTATTTTGATGACATGGAGGGCCAATTGGACTACTGACGTGGCATGCCATGTGGCAAATTTTTTAATTATTTTTAATTTTATTTTTAATTTTATTATTTTATGAAGAAATAAAAAATACAATAAAAGATAAAAATAATAAAATTTTAAAAATTTTAAAAATTTAAAATTTTTAAAAATAAAAAATAATTAAAAAATTTGCCACATGGCATGCCACATCAGCAGTCCAGCTGGTTAGTCACATCATCAAAATACAACCACCTGTAAAATAAATAAATAAATAAACACCATGTATTCATTCGTATGATCATGTCAGCGCCACATTAGTGTCTGGGACAAAATGTGACAGAGTACGCAAAATACAGAGACTGTATTGAACAATTTTTGAAATTTAGGATGGAAATGAATATTGGACCTCTTTCTAGGAACCAAAAATGGTTTTAACCCTTAAAAAATTATGGTCAATAGACTAAAACCATTACTAAAAGATATTATAGACACATAAGTATATATGATAATATCTTCATGACACAAGAATTGGCGCACACATACACACACACACACACTAGAATACAACACCCAAGCTCTCCCAATGATGTTAACGAAAATAGATATGGAGAAAGTATATAATATTATGAGATGAGATGTCATATTATTGTACTGATCAAGATTAATTTCCCTAGTATTTGGATAATATGGGTTAAAGCATGTATTTAGTCCTCTACTGTGGCTTTCATGATTAATGGAAGAGTTGGAAAATGAGTTAAACCTAGGGTTAGTATCCCCTTATCTCTTTATCTTTTTATCAAAGATATTGACCAATCTACTAAATACAACAGAGGGAATTAATATAATCAGGAGAATGAAAATCTCAGAATCCACATATTTAAATCACATTCTTTATGTTGATGATCTTTTATTATGTACTAGAGCAGCTAGAAAGGATGCTAGAACCCTAATTATGTGTTTGGAGATCTATTACTTGCTCAGAAGGCAGAGAATGAATCTCAGTAAGTATGAAACCTTTTTCCAACTTGGATGAATAAGAAAATTAGGAGATCAATATTGGAAATTCTAAATCTGTCACGAGGCCAATTCCCCTTTAAGTATCTAGGGAGCTAGATCTCACCTACTAGAATTCCTAAAGTCAAGTTTCAACCAATGATACAGAAGACTTAAAATAGATTAACACATTGAAAAACCATGCACTTATCAATGGTCGATAGAATAACCCTAGTTAACTCAACAATTGTAACACCCTTATCCTTTCCAGAACCCAGGTGTCACACCAGCCAAGTCAGGGAGTGAATCCCGGCCTAAGGCTGTATAAAGACATTATTTACTCATAATCAAACTAATATTAGGGAATTATAAATTCAAGTACAACATTATTACAAACTATAATGTCATAAGATCGCGCACAAGTCTAGATGGGAGATAACATACTCCCCAAATAAAACAACATGAAATAAGATAAATGACGCGGGCTAGGTGGTCAGAGCCAACTAAAGGGATCCAAACCCTAACTCTCACTCTAAGCAGAGCCATGACCCTGCTTACTACCTGCACAAGATCAATAACAAAGGGTGAGCTACAGGAGCTGAGTGAGGGACTAACACTACTGTCAGGTTTACAAACCTGTATGCCTTCAATTCAATTAATAAAATATCGAAGATTAAAATACAAAGTCTGAACAATAATTTAAAACACGGATAACAGCATGCTGATCATAATAAAAAACCATGGCAATGTTCAATAAAAACATGTAGCATGCTCTTAATTTGTTCTTTAATCCTTTATAATCAGAACGGGAATTAATTTCCACATATGTCTTGGCTGACCGTATCATGATAGTAGCCTTCCAGGTTGGACCGTATCAACAACCGTGGAGGTAACAAGCTATGGAAACAACTCCTCGCCTGAGGGAAATAAATTCCATAAATGTCCTGGCTGACCGTATCAAGCGAGTAGCCTTCCAGGTTGGACCGTATCAACAACCGTGGAGGTGACAAACTATGGAATTATATCCTCATCTTCTATCATATTAGTGTCATCTATACTTCTACTCTCATACAGCGTCACCAGAGTGGAATAAACCAAACTCAATATCTCTCCGGTCGAATCATCTCATCGACCGTGAGCTATAAGAGTATATCACATTATATCGAGCACTCGAAGGAAATGCAGGGAAGGGTGTTGTGTTTTCTTGAAATCAGAAGGGTTTGAAAACAAATAGTTGGACGAGTAAAAATAGAATCATATAAATCCACCCCTTCCCTACCTAGTACCGTACTATCTGGCTATATCGTAGAGCCACGTCTAGCGCAGGCATGTTTTCGAGTATGATGCAATGCACTAATATGTTTATCATGGCAATTTCTAAAAATGTGCAATGTTTCACATGCTTTTCATAAACATAAATTCAAATTCCGAATAAATCGACAAATCATACTTGAAAACTAAAAAGCATTTCATGAACATCATAACGACTTCATAACATGAAATCTTATGATCAAAATACAAATAAAATGAAAAGATTTACTGTTGTGTTCCCTCACCTTAGCCTAGTAGATCCCTAGGGTTGAGTCCGGTTTTCGTGATAGTGACTGACCTTTGCCTCTTTCTTTTCCTTAAAATGAAAATATGAACTTTTCAGGAATACGAAAATCGTATTCTTAAAGCATACTCTACACTAACTCATTAAAACACGATAACTTTATCAATTGATTAGAGCATGATTTCGTTTCCCATGGCTTGTATTCTAAAACATGGTGATACAAAATTGCTAAACTATCGAACTTAGTTTTTCTTCAACCTAACCTCAATTAAAGAGTCCCTAACATGCTTTTAATCGATACCAACTATTCTACTTAAATCAGGGAGCATCAACATATATACTTGACAAAATTTCTGCAGAATCCCCTTTGTTTTTAGGGCTCCGCAATTATACAATCATTCATACTGTGGGATCGAAAATACCCGTCTGGCATCGTGTAGACACCAAATGATATATCGAAGCACAAATATCATATTTGTTTGTTTGTGGGTTCTTTAATTCCTAATAGAGGCAAGCCTCTATTATTAATTACCCCAGAAAGAGTCTTGGGAACCTCCGATTAAGGGCAAAAGTACAAGTAGAGAGGCAATGAAAAAGTAATTTATTTATTACAGAATAAAATAATTTATTACATATATGTCATTACATGGATGCATACATATATTTATTTATTTATTTATTTATTTATTTATTTAAATGGCACCGCCATATATGCCTTGCCGCTGCCTTCGAATTTTTGCCGCCATACCGCCGCCTTAAGATGCGTGCTTCATCGCTGCTGCCTTCATGTTTCGACCGGATACCTTGAGATGGAAGTTTCATTACCACCTCAAGGGTTATATCACTTCATCAGCTGCCTCGAGATGCGTGTTTCCTAAGCACATCGAGACCCGTCATTTTATGATTTGGGATATTCTATCAGCCGCCTCAAGACCCGTACCGCTTGGGATTTGGATTCATATTGGCCGCTCCGAGATACGTGTTACTTTGTCACATCGGGATGCGTATTCTGCCGCCACCTCAAAGTGCGTGTCGTTTTGAAATTTATATCCCATCGAATGCTTTGAGATGAATGTTTCATCGCCACCCCGAGATCCGTATCAGTTGCCTCGAGATGAGTACTCCGCTGGCACCTCGAGATGCGCACCCACTATCGCCTCGAGATGTGTGTACATGAATTCAAACTTTTCTTCTCTTTTTTATTTTTTAAATATTATATTTCGACCATGAGGTGGAAACCATCTAATTGGATTGGCCAATCTTTCCTAATGGGCCCACCTCCCCTTTGGATTGCATCTTGGCCATAAAAGAAAAGCCCATTTTATAGAAATTTTTTTTATTCTATGATTTAAGATGATCAACCTTCTTTTTCCTTTCAAACAGGGCCCATCTCTCTCTTAATCGCTTTCTCCTCAATGGCATATATGATTTATTTCTTTTACTTTATCATTTATTATTATTTAAGTCGTAATTCCAAAGTATCTTGTGGAGCCTGCATGGGAACGTACATTTGAAAAGGAGTAACACTAGCTCGATGCTTCTATTCAAGCAATTAATGCTTGACTTAGCAAACCTACCAACCTCAAAGTTTGTGGACCTTCCTCAAATTTATCAATTAATGGTGTACCCATTGACTCAATGATGACCATACATCTGAGCAGCACCATACTAACCACCACATCCATAGTTTGCGTTGTGGGGGTGGATACTTTTCATATGCTCCAAGTGGGGCAGCTTGAGGGCAAGCAGGTGCTTGCTGCCCACCTTGACCATACTTCTTCAAATTATTTGTTTTATTTATTTCTTCATTTCTCTTCTAGATCATTGAGATGGCTCCATTAAAAGAAAGAAATGATAAGGCTTTAGAGAATTTAAACTTTCATTAACTTGATTCATTTGCATCCATTTACACCAACCCATGACTGATTTGGTTTTATATGACCCAATGGCTTGTGGTCAATGGTGGTGTCTATTAAGCCGAACCATTCCAACAGTTGCCATTCATTTGTATAAACAGATTTCAAGTTTTGAACATCCACATGGTTATACTCAGATTCATTGAAGCATTTCACTTGCCTTCAAAGTCCTATCATTGTTATGAGTATACACCTACTTTCAAAACCTGATCATTGTTACATGTGTTGCACTTGCTTTCAAAGCCTGACCATGTTACAAGTTGATCAATTTCATGAAGACATTAACTGGAATTGCAGTCTTCTTATTGAGTGAAAGGACTTCTTCACTAGAGTTGTTTTTGATGAGATTTGCATAAAGAGAAGTCTCTGGAGCATTTTATCGAACACATAAAAGGCACATTACATGAAACATAGTGTTGGACATGGCATCTGAACATTTTCTCAACCAAATTTACATGCCATATTGAACACAAACTACCACAAGACTCGACTTGAGGTGTTAAACAAACAATTGGCTTATAATAAGTAAGCATCCAAGCACCAAGTCAAAAAATAAGGTCATCATTCAGAGAGACGGAAGCCACCCGCTTTGGCAGCATCAAAAGAGGAGACTCCACTTTTGATTTTCTACAAGCAGAGAGACAGTTTGGCAGCATCAAATGGCTTTCTTTCCATCCAATATAATTCTAAAAAAAAAACTTTCAAATTGTAGATGTCTCCGTATAGCACGCTGATGCTGAGCACCCTCCTCTTGATCATATGAAGCTTTGTCATCAGTATATGTGTTGGGTTTTGCTCCTGAATCATCTTGCAGATCATTGTCCTGAGCATCTGGAAGAGATTATGCAAGCACCTGAGATCTGGCCATTGCCTAGCCTTATAGAACTCACATAACATGGATTGATGACAACTTTGAATATGTCATTGAGTTCCTCTCCTCCTTCTTGATAGCAACCCTGGAAACATCAGGCTTTGGCCGGACGACCTGTTCAAAGGCTACTACTTCAACAAGATCTGCTCCATCAAGGGAGGTCGATGATTTGATGAGGGATGGCGGCGACGAGGTCTCCACAAGGGAGGCCAAAGCTTGGTGGTTGGCAGTGACGACGTCGGCCTCCACAAGGGAGGCCCGCAGTGGATAAGAGCTGCGGCGGCGGCGGCCTCACAAGGGGAGGCCCGGCTGATGGTTGGAAGGCGGCGATGGCCTCCACAAGGGAGGCCTACCGGCTTGGTTGTTGGCGGCGGCGGCAGCCTCCACGCGAGAGGCAGCCACAGTCAGCTGGCGGCGACAGCGGCCTCCACGAGGAGCCCGGCCCCGGCTGGCTTGGTTGGCGGCAGCGACGGCGGTGATGGGAAGAGAGATCAAAGAAAAATACCTTTTTTTCTCTTGCTTTTTTATCTCTCTGTTTTTTTTTAGAAATTCTTCTTTCTTGCTCTCTCTATATATTTTCTTTCTGATTTCTCATCCCATCTATTTATATATATATGTTTTTAGTTAAATCTCCATGAGGCTCGGATGGTTATAATCAAGATAAAACCGAATTTTTATTTAAACCTAAATTGATCTCAAGATAAGATCAAACTTTATCCCAAACAAAAAAAAAAAAAAATCAAATATTAACTTCATGCAACCATCACTGATAAGATCAAATTTTAAACTTATTTGAATTATTTATTTATTTACTTATTTGCCTTGGGATTAGCATATTTGAGCTGCCTTGGGATATGCACTTAGATTTTTTTTATTGTTTTTTATTTATTTAGGTCGCCTCGAGATATGTATTCTCAGGCCATCTTGGATTTGAGATCGCCTCAAGATATGTGTTCTCGGGTGATCTTGGATTTCAAGATTTGCCTCGAGATATGTGTTCTCGGGCTATCTTAAGATTTGTATTTCTAGAAGATCGCCTCGAGATATGCATTCTCGGGGGCAATCTTTGAATTTGAGGCTCTTTCAAGATATGTTCTCGGGGCAATTTTGTAATTTGCATTTGCCTCGAGATATGTTCTCCGGGGCAATTTTGGGATTTTGAGTTTGCCGAGATATATGTTCACCGGAGGCAATTGTGGGATTTAAGATCGCTTCTCATGATGTGTTTTCTCAGCCATCTTAGAATTTGAGATCACTCGAAATATGTATTCAGGGGTGATTTGAATTTTAAGGCCCCAAGTCAATTAAGATAAGGACATATTTAAATTTTAATTCTAGATATATCAAGATTAAGATATACTTGAATTCTATATTTTTTTTATTTAGATTAAGATTTGGGTTCTATTAGGACATATGGTATATTTTATATATAAACACATACCACAACTAGGGATTTAATCTCCACAAAGCATAATTCATCTACAACTAATCTCTACAACCATACATCATTTTCCTTTGAGTTAATTAGTCCAATCTTCTGCCATGCCCATGGCTGATCCCATTCATTCATTCATGTATTCGAACACCCACAATAACCATCAAATTGGACCAACCTTACTGTCTGAGAATCCTCCATTCGCCGGATTTGAGAACAGGAACACCTTGGCCGGCGCTCCGGCGGTGACTGCTGAGAAACGGCAGCGTGGCCGGGTGAAGCACAGGGAAGCGGCGGCGGCCACGCTCAGGGAGCTCCTCCGGCGACGAAAAGGGCCGGGCTGGTGGCGGAGTAGGCCGCGAGGTCCCGCGGTCGGCGAGGGACTGCTCCGGCGTGGCTGACACTCGGCAACGTCGTTCGCGACTAGGACAGAGCCGGCCGTGAGCTCGGACAAGGGGCGGCGCGATCGGAGCCCAGCGGTGCGCGGGTAGTCTGGTAGCGGGTCGGACAAAGGAGGGGAAGGCACCAATCAAGCTCGCCGGCGCTCGGGAGGGAGAAGCGCGGCCGTGAACACGAGGGATCCAAAGAGAGGAGTCGTGAGGGAGAGGGAATCATATTTTTCCCTTCTATTTCTCTTGTCTCTTATAAAATAAATGTAAAAGTCACTTTAATAAAGTGGAACTATTTAAATGAAATTATTAAAGAACTCTTTTACTGTTTGAACACGAGAGTTCATGCCCTCCCAACCAGATCCACATTTTGCGGATCGAGACACTTAGTCATTAATTATTATTGTATTATTTTATTATTTTATTCATTCTTATGTCCTTTCGGTGATCACGGACCCTACTGTAGTCTCACGGGTCGCAATTACGTACCCGACCAAGATCCTGGTCTCCCGGCTTTTGACCCGCCAATTATACTTTACCGGGACTCGTATTTTTGTCTTGTATTACCAACCAATTAATAGAGATTAATTAATTTTTTATTAAATCCTCCACTTAATCAACAACAATTAATCTCTCTAATCTGTCTCCAACTATTCCATGTCCAATTTGGCACGGCACTAATACGGCCTCTACCAAATTATTCTGAGGTTGGATTCTAGTTCCATAAATTCCCGATTTTCCTTAATTAAGTTGTTAAAATAATTAATCTCCTTTATGTGTTAATTAATCTCCGTGGTTTTCTTCAGAAAATAATTTATTAAATCATGAAAATTTTCAGGGCGTTACAACAATTATGTCTTTGCCAATCTGTGGACTCAATACCTATATTATACCATATGCTATTCTTGAAAAAAAAATCCATGTTGGTTAGAAGATTCATTTGGGGAAGTAGAAACGATGGTGGTGGAGCTCATCTAAAAGGTTGGAAAGTTGTTACTAGCCCCAAAATTGAGGAAGGTCTAGGTGTTAAAGACTTAAAGATAATGAAAACTTCATTTGCTTTCAAAACATGGACTAGAGATGATAATAACTCTGATAAAAACTGGATCAAGCATATGAACTTTAAATACAAACCTATAGATATTTGGGATATTCCAAAGTATACTAAGGTATCTAATATTTTTAGAACACTGATTCAAATGATTCTAAGGATTAGAAATCATATCAAACAAAATATGATTAGATCTTCTGATATGGTTCTTGAAGACCCTTGGTTGTTTGATATACCTATAAAGGTTAAGACTAAATTCTTGAATATAGACTTCGATTTTACTAATATACAAATAGCATAGCTCACAAAAGGAACTTAATGGGATACTGATTTTTCTAGCTCCATGTACAAAACACTACTTGACTTGCGAGGTTAACTAGGGAGATGAAGTGAAGAGATGGAGTGGAAGGAAGAAACAAAGGGGAGATCTACAACTCTTACATCATTATATGAAGCATTTAGAAATAGGCAAAAATACATTTTGGTCTCTATGTTATAGTATAGGTCAAATACCCTAAATGGTCCCTGTATTTGACAAAATCTGCCTTTTAGTCTTTCTATTTTAATTTGGTCCCAATAGGTCCTGTATTGTGTAATTTGAGCTCAATAGGTCCACTGTATTGTGTAATCCGGAGGGGCGTTAGCGTCTTTGGACTTATTAGGCTCAAATTACACGGAGGACTCTTTAAGTTAAGGGCATTGTTGTAATTTTTAATTTAAGTTGGGGCAAAATTATTTTTAAATTGAGAGTATTATTATAATTTTAATTTAAGTTAGGGATAAAATTGTCTTTAAGGTGTGATGTCCTTCACTTAAAACGTTGTGCTATATATTTGGTGGGACAAAATTTTCAACTACTTATGCTATAGTCAAATAGCTTCTTCTGCCGTACTCCTATTCCATTTGTAAATCAAACAAAGTATATGAATAGTTGTGATGTACGGAACTTTTATCTCCTAATCAATGTGGTTTATTCATTTTATCAAAAAATTTAAAAAATATATAAGTTGTTGGGATGAGTTGACTCCAACAAAATGGAATGAAAAGAATAAAAAAAAATAAAGAGAAAAATTGTGTATTTTTATTTATTAATTAATATATTATTCCCTTAATGTAAAAGCCTTGAATAATTAAATTTTAAATGGGATTTGCGTTTATATTGTCTCATTCGCGTTTCACCTCGTCTCATTGTAACGGCTACTTCCCTCCATCTCTCTCTATCTCTCAACCGTGGCTTTAATTCTTAGGAAGTCAATGCCAAACTTAGCCATTACCTTTGCCATCCTATCAACTCTTCCAAGAAAAATTCTCACTTTTTTTCCAATGAAATCACGGGTAATACTATGATTTCTACTCTTTTCCTTTCCTGTTTGCATTCCTCACCATTCATTACCTGAAGTTGTTTACTTTTCTAATCCTTTTCCTTTTTTTTTTTCAGATTTTTTAGGTTCATACTTGTCTGGCATTGCATTTTTCTCACCAATGACATCTGATTTCTTGCTTGTTTTTATTGGGTGAATTCTTATGGATGAAGATGCATTCATTGTTCATGTCTAGCATTTCAAGAAACAAGTGCTTAGGGATGGAAAGAGAGCGTGGATCTCTCCTACAAAAGATTCAAGTTCAGTTTTATTGTTTTCTTATTCTTCTTTCTTAGTTTCATTTGGTTTGGTGTTAGAATTTGAATTCTCTGAATATAGAGTCCTGTTTTTTGTTTGGATGATTTCAGGTGATATGGGATGAGATTGGAGAATCTGAAGATGATAGGGAGAGGATGCTGTTGGAGATGGAGCAAGAGTGCTTGGAGGTGTACAAGAGGAAGGTCGACGAGGCTAACCGGTCCAGGGACAAGATATTCCAAGCCATCGCTGATTCAGAGACCGAGCTTGCTGCCATATGCTCCTCATTAGGCGAACCGTATGTTCATCTCGAGCGGGTATGATGAAAGATGATGGTTGTTTGTTCAATTTTTGTATATTGGTTTTTGGAGCATTATACTTGATTTCAACACTTGGATTGTTTCGGGTAAACAACTTCATGCTTAAGAAGCTTACAGGACAAATTCTTCGAGAAATTTGTTTTAGACAGATTAAAATTTCAAAGATCGAAAGTTGTGTTTGTTTCTGAATCATGCAAAAGACAGCCTTGTATGTTTGTCTTTCAGATAAGTTTGATAGAGATTTACATCATGTTAGTCTTATGTGACATGTTTACAGACCAAACGAAATGCTTCAAGCTTAAAGGAAGAGCTCAAGGAGATTAAGAAACAGTTAGAGGAAATGTGTAAGGTGAAGTGTGACAGATTGAACCAGTTCCTTGAAATTATAAATCAAATACGGAGGTTATCGATGGAGATTAACCCAACGGAGTGTAATCCATCTATGATTACGGTGAATGAATTCGATTTAACAGTGAGAAGGCTTGAAGAATTGCAGAGGCAGTTACACTTGCTTGAAAGTGAGAAGGTTCGAGTTCAAAATTATACAAACAGTTAGACCACAATTTGTTCTTAAATTTTTGTTGTCCAAATCCTAATGCTGCAGACTGATCGTCTGAATTTGGTGCTGGAGCATTTGAGTACATTGAAATCACTATGTGTGGTACTTGGCATGAATTACAAAGAAACAGTCCTTGAGATACACCCAAGTTTAGAAGAAGGCAAAGATGCAAAGAGTATTACGGATGATACGATTGAAAAGCTTGTTTCTGCAATAGAGAGCTCGCGGGATGTTAAAATTCAAAGAATGCAGAAGGTGAAAAGTTTGGCTTTCTGATTTGTTTCTTAATTTGGTTTCGGTTGCTCAAATTTACACATTTTGATGACCAGCTACAAGATCTTGCATCTACAATGCTTGAGTTGTGGCATCTAATGGATACACCAATTGAAGAACAACAGAGTTTTCAGACAGTTACTTGCAATGTAGCTGCTTCAGAACATGAGATAACAGAACCCAACACTCTATCCATCAGTTTCATCAATCATGTGAGTTGGCACATAAAGCATAGAAAAAGATGATCAATCAATCAATCCTTCTTAAAGTTAAATTTTCTTTTTCTTGTTGAAGGTGGCAGCAGAAGTATCGAGACTTGAAGCGATAAAAGCTAGCAAAATGAAAGAACTGGTTCTAAAGAAGATGATATCTTTAGAGGAGCTTCGAAGACGATCACACTTAATAGCAGAATCAGATAATGAGACACAGCGGACAATAGAAGCTATTGAGATCGGTATAGTCAGTCTTATATCAGTAACTTATGAGGGTTTTTTTTTTCTTCCTTCAATTTCCTGATACATTTCGCTTTATTTTGTGAATAGGAGCTGTTGATCCTTCAGTAATTCTTGATCAAATAGAATCTGAGATATCAAATGTTAAAGAGGAGGCTTTTAGCAGGAAGGAAATTCTTGAAAAGATTGAGAAATGGATGGCTGCTTGTGAAGAAGAATCATGGCTAGAGGAATACAATAGAGTTGGGTATCATACTGCAGTATTATCGGAAATTTCATTATATCATGTTGGAATTATTCATACTGATAAAAATGGATTTTAGCCAGGATGAGAATCGGTACAGCATGGGAAGGGGGACTCACCTTGCTCTTAGACGCGCCGAGAAAGCTCGTGTGACAGTAAACAAAATTCCAGGTTTGATCATACATTGTCCATATGGATTCAATTGTCGAAATTCTATTCTATGAAGAACTTGATTGCGTATTTTATGGGTAGCAGGTATGGTGGAGACCTTGATTGCAAAAGCCACAATGTGGGAGAAAGAGAGAGGAAAAGAATTTACTTATGATGGTGTAAGATTGTTGAACCGTTGTCTTCGTCGTTAATTTCAGTTTTTTTTTTTTAAATATATATATATATATTTTGCAGGCGGGACTATTGTCGATGTTGGAAAGCTACATGACTGTAAGACAGGAAAAGGAGCAAGAAAGAAAAAGACAGAGGGTATGAAATGCAGCAAATAATTTCCAAAGAGAGAGAATTGTTTGATTAGAATCAGTTTAACACAAGTAGTGTATGAAATGCAGGATCTGAGGAGACAACTAGGTCTGCAAACAGCAGAGCAGGAGGTGCAATTTGGATCAAAACCAAGTCCCCTGAAGTCACAAAGCGCGAAAAGGCTAATGAAATCCTCTTCATCCGGTCCCGAGGGTAGACGGCAGTCATCACAACTCTCAAAGCCAAGTACTCCGATAAGCACCCCGAGGTCTACGTGTTTCAGCAGAAGAACCGATGAAGAGACTGAAGTATCGAGTGCTGGTAGGAAAGGAACAGATGCCATGTCAGCTTCTCGGAAACCATTTGCTGCCTTTGCTTCAGAAGATAACTGCCCTTCAACTCCCTCGAAGGTAGCCTCTGTAGATGCGGAAGAGAGGAGTAGAGACACAGGTACAATGCAGATGGCTGATCAAATTCAAGAAGAAATTGAATACTCATTTGAAGAGAGAAGAGTTGACTGTCTTACTCGGTAATCATATGAAAGATATCCAGACATGATAGTATTAGTATTAGCTCAAGTCAATCCTGATTTGGCTTCATAGTACAAAGGTTAGATGAGAGAAATTTTGTGGAATTGAATGTGATTCCACCAACTATAAACTTTGTACATTGTCATCAAACTACATTAATTCCGACAGCTAACAAACCAGGCTTAATAAATTTGCTGTCTATGAACATAAACTAAATTGATGGCTTGTTTAATATAGCAAACCTAATCAAGGATCTAGACATTCAAAGCATTTGGGATATCGCATACTCAATAACAACAGAAAGCAATAAGCTTAATGACAGAAATTTCACCGTACAACATCGTAGTGTACAAGCATGCAAGGAATTGTGGAAGGGTGGTGGCAACTACAATAAATAAAATGAACAAAAAGCATTGCAATGGAATGTCAACCATAGAGTATTTTTAGCAGGATCTTCTGCTACAGTTAAAATAATACAAAACACTGGCTTCGACAATATAGGTCAGCACATTCAAACACTTCCCACCAATGAATACGGTGGCAGATCAGGGGCTTACTCTTGAGAGAGGATCGCCATGATATCAGCAGCGATGTGAGGCCCAAGGCATGTTATCTTGTGACGGCTGAACAGCAACCTTATGGCTTGTGAATTTTGAAGCCGAAGACTCTTGGAACATATCGCTGTGATCCCTTCTGTGGCTTGAGGTGCCCATACGTCATCATAAAGAGGTGAGGAAATGTGGTGCCAAAGTAAGCCCCATCAATGTCTAGCATTGTCAAGAAAATTCAACAAAAGACAGATGAAGAACTTCATAAAATCAGAAAAGATGAGGTTCATATTTTATTGAATGATCTTCACAGAGGTACATCAAAATATAATAAAATGAGCTATTTAAAACACCACAGTTGTATAGTAGCTAGCCTCTTCAGTGTCCAACTTTAGCCTCATCAAATGCATCAATGAAATCATTCTTCATGGACGAAGATACTGACTTAGCAGCTGAGTATGTACTAACACACACACACACACAAATATATATAAATCAAATTAGGGCATTTGAATAATTGAAAAGATGGAATTTAAATCCTATCAAGCCATGATAATCTAGAAAAAGGTGTTGGAACATGATGCCCATATGTTTCCAAGTATAAAGCAACACATGAATGAAGACAATGAACTTGAAAAAACTTGCTAAATTGAAGGATACTGCCTTGGTATTTGGATCTTGGGTAGTATATATCTTCACATTTGGGACAGAATATCTTCACAGTGCTTGAGCGAGGAATATCTGATTGACCTACAGGAAGGCATGGTTGCCCACAACAGTAAACTCTAGGGCATCTTCCAAAATCATAGTTCTTAAACTTGTCCAGCTGCAGAGTACATCATTCATTTAAAATTAGATTTCCCAGTAAAATAACATAGTTTAAAAAAATAAAGAAACCACAGAAAACAAAGCTTAATTTTGAACAAACCATGGCAGCCATTCCTTTGCTAGTCAATATGTATCGGACATGAATCAGACCATACAACATCTCTGCAGCTGACTCGACGAGCTCATTTTGTTCCTCAGTGAACATGTCACCTGCTTGTTTGTGCAGCCAAGAAGATTAGTAAGTATAGAAATTTAAAAGTTAGAAAATCTTGGCACAATAGATTGTTGGAAGAGTAGGAGAAATTAGAATAGAACAGTAAAAAGGAGCGTCATGTATGAGAATATATTGTTCAAGTACAAGAGAGAATTGCATAGAGATCATGACTGCTAAGGAATATGATGACCTCCAAAATACCATAAGCATCATATCTGAGTATATAGTAGTTTGGTCATCTCCCCGATACCAAAACTTGTCAGCTTTCTCTCACATTTAGATGCTTCTAAAGCAATGATTCCAATAGCATGAACATTAATCAAAAGACTCATAAAGCAAGATTTTCAGCTCAACCATCAGCTAGGTTACCATGTTTAAAAACGCCTAACACTTTCCTAAAATTCCCTAACTAGTAATGTAAGGCACCCATTTAAAGTTTCTTTATGCCAATCATTCATCTATCAAAATCTATTCATGAAATCCAATAAACATTATCAATCTGAATTACCTTTTAAGAACCGACTAAATACCATTGAAAAAACATGGAATATTATCATGACAGCACCAAATTGACAAATTCAGTTTATCAATCTCAGACCTAAATGCTTTTCTTCTTGTCATGTATGATACTTTTTTCATTTCAATTTAGTTTTGTAGCACTCAGAGTTGTTCGATCTAATAACTAATGAAATAATCACCTTCTCACTAAATTAAAAACTACTATACTCATATTAGTTCCAAAAGTCTCTGCATTGAAAAATATTGAATTTCTTTATGCCATTTGTCATGATATTAACCTTTTTTTGTTTGGCATTGAACTCTTAGAGAGGTAACATATTGTTAAAGAAGACAACTCAGAGAGGAAAAATATAAATGCCAACAAGAGAAAGTATAGTAAGAATAAGAAATTGACCATAAGTTAAAATACAGAAATTTCTTTCTATAAGTCCTTAGCTCATTGAAATATATCATTAAGTCCACCTCATACCTCTTATTGGATAAATAATTTGGCAAGAGAACTCAATTTCACAAGCATTTCAAACTCATGGTAAGAAGAAATCAATATGAAAGAATTCCATATGTAACTTCAAATATATTATAATAAAACCAACATCCAGACCTCAAAAAAGAGTTTTGTGAAGGAACAAGTTCTAACAATTTGGGTAAATGAGAAAGCACACTGCTTTTATTGAAAATGATTTTTATTTTAATTTACAACAACTATATCCAGATCCAACCCATATATAAAGATAATATTGTGGCACACCCACAAGATAATTGTAAGGAGTTCGTTTACATCTAGCAGAAAAACCAAAAGACAGAGGGAGTAGGATGACCTTTATTGTTGACTGCAAGATAATACTCCTCATTGCCAAAATCATCATGTGAAAAATGAAACCATAACAACTACATTAGCTATTATGACAGATTTGGGTTAGGCATTGTTTTACACAGATGTCAAAGGCTTTAAAATGAAGACCATTTTCACACACCATTAAAGATTAAACGGTTATTATAAATTTACACCAGGAAAAAAAATCTTATTTAGATGAAACTACAAGTTTAAGATTTAGAAAAAAAGAAAGATTATACCATATCAGATAAGTTGAAGCAAATTTGGTAAGATCTAATTTTATTTTACAATTCAAACTGATCTGAAGTCCTATGCTTTCATCCAAAATGAGTCATAATTCCAAGTACAGTATTTAGTCATTACTATAAGTATACAATTTGTTTGACATTGTCTATAATGGAACACAAATCTAGCTAAAAGGTATGAGTTGCCTCTCTTCTGCAACCCATCGTATGGCCGTAGTGAAGAAACTCAGCTCCATTTCTCCTAAAAACATTTGCCCGGTAAAAATTGCCAAGGAAAGAAAAAATAAACACACTATTACATGATTCAAGAGATCAATATGCACTATATAGGTTTCATGGGGGTGTGTATACATATATTTAAGTTTGAAAAGGTTTATACAACAAACAAAAGGTCAATGTGACCAAGTTAACAGAACCTAATATTTTGGGGTGCATATACCTTAGAAAAGTAAATTCAACTAAAAACTTTTAAACAAGTAACCTAAAAGGCAAAATCAAACTGGTCAAATGATATTATGCAACAAACCAAACCGTATAAAATCATAAAAATAGCGGAAACCTACTTAGAGAGTAACAAATTTTACAACTTAATTTAGCAGTTTTACAGAGTGTTTTTTTTAAAAATGCTATTTCGTCAATTGAAGCAAAAGACCATAAAAAGGGTTGTCAAAATCTCTTCGATATACTGAAGCACTCTGGTTAATGAATAAAAGAAAAGTTTCTTATTATTAGCCTCGGAAAATTACAAATTACAGAAGGCAGACCATGCTAACAGTGGGTATAGAACATTGCCAGTACAGACATTCACTATTGTAATAAGAATATTTTAGTTTTCAATTATTCTATGCACCATGCACAATGCGGGAGCTTTGTAGCACCAGGGTGCCCCTTTTTGAGGCTAGCATAATGATTGTTAAAAATATTAGATTAGATAATCTGTCACTGTCACCATAGGATGTGCCAATAGCAAAAATAACAAGAAAGAAGATCCATACAACATCACTCCAGATGCTTTCTATGCACCAAAGAGCCAAACTCTTAGGTATAAGTACTTCTCCTGCACAATGATGGAGAAAGAAATGGCAAATATGAATTGTACCAAGTGAAAGAGCGCAACATAACCATGGTAGGCCCAATGGTCTCAAACAGATTCTCCAGATGTAGAATGATGCACGAGTTGCAACATGGCAAGACCAGCTCATGAGCTGCAAGAATTCGCCTCAATTTTAGTTAAAGCCATTTTTGGTTGTTGTACTTTGACCCAATGTTCATTTTCGTCTTTGTATTTTAAAAATCTTTGATATGGTCATTATACTTTGGGGTTTTTGTTCGAATACGTCGCTGACTTGGCAGCATACGTGGCATACAAACAGTATACGGTTAATTTTTTATTCCATGTGGCATGTCATATCAGCATGCCATGTCATCATTTAAAAAATTACTTTATTCGAAATCCATTTTATCATGCCATGTCAACATGCCACGTCATTCAAACCCTGCCACGTAAGCCGCCACGTCAGAAATACTAGCCACATGTGCTGCCACTTCAGCACTAGGGACGTATTCAAATAAAAACCCTAAAGTACAGGGATCTTATCAAACATTTTTAAAGTACAGGGATGGAAATGAACATTGGGTCAAAGTACAGGGACCAAGGCTTTAATCTATTGTTTAACAGACAAGATGAACTCAAGTTAGTTCTTTTAGCTCAATATCAATTTTGAGCTGAGCTCGAGTATAGACTAGCTCAATCAACCTCGGTCTGATATAGCTACGTTTAGTATACCTTTTATATGATTAGAACTAATCTTAAAACAAAATTAGGAGCCTACCATATTGGTTGGGGTATTGGAGTTTTTGAAGACCCATGTGGGTTTGAATTCTCTCTTGCAAGCAGGATGAAATCATATTTTTTCTTTTACCACTTTAAACTCTTGTTGGCTCAACTCATGCTGGGCTCAAACTTGACCTGGGTTTGAACAAACCAAGCTTGAGCTTGATGGCTCAAGCTCAGTTTAAGCTCATGGTGAGCCAAAATAATTTCAAAGCAAACTTGGCCTGCTCAAGCTCAGTTTGCTTACATCCCTAAGTATTTCTATAGCTTGCAATGTAAATATTTGAAAAGTACAAGTGAAGACTGGATGAGAAAACACAACAAGGCACAATAATCTTAGAGCAAGCTTGAACAACTTTAATTGTTAAGATGGATTGTACTTATCATGTCTCACAAAAACATATGATAAATGCATGACATCCACTACCTAGGAATTGCATAAATATAAAAGAACACTACTATATTTGGCTGATACTGCTCATTTACAAGGTCAAGACATCTTCAACTTGCCATCTACTTATTTTGCATAATAGCTTAATAATTGATGATTTGCTTTTGAAGAAGAGACACAATCATGCATCTCTGCTTTTTTCAGACACTTTTCTGATTTAATCTTAACTATCTTCATAGTCACATGAAAATTGAGGTACTCAACATGCATGTTTATAAGAAATAGAAAGAAAGATATGGAACTAAACCAAATGGATTATTTGAATATTGGAGTAACTAAGACTTCTTGAATTTAATCACAAAACCATACTCTAAGATACTTGGTCATAAACGTCAAATACTAAATGGAAAAAAAGAAAAATAGTAATATACCAAATCATTCTAGAAGACATTAAACCCATGCAAGAAAAAGCAGCAACAATAACACGTGCATTTACAACAATTCTGCAAAGAGCGACATACTATTTCAAAGAAAGATGAAAGAGAAATTCTGATAAGGAAGCATTGTTAGTAAACATAAGCTTACCATGAGAGGATTCAACATCCAATATCAGATCTAAAGCGTAATCATAGTAAGGAACTTGACTGCTCAACCCACATAGGTTGAAATCATCTTGTATGTACTCATCATCAACTTCACAGAAGAATTCATTCCCTCTGAGGTTACAGAACCATGAAATCCAAGATGTGTCCTCTCCATCAGAACCACTAATGTCTGAACCTTCACTGTCAGTCTCAGATTCTTCTATATCCAGGAGAATTGACAAAAATAGTTTAATATTCTCATAAATGAACAGTTTCTAAAACAATACCACTGAGCATAAAATCTAATAATTTCAGACGTAAAGTTTGTCAAGAAAAGGAAACACATCAATGTATGATATTTAATGAAGGATTATAATTCATTTCTATCATGACAAATCAAAAATAATCTCCCGTACATGCTCTAAATATTGCTGATATTGCAGCATGACTTAGAACCCATAAATTTCAATTCCGGTGTAAGAATTCAAAATATTTGAAGAAACATTCTGCTCAACATTTCCACAAGAAAAACCTCCATAGTGAGACAAAAGGTTGCCCTAAAGTGTAATAAATCATGCATTATCATTCATATGCTACTGAAGTAGCAACAATTAAAAACGAAAAGTAAAACATTTTTTTTTTTTTTCTGACTTGCACAGGCAAGTGCTAGTTCCCTGATCTCCAACCAATCCACTTAAGCGTACAATCACCGAACCAAAAATTTTCAAATAAAAGCTAATTCTGTACGGATTCAATCAAGATGGCCAAACATTAAAATCTAGCAAAAATATCAAACCTTCCTAATTGTCTTAGAAAAAAAAGGTATGAAATTTACGAACTATAAAAATTGAGAAAATTGCAAACTCATTCTCCATATATACCACGTAAAATTAAAAAATTAAAACCATGAAACAAAGGAAATCATAAGAATCTGGATCTTTCAGGTAACATAAAGAAACAAAACCAACAAAAAAAAGGAAAAGAAAAGAAAACACAGGGAGGTGAGGAACGAACAGACCGTCGGAGCATTTGTTCTTGGAGAGAGACGCAGAACGCTGGTCACGGTGGTCGTGATGCTTTCCGGCCGACGACGAAGGCACCGAGAGCCGCTCCTTCTCCTTGCCGTTCAACCCCCTCGAGGTCGACGGCGAGGATCTCTCCAGATGCTTATCTAGAGCATCGTTGATCCGCTTCCGGTCAAACGGTCCGGACTCCGGTTTCGACCCGCTCCCTCTATACATCCCTAACCCTATCTCAATCCGTAACTGCTAGATCGCGGAAAAGCCGATCCGATGTCGAAGATAAGACCTTCAAGGAGGGATCGGGGAGGAATTTGGGGCTAGGGTTAGGGTTTGGATCGGAGAGGAGAACAGGGCAAATGGCCCGGGGGCTCGAAGAGAGGGGAGCACGGGGCGAAAGTGCGGAGGATACGTGGCAATTTGGGAATTTTGAAGCAATGGTGAGGTCAAAACGGTAACATCGTGTCTTCCGATATTTTTAAGGGGAGTTTTTAGTTTTTACCACTCCTTAAAAAGCTTGAAATTCCTTTATAGTCCCCGGCTTATCGGATCCAAACATTAATAATAGATTAACGGATCCATAATGCGGCTCGGGTTAAAAATTACAATGCTATCGGATCCTGTTTCATCCAAAATTTAAATACAATGATTTCGAACCCATATATAATGCCATCTATCATCTTGGATCGTAACATCCAAATCCAAACCCGATAATATATCGGATCCTAACGATGTTCGTGTTGTAATCCAAACCCGATAAAATATCGACCGTTGAGTAGGAGTTAAGAAAGAAATCTGGGACCGTTAAATCAGGATCCAAACCCGATAATTTATCGGATCCATAATTCGTATCTCGGGTAGTAGATAGCCTGGACGTCACGTCCGAGTCCAAACCCGATAATAAGGCACTCCTCTCCTCTCCTCTTTACCGGCGGCGAACACCACCATGGTCTCAAGTAAAGCCTCCTTCGCCTCTTCGATTCATCCATCTTTTCTCTCGTTCAAAGAATCGCGTCTCCATTGATTTCTATCCCTGATTCTAATCCGTATACTCGATCGAAATCTAGGTTTCGGACATGCGATCTAGGGTTTTGCCTCGCTAAATTGTCATAGTGTAGGGCGTGGAAGGTTCAAGGCGTGAATCAATTCGTCTGGTGAATAATCGCCATGATCTTTCCTTTGTTTAGGGTTACGAGCTGAAGATTATGCTAGTTTTTGTTACGCGCGTCATTGAAGAGGGTGGAAGGGACGGGTAATCTCTCTGGTTGAAGAATTCTGGGGTTGGCATTATGTGGACGAATGTCTTCCGGATTGTAATATTTCTATCCCATCTTGTGTTTTATTTTTATTTGAATTATCAATTTTACTTCTTTATATGTGGTTTTTGTATCTTCATGCAATGGAGTTGAAGATGGTGTTTTTTGGTTCTTAATCTTTGTAGATTTGTTTCTTATAGTTCCATTGTGTATAACTGAAAGTTTGAGCTAA
Organism: Dioscorea zingiberensis; assembly: GCA_026586065.1. Lineage (NCBI taxonomy): Eukaryota > Viridiplantae > Streptophyta > Magnoliopsida > Dioscoreales > Dioscoreaceae > Dioscorea > Dioscorea zingiberensis. Next base: position 43,743,175 of record CM048824.1, read on the forward strand.
TATTATCATAAAAGTACTTCTCCTGCTCTAGTGTCATTAGTAGATATAATAATTACTCTGATAATACACTGAGGGAACCAAACCTCCCAGCAACAGGACCAAAACTCGATGCCTTGCTGCTTGGCCATGCCCTATTTCACTTTGAATATTCCTTTTTTTTTAACTCTTCAGTGAATAGAGTGGACGTTCAGGGTAATCTACCCAGTTTAAGGATTGTGAGGTTGCCAGTACGTTGAAAAATGTATTTTGGATTGTAATGTTTCTACTTATATTTTGGTTTTGATAGGCACTGGGTTTCATTTTGTTAGGCATTTTCTTATCACATAACACATCTGTAACACTTCTCCATTTCATTCATCTTGTTTTAATTTTATGGGTTACATTTTCATCTTTCATCCCATCATGTTGGAAAATGGAACCTAGATGCTTAAAATGGTTACACTTAGGTACTATTACCTCCCTAGTTTCAGTTCACCTCTATCTCTCCTACTTAGACTAAAATTACAATGCATATATTCTGTCTTGCTTCTACTTAATCTAAACCCTCTACTTTCAAAGGTGTTTCTCTATAATTCTAACTTCTGGTTAACTCTCTCTCTAGTCTCATCAACTAGAACAATATCATCTGCGAACAACATACACTATGGGATATCATCTTGGATACAATTAGTTAACTCATCCAACTAGATCGATGAAGAATCTCTCAAAAATCCTCTTACTAGAGTAAACAAGTATGAGCTTAAGGCCGATCCTTGATGTAGACCCACTGTTATAGGAAACTCTCTGTATCTCCGCCCATTGTTCTTACACTCCTAACTGCTTCTTCATATATATTCTTAATAACATTTATATATTTAACATGGGTGTCTTTTCTCTTCAATACCCACCAAAAGATTTTTTTCTCGGTACTCTATCATATGCTTTCTCTAGGTCAATGAAAACCATATAAAAATCCTTCTTCTTCTCTCTGTAGATCTCCATCAAGTTTTACCTGGCATAAAGCCAAATCGGTTCTTTGACACCTTCATGATATCCCTGAGTCGATGCTCTATTATCCTCTTCCAAAGTTTCATCGTGTGGCTCATTAATTTAATGTTACGATAGTTGGTACATTTTTTAATATCTCCCTTATTCGTATATATAGGCACTAAAATATTTTTTCTTCAATTATTTGATATTTTAAGAGGGATAAAGTTGAAAAGTTTGGTTAGTCATGAAACTCCTACTTCTCCAAGACACTTTCAATTTTCAATCGGGATACCATCCGGACCACAGGTTTTCCCATATTTCATCTTTTTCAATGTCTTCATGATCTCATTAGGCCTGATTCTTCATGTGTAGTTACGGTTCATGCATAAAGTTATCCTCATGACTTAGATTGAATAAGTGATCAAAGTAGCTTCTCCATTTCTCCTTGATTTCCTTATCTTCTGTCAAGATCTGTTAAGACTCATCCTTAATGCACTTGACTTGGTTTAGATTTTCGTGTTTTTCACTCTTAGTCGTGCTATCTTATACATTCTTTATGCCTCTTCCCGCATCTCCAACTTTTGATACAAATCGGCTAAAGATTTACCTCGAGTCTCGCTAACCACTTCTTTGGCTTCTATTTTTGTCCTCTTATAATTTTCAAAGGCTTCCTCATCCTCCGCTGTGAGTAATTTACTATACTAATATCTTTATTCTTTAATAACCTTTTGTACCTCCTTATTCCACCACCATAATTCTTGTGGTCGAGGTCCTGGCTCACTTTCTACCTTCTCAATACGATTCGTCATCTCCTTCCATAAGGTGCTTGTACCAACTTCTATGTCTCTGACTCTTTTTTCCTATATTTATTCTTAAACGCTAATTGGTTGGCCCTTTACAGAGCTCACCATCTAATCCTACATTACCTAATCCTCCTTTCTTTTTTCACTATACTTTTTTCTTTACATCCAACGCCACTAACTTATGCAGGATAGTTAGTGCTTCACCAGATATAACCTTGCAGTCTTTTCATATAGACTTATCCCTTTTTATAACGAGGAAGTCTAGTTGACTATGGTTACTTTCACTCTTAAGTGTGATTCTTTTTTCTTAAAGCAAGTGTTAGTCAATACTAAATCATGAGACAAAGCAAAATCTAAGATAAATCGGAGATAAACTCTATCCCGCTGTACCGTACCAATTTTTTTATCCCTTTATGAAACACAGCTTACGTTCAGAGGACACTTCATATAATCTTACCTGTATTTTTTATGTGTATGTGGTTGAGGTATTGGAAGCAGTTGTGGTTGAACATAAGTCCCTGGAAGTTAGTTTTGGCAATTGTGCAGTGTTCATTAGAAGTTAAACTTGTTCTAGTGTTATTGAATACTAACTGCATGATAACAATTTCTTTATTGACATGAAATTAAAGAGAATCATTGTGGGCTTTTGTAATTAGATTCTAGTGCAACGGAGCATATTGGTCTATAATCAATAAAAGCAAAATCCAGTTACAAGAGTTCTTTCTTATACTTTTAACTGACATCATCCAACTAGAGTTGTAAGTGCATCTCAGTAAGAATTAACTATGTTTTTAAAATTAATGAAATTGTTCTAGTTAATAGTGGTTTGGGTAAGAAACATATGATTAGTAGCATTCAAAGAGGAAGTTTTCTGATGTTTTCTGTCCTGTTCACTTGCTATATACTATTATACCCTGCTTCTCTTTAAAGTCTGATGCATTTAATCTTTGGCTTACTGTCGTGATCGTCATCTGCTTATTTGTTTAATAGTCTGACGTATTTTGTGTTGTTTCCATGAACATGTTTTCAGGGGGAGCAGCTTCGAACTGTTTCTTGGTTTCAGTTTCTCCCTAGTGAATCTGATGTGAACAATCTACCTGATATAAGGTCTTAGTTCCTTTGAATTTTGCCATTGGTGGAAATGGCTGGTCTTTGCAAATGTATTAATTTTCTTCTTATGTTGTACATTCTTCTTCCTCAGCTTAAAAGTGGAACAAAAGGATGCTGCTACATGTTTGGTACTCTCTGGACACCTCCAGTTGCAGAATGAAGGCTTCCTCAGTACATGGACAAATTCATTTGTCGGACCATGGGATCCATCTCAGGGTGTGCATAATCCTGGTGAGACTTCTTGGAACTTTGCACTTTGCTTGCTCTCTCCCTCTCTCTCATCAAATGGTTGTTCTGTGAGCAGATGAGAAGATCAAGCTTTGGCTCTTTATTCCTGGACGTCACTCATCTGTAAGTGAGAAAGCACAAGCTGCTGTCTCAAGGTTGAAAGGTGCTATGATGCCTTCTACTTCTCATGACTCTTTTTTATGACTTTCCTTATTTCCTTCATTAATCTTGATTCATACTGACATGATCTCTTTTTTTATATTTTCAATCTTTTCCTTACCAAAGTTGTTGGAACTGGACTTTGGGTAGCTCCTGGAGACTCTGACGAGGTAGCGGCTGCACTATCTCAGGCTTTAAAAAATTCTTTAGAAAGGTTGTTCATCTTTATTCCCTATACTATGAGTTCTGTCACTGTGCGTATCTTATGCTCAATTTATTTGCACTGACAGATCATTGAGACTGCTTTCGTACATGAGATTTGGGGATGTTTTCACAAGGTGCCATAATTTTACGCTGAATGAAAATAATTTAAGGTGTGTGGGCTAGATTTCACTTCACTGTTCCTATGTATTTTCTTTATTGATTTTTATGGTCTATGATTCTTCAATTCTCAAGAATTCTTGATAGTAATAAATAATCCATTCTTCATAATCGGTAAGGCAAAACCTTTATAATTTTAATGAAAATTTTCAACTTTCCCTCACAATGCTAGAGGCAAGATGTTAGTGGGATATTATTAGCAGAAGGCCTGAACACTTCATGAGCTTTATTCTCCATACAATTTATTTGTAAAGCTAAAGGAGTGACAGCTCAGTTTGAGAGTAGGCTGAATATTTTATTTACTGATTGCACAATCCAAGTTCCTTTGAAATAATTGTGAGCCTATATGCCCTGAAGTTGATCGTTGATCAGACATGGATAGAAAATTACTTCAAAAATCACCACAATCTTGAGCAAAAGGAGAATCCTCAAACCTTTATCACAATGAAACTTGAGATTCCAGGATTATGAATTTTTTTTTAAATGTTGATAGCTTTACTTGGAAGGTTGCATGTCTATATACTTCACCTACGTGCTTGTTGATTTTTTTTGGTTCTCTTGTATTTTAATTTTCATGGCAAACCCATTTTTCATGTTTGAAATGAGGTGTAATCATCAAACTGAGTGAAGTCATTTTTTGGGCATACCAAAATTAGTAGTCCTCCCTACTTATTCCCATCTTGTATTGAAGCACCATTTTCTGCAAATTCCATTAAATCTTGTAACTTCATTCATGACAGTTAACATCCCCTGCATCTCTTTCTTCCATTTTCTTATGAACTCAAGTTCCTTTCTCCTTCTAGCCTTTTAGATTCTTTTTTTGTAATGCCCATATTATTTTCTCTTATTCTTGTTAGCTTTGCCCTTAACTGGTCCTATTATTTTTGCTTTATTGATTATACTTGAGACTTTTTGCTCTTATCTCAATATTATAGCTACATCATTTTAATTTTGCATCATTCATCCTGCCTTATCGCATGCATCATCACTATTATATGAGGGTTTTGCTTGATCCTCAAGTTAACGGTATACTAGCATGTAGTAATCATGTGACAGGAGCAAGAAGCATGCCACTCAAAATTTGGGAATATTTAGGCAGGCGACTGAAATTAGGTTTTGCTATCTAGTTTCAGAAAATTTGCTTTTGCATGTGCTTTTGCATGTCTTTAGATTGGTGTAACTTAGGGATATTGGTTTGAAAACATGTTAGCAAGGGACAGTTTAGGTAAAATCCCAGAATTTAATTTTAACTTAGCCACTGCTATTCTAATCTCCTTTAATCGTATATATTGATCTCCTTAATTTTAACTTATCCACAGCTTAAAGAAAACAAGTAGGTTTTTTTTCTTTTAAAAAAAAACAAATTCATATTACCTAGTATAATAGAAAAATGACAGTGTGGTGTGCTTAGTTTATCATAAAATTTAATGGGTAGCTTGATTTTTGTATTTTGAATACTTCATGTGCTAATTATTTGCTTGACCTGATGGTTTGTAGGAGAGCGCTGCCCACAATTGAGTTTGTTTTTGCTGCCACTGAAGAAGCAATTTATGTTCATGCCGTCATATCAGCAAAGTCCGCAATTGTCTTTATTGCTTTGTTTAATTTGATATTTCCTTTCCTTTTTGTCAAATGGTTTTGCATTAATTGGTCACTAGGTATGTCCGAGGTTTATGCAGTGATGATATGGAAAAGTTATTGAAGTATCGTTCCTCTAATTCTGTCCAAGAAGGGATACCTGGTATGCCGTCTAGCATGATTGACATGCAACTAATGTGGCTATGTGATTTACTTGGCTCTTATATACGTGGTTCTGCTGTTGCTTTGGTGTAATAGGGCATTGCTTCCAGTTGTCAGTGATTTTAATACCCTATATTTTTTTTTTGAGTTTCCTAACTTTTGTTGTCATGTGTTTATTCTCTAGTCTTGTTTCTTCAGTCTTGTGATGTTTATTTCCTTAGCCTGTTTTTTTCATGTGTTCTCTGTTGAAAGGTTTTGGGAATCTCTGTTGTTTAGAGCTCATTGTTTTACTACCTTAGTCATTGTTCTTGTTATCATATGTGTGATCAAGATATGGTTCCACGCTTTGATGGTTTACATTATGTAAAAATCCTCTTTAGGGTTTGTATATAGTTTAATTTATTAAATGGAAAAATAATTGAGATATCTGGGATTAGCTGTAAAACTTTGTTTCCTCTGTGCCACTTGAAAGATATATCTGTTTGTTGATATAAACTTGAGTCTGCTTCTTGGCATATATCAGCTACAATGCCCCTCATTGAATAATATAGACTGATGCAAAACCTAACTTTGTGCAGAAAAGCTAATATTTTACTTTATTTCCTCTATGCCTTTTGAAAGATATATCTGCTTGTTGGTATAAACTATTTTTCTGTTGATTATTTCTTTGTAGAAGTTTATCTTGTTTTTCTAGATTAGGATGTGGTCTAATTTGTTCTGGATTGGCCTTCATTTGCAGTTATTGTTGCTCCTAATGGAATGCGTGGTAGGCTTATTGGATGTCGCCCCAGTGATTTGGTGAAGCAAGTGTATGCCAGGTTACTTCCTTTTCTACTTCTTTAGCGTATATGCTTCCTTTTAGAATAATGAGTAGATCATGATAAACACTGAAACTGCTGCAATCTTTTGCCCTTATCTGCTGACACAGCAGATTTCTATTTTTATCTGTCTCCTCTGAGTGATGGAATTATCTTGATAGAGATTTAAGGATTTGAAATTGCCAAACCTCACTATATGAGATATTCTCCTGTTTAACTGAGGGAAAAAAAACTAGGTCATCAATAACTTGAAGTGACTGATAATTTTTTCTTCCTTGAATAGAGAAAGATGGTGTTATTTTTGTTAGGAAAGTGATTCATGAATTCTTCCTCCTGGCAATTTGACACTCCAAATGTTATCTTCTACATCGTTGAGAATGAATTAGCTTGGTATTATGGTTCAAATAATTTCTGGACCTCACATTTTGTTTCCCTCGATTGACATTTCAGCAAGGTTAAGGTTTCAAATGGACTCTCTGTTGGTATACCTTTCCATGTTGCTCAATCTTCAGTGTGCCAACTCAGGGGACAGAGCTTTTATGCGGAGGTTACCCTTGGTTGCCCCTCCACTTCCAAGGATTGCTCATTGAAATCAGTTAGATATCAAACTGAAGTCCTTGTTCAGCATAATGAAGAACAACACCAGGTATCTTCTGAAAGTGTCCACCAGAAGCAGGGATCCGCTGATAAACTTCCATTACTTGAAAGAACATTCCTTTACCCTGCTGAAACAGTTCTTCTGCCTGTAATGCAAAGAGCGTTTGCTAGATCTTCTCTTAAAAGGTATCCATTGTCATAGTTTCCTGCATCTGAAGCTTTGTATTTTTTTTTGGTCCATGAAATATTTCTACTTGCAGATTATGGCTACAAAATTCAGTCGGAACACCACTATTCGAGTTGTGGTCATTATGGAACTTTTCGGGTTCATCTCATCTGGAATACTGGTTAGCTCTGACTTTTAATATTTACTGTCAAATAATCCTTATTTATCATCTATCAGCTTTTTTATTGACAATAGCATGATTCAACTCATGTAGACAAGAGGCTTTGTTCATCATATTGATCTTACATTGTGTGTATTCATAAAATAATTCTATATTGATTCTATTTTAATATTCACCTCCAATGATGTCCATTCCAGGGTATGGTCAACATGACCGGATTTCAGATTATTTTAATGTCAATTCTACAATCATATAAATAAAATTAGAAAACTAAACACCAAGTGTAACTGAAGTGAACTTGAATAAGTCAGACACCTTGCTCAAATTCAGTTTTGAGCTTGGGTGGAGTGCTCAAGTTCAAGCACATTGTTGAACAACTGAATTTATCATGCTTAAAGTAAAGCTGAGTTTGAGCAGCTTGCCAGTCACTTGATTATTTGACAACCCCTTGGATATGTATTTCTTTCATTGTCCCAAGTAGACTATATTCTTTTTTAGCTTGCTTAATGCTGATGCATATGATTTTCTTTGCTGAAATTGCAGTCATGGAGACTAATTTCTTTTATTTGATAATATTTCTTTTATTTTGTGATGGTAATCTTTATTTTGTAGCATTTCTTCTCCAATCAGTGTTTATTCAATCTGGTTAATGTCTTTAATTTATTGCATTTAACTGTCCCTTAGATTGTAAGTTTGAATTGCTGCCAAAAATAGTTGGGTGAGGCTTGGCTTCATGGTTATTATTAGTTTGTTACTCTTTTATCAGTCATAGATCATGTCCTTATGCACATTGTAAGGTCAGAAATTGGTGATGCTTCCCTTCTTTTTTGCTTAATTGTTTTTAAAAAGCCCTTCTTATCCTTCCTTTTACCTTCAGTTGGTATTTTGATTAGTTCTGAAGCTGCTATTTTTCTTTTCTTTTCTTTTCTTTTTCTTGGCTACTCAGTTTGACCTCTGGAGAGGACGGAAGCCGTGATTTTATTGATTGCCTTGGAGTTTTCAGTGGATTGCAGATGCAGCGAAAATATAACAGTAGCAGCAACAGCAATAGCAGTAGCATCAGCAGCATAAGTAGTACCTCTAGTGAAAGTGACAATGATATTATTGGAGCAAATGATCTTGAAGCTGATGCTGATTCACTCACATCTAAACAGTCTGGTTTGGCTTCTAATGATCAATTTGAGAACGATGGTCACAAAATGGTATAATAGACTTAGTTAGAAAACATGTACAAATCTTTACTCAAGTTGCTATAGGTGTCTCTTGATAACTTATTTTTTTGGATGTTGATTCTGTCTGAAACTATTCTTTTTTTTTTTATTTTGGATCCTTCAACCTCACATATTTAAACTATAATCTATCATGCAAAGGTTATGACTTTACAAATGTTTTAGTTGATTATGTGTTCTTATTTAAGCTTATGGTCAGTATTTGATGTGACCATTTTGAATATAACTTAGAAATAGCCACATTGTCTGCCTAAAGAAATAGACATTTTCCATTTATTTTCAAAGTATTTTGTTGGATAATAAATGTAGAAGAGTGGATCTTGGTGCATCTTTAACTGCTAATGAAAGGCTTAAAGATTCAAAAAATGCTTTTCTTCGTTCATGTTTTTGTAAAAAGAAAACATCTTGTTTGATTTCTGTGGCATGTTTGTTTTCATTTACATGCTTATGTAAGGTACCTCAGTTCATTGGTTGAATAAATCATTTAGCACTAAAAGCAACCATATTTAACTTTACTTAATGTAGGTTTCTAAGCGGGTGCGAACAGGCATGACAGAAACCTTTGGTCAAGCTGGCACTGTTGTAAGTGGAACTACGCAAGATCCATACAAGTCTGATTACAGTGTTGCTGAAGTAGGCAATTCAGCTGCTGCAGGAGTTCAGATAGGGTCCAATTGGGGTTGGGATGATGATGGCATAAACGTGGATATTCAAATGCTTCTGTCTGAGTTTGGGGATTTTGGAGACTTTTTTGAAAATGATGTCTTTGACTTTGGGGAGGTATGGTGTTTAACTACCTGTTTCTTGCAATTTCTCCATTGACCTGCTAATGGTGCAGTAAATCAAGTTTCATTGGTCAAGATCATTTCTTGACTGGTATTTCATTCTGGTATCCAATTTAACTTTTATAGTTGTCTTTCTTGATAAGTTATGTTTTTACAATTTTCGTCATAGGCCATTACTCAGGAAAGCCTGTACCTTATGGACAAGATCAGGCCAGAAAACTTTGAAACAAATGCATAAATTTGGGACTGTATCCATTTTCTATTCATGAAATATTTGCTGATATTGGCATCTCTTCAATCATCTGCATCACAAGCATTGCCGTCATTGTCTCTTGACTAGCTTCTGTATCATAGTTGCACCATAATTTATCTCATCTGAATTTGAAGCTGTCATGTCAGTGTTTAACCTGTCAAAACCGCTCAAATTCACATAACATATATGATACATTATTGTGTGACTCTGGTTGTTTTCTGTGTCATTCTGTCTGGTAGAATTTCAATTTGTCACTTTAGCAGTTCTTAGATGAATATCAAATCTTTCTTTTCTATCTTTATGGAGCTTTGTTTATTTATTTATTCTGAGTTTGATCATTGATTACATCTATTTAAAGTACTTATTCACGAAAATAGTCTTGCTTTGCTGGTACTGTGGTGTTTCATCTCAGTACTTTTCTCATCTGTGCACAGGAAATTTGCATCAATTACTAAGTGACAGTATTATGAGATTGTTCTACATTTTCAATCTTAAAGCATATGTTATATGGATGCTTTAGGCTTTCTTATTAAATTTTGGGTTTTGTTACATGTATACCCCTCAAAATTTTTTAAATTATACATATACCCTCATAATTTTTCTCCTTTGATGTATACTTTTCGAAAGTTGAGATTCTTCTATATATATACCCCCTTGCTCTCAAGTCCACTACCTATTACCATTTAATAATAAGTGGAAAATGAGAGAAATGTCTTGTTTAATGGTTAAAATTAGGGTCTTTTGCATGTATACCCCAGAAAAATGTCGATATTGTATATACCCCTAGAAAAATCATAATTGTGGGTATACTCCTGGGTTTCTCATTTCATTGCATATATAACCAAGGTTAACTTTAGGCATTCAGCCGTATGTTAATAGACTATAGCTCGGTGAAAAGACCATTATACTTTTTGCAAATATACCTTTGAAAAATTCATTTGACTATAAATTTACAAATATGCCCCCAGTAATCATGAAATTTAAAATAAATGAAATGTCTCTTAGTGGTAGAAGTGATATTTTCTTGGTTCATGGTTTATATTTAACCATAGTTTAGGCCTTTGGACTGAGTTTTCAATGGTAGGGGCATATATGAAGCAAACAAGAATTTTTACTTGGGGGTATGCTTGCAATTATGTTTTTCCCTGGGATATATACGCAATTAGGATACTTTTCAAGAGTACAGAGACAATTTCCTCTAAAAATTATTATTTTAGTGATGTCATAAAGGTATTTTTTTTATAAGCTGGTTAAACTATTTAGTAAAAGTGACTTTATGAGGGTATGTGTAATTTAGGGTTTACAAGGGTGTATATATTTACAGAACTCTTAATTTTTGATTTGTTATACATTGTTATTGGCTAGAGAATTGCATTCTGAATCTAAGTTTGTCATTCAAGCAGCATTTTGCCTTTGTATGCTAAGGTTGTGTTATGATATATCAGTCGACATACCTTTAGTATGTATGCTTATGATCATAATTTCCACTTTATACCCTTCAGATTTTTACATGAAATTAAAATTCTCATGGTCCGATTTGTTGCATGGTGCTAAATTCTATTGTTTATTTAATACTGATTAATTTGATTTCTCAAGAAATTATAATTATACTTTATTTATTTATTTTTGTTTAGCCCCCGGGTACTGCTGAGTCTCAAGCCATTATGTTCCCATCTGCTGATAGTGGAGATGTCAGTGGCAGTCCAGGTGGATTGGATGTAGCTGATCAGAAATTCTCACCAGTCACTCTTTCTTCGTTTGAGGCCTTTACACATCCCTTTGCAACACCCATGGATGATGTTTCTAACCGAAGTACAGAATCCACAAGAGACTTTAGGTCATCAGGCATTGTTGGTCATTCTTCAGCACCCTCATCCAGTAAGTTTGACTATCTGATAAAAGCAGAAGCTATGATGATATTTGCACCAGAATATGCTGCAGTGAAGATCCCAACTAGTGAGCCATCTACCTCTGTTGTTAGAAACACATACTTACCCAGATCTAAAAGAGTTGATAGTTTAAGTTCTGGCACCTATTTCTACAGTGCTACACCACTATCTCCTTGCAAGGATTCGGCAATAGAAAAGAATGAAATTTCCTTGAAAGCGAAACCTAATAGTCTGGGGCATGATGGGAATTTGGCAGTCTCATCTAGGGAATTATACACCTATATAGATCATGGAATGAGAAAGGTTGAAAAAAGACCACGCAATCATGATGTACCTCCACTTAAAAGAGATGTTACATCTCCTGTGTCGGTATTGAATTCAGCAACACCTGTCTTAACTATCCATAAGAAAAGTGGAAGCACATTTGAGGCGGGGCAGCTTTTGTTGTCTCTAAAAACCACTCTTGCTACAGAAATTGATTGCATCATGTTCCAAGCTGCCATGTGCAAAATAAGGCATACATTGTTATCTCTTAGCAACCGTGCTCCTCTTTGGTCGAATAAGCTAATTGGAAGTGTTATGTCAGAGATTGTTCCAGTTGATACAAGCACTATAACAAATAGTATGCCTAGCAGGTATGAAGCAAAAAGGAAAGATCCAGTTCCCGTAAGAATAGCTGGTGATGTTGATGTTATAATGACTGATGGGCCTGTTACTGCACCTGTGGGTGTTTGGCGTTCTGTTGGGACAACTAAAGGGCCGAAGGCTTTGAATACATTCAATTCTGAGAGTGCTCCAACTTTGCCACATAGCATGTCAAATGCTGACAATTTTGTGCTCCTTGGACAAAGGCAACCTCTTCAAGAGCTTCTTGATGCCATGGCATTATTAGTTCAACAATCTACTTCTTTTGTTGATGTATCACTTGACGCAGATGATGGAGAAGGTTCCTTTTGCTGGCTTGCATTACAGGAGCAACAGAGGCGAAGTTTCTCTTGCGGTCCATCTATGGTTCATGCAGGTTGTGGTGGACTTCTAGCTGTAAGCCATTCTCTGGACATTGCTGGTGTTGAATTGATTGATCCACTTTCCGCTGATGTAAGCTTCTGCTAATTTTGCTTAGTTTATTTGATTACCAATGATAGATTTTCAATATTATTACCATATTTTTGTGGAAACTTCAATGAGTTGACATGCTAGTATAGAATTGGAACATAGCATAATAAGCTTGTGCTTTTTTCAGTGTACTTTCAACTATCCACACACTCACACCGTGCACATGTGCACACAAGAGCATTCAGCTTGTACACCAACACTATGAATCCATGTATTGTAGATATGCCCATGCCTTATTGAGTTAGTTTCTTTTCAGTGATGGTCTGTGAAGGATGGCAGTAGTTGGTGTGAATATTAGGGGTTTATAGGGCATAGTTTTTACCACAAATTTTGTTTGAGAATACAGGCAATTAGACAAATTTACAGGAGTGTATATGCAGAAAAAAAGTTAAACAAGTTTCATGCTTGCTTCTCTGTATAATGATGCTTGGTCCATCATCATGACACCCGTAATTCATATCTTTTACCAATTAGGCTTTTATCCTTACTTTGAATAATCAGTTGCTATCTTAGGCATCCAAGTTTTCCTCTTGGCTGATAACTTTTATTCATGTTTATGACTAGGAAAATTTTCTTTCTTGCTTTGATATATTTTAACTAATAAGAAGACCAAATAGCTACTTGTAATAATAAATTCGGAATGTGGTATGATTTTCTTGAACCAAAACTCACATCCTCATATGAAAGTTTCATTGGGAAACTCACAGCCTCATAAGAAAGTTCCATTGGATTTTAATCTCATGTGTTAATGCAGTTTTAGTTATCAAATTAATTCTATATGAAACTAGATCTCATGATAACAAAGTCTGCCCATAAGATAGCTATGTCAGCATTGCCATTCTTCTTTTTGATAGATAACATGCTAACATGGCTGTAAGAATGGCCAGTTGCATGGTGAGGCTGTTCTGTTTGCCTCCTTTCATAGGTTATGAACTAGTGGCTTAGAAAATCTGTTTGCATGAAGTCTCGCTCATGAAACAATCGTCCTCTTTCCAAGACCAATGTTTGCCAAGCAATGAACTACTGATGTTAAATGGAATGTTCCCAAAAATCACTATCGGGGCTTTCCTCACACAAGGTTATCATGTTGTGGGGAGGAAAAATGTCTGACCCGTGTCATTCTAGATAATATGTGAAACAATGGTTGTCATCGTAGATCAATATCTTTTACAAGCACATTCCATTTTCCCGCCCACATTTTATACCGGATTTAATGAATGACCTCAAAACATGCAGCTTTGATGAAGTATTAACTTTCTTTGTGCAGGTTCAGGTGTCATCGGCAATAAGTTTGCTGCAGTCTGACATAAAAGTAGCACTGAAACATGCTTTTGGAAATTTGGATGGCCCGTTATCTGTGACAGATTGGTGCAAAGGTCGCAGCTCTCTTGGTGATTTGGGAAATACAGGAGATGGGTATCCTTTTCAAAGCCCTGTTCTTGAATCTAAAGATCCTTCAGGTACTTTAACTCTTGGAGGAGAGCCAATGAGCCCCCCTCAGTCAACTGGCGGTCCATCTTGCCTGAAAGGTAACCTCAACCAGCTTTTGGCCATACTTTTTGGTTACCCTGCCAATTGGAAACTAATTCTTTCTGGGCAGATGGTTCTAGAATTGATGATTCATCACAAAGGAGGTCAAATCAAGAGAGGGGTAGTTCAGAATCTGAACCGCAGAAGCCTTACTGTAACTTCAGACCAACACTTTCAGTGCTCCCATTGCCCCCCTTTCTTGTTGGGTGTGCATCCTGCCAACATTTTAACCTTCATTTTGTATTTTAATTCTATATTGCGGGCCCATGAGGATTTTCATTTGAGGTTAAAATTGGTTAATATGATAGGTACCAGGATGATTGGCTGAAAACATCGGTGAACTGTCTACAGTTTTGGGATAAGGCTCCTCTTGAACCATATGCTTTGCCCAAACCAGTAAGTTAATGTATTAAAGTCCTGTTAGTAATGTTGGTTTTTAGTTCCATGGCATCTTCTATTGGTCCTCAAGGAAATGGATTATGTGATATATCTTTTTTGAATTAAAAAGCAGCTGCCTTCCACTATTACTAATGTTTATTGACTGGTGCAGGTCACCTACTTTGCAATATGTCCAGATATTGACTTCCTTACTACTTCTGCCACTGATTTTTTCCAACAGTTAGGAGTAGGTAAGATGGTATCCTTGTCTGCTATGAATTCGTAAATTGCTTCCCAAATTACACTCAAGTATAATATGTTCTAACCATGGTCTATCGTCTTCACAAACGATGTCAAGTGTAGCAAGACTCAGTTGTAATGATAGCTGACATTACTATAAATGTTATAAAAGTTTAACAAGGATTAAGGAACATGTAAGGGATTTGTGATCCATCAGCAAACACATTGTTTGATTGGATTGCTGAGGGGTGTCATTTCTTTTCCTCTATTATTCTTCAATCCAGGTCATTCATTTTTCTCTTGTCATTGTTTAAAGGTCAATACTTTAGTTGGAATCTTTTCGAAGGTAGCATATGGTTTGTAACTTAATGCATGACATAATGAGGTTTGGGCAAGTTCTAATATTGTTGTAATTTTTTTTGTAGAAAACAGAACCAACTGTTATCTCTCTGCACCTTGAGTTGCTAGATTATAGAGGTGGTTCACCCTAACCACACACTTCTGAAGCCAAATTTGTCAGTTAAACTAATATGTTCTGGTGATTCACAGACATAGGAAATTTTTATTTTTCCTTCTTCCATGGCTTTTATATGGGTGTTGGTAATCTATGTGTTTAATGGATGTCCATGCCAGAATGATTTTCTGCAGATTAGGGTTGCTGTTTTATTAACAAAATATCTATCGTCTCTAAGCTATCTTTCTACTCTGAACCATATAATTTAGTCTAATTCTGGATAGTCACTAGGCATTAAGCAGCTAAGATAATTCTGACCTTGAATAATTCTATATTAATCAAAATGCACAACAGTGAAGCGTCAGCTAAAATTGGTATGGAAACAACTTTAATAAATGCACACAAAGGGTAGGGATCACTCTCAAATTTGTGGCGTCAGAATTGTCAACGCATAAATACGTAGCTTTCAGATCTGATATATAATTCTGCAGTTTGTCCTGACAGATTGTTTTCTTGTGATTTCAGTTTATGAAACTTGCAAACTCGGAACTCATTCACCTCAAATAAGTGGAAGCCAAATGGAGCTATCCCCTGGGAAGTATTTGCCTTCTGGACTTGTTCTTGTTGATTGCCCCCAGCAAGTGAAGGTCACAAGCAATTCTGTATCAGCTACAAGTTCAACAAAAGATTATTTTCAAGCTCTAGCGAAAGGTTGGGATAGGAGGAGTTTCATTAAATCACTCACCAAGGTTCTCAAGGATTTAAAGCTTGTTGCTAATTCTACAGTAACTCAAAAGGAGGGAACTGCTGGACCTATCACGGTATGCCATTTTATTCTTTTTAAATTTATGATACTAGTATGCCAATGCTAGCTCCATCCTCTGGTATATCGGCAACGCAATGCTTGCTCACTGACCCTACTTTGCATTTGTGCAATTTCGAGTATAATTGACAATCATGTTCCTTATTCGTCTTCGTTTGGTGTCATCTCATTTTTGTGTAGAAGTCCCTAAAATTCTCTTTTAACTGTCATGTGTCTTGCCATTTGATGGCTTGTCTAGTTGATGTTTAATATGCCAGTTATGATGAGTAAATAACCAACTTCAGTATACTGACTGTTTTGATGAATCATTTAGGTAGTGTATGTTGTGTGCCCCTTCCCAGAGCCTATATCTGTTCTTCAGACTTTGATAGAATGCTGCGCTACTCTAGGATCAAGTGTTCTATCTCCATTTAAAGACAGAAGATCATTTATGCACTCTCAAGTTGCAAAGGCCCTAAACTGTACTACTGCTGTGGATGAAGCATCAACATCAAATGTCATTGTGCTTTCAGGTTTTAGCATTCCTAAACTTGTTCTGCAGATTGTGACTGTGGAATCCTTACTAAGAATCAATAGACCAGCCAATGAACTTGCCATGTTGAAGGATATTGCATTCACTGTGTACAATAAATCCCGTCGGATTCCACGAGTTGCTTCTACTAGTGAGATGCTACAAACAACTGTGACTGGGAGATCCCAACCATCAATGATGCATGTAACATCTCCTATTCCAGGACTGTGGAAGGAATTTGGCCCTCGGATTTCTGGACCAACTCTGACAAGAGAGGGTGACCTTGATAATGCCACATTGAGGCCGGGCCCTTGGGATAATTCATGGCAAACATCCAGGACTGGAGGACTAAACTGTGATACAAATAGACCAATAGATCTACTTTGTCAAGAAGAGACTAGGTTCATGTTTGAACCACTTCTTATTTTGGCCGAACCAGGCTCTGCGGAGCGTGGCACCTCCTCCTCTATGTTTGGTATTGTTGCATCAGAGTCTTCCAGTTCAAAAACTGGTACTGATGATAGTAGTGGTATATATATGCAAACTTCAACTCCAGGAGGGAGTTTGGATATCGGAATAAGTTCAGCATTTGATAAATCAGAGCATGACCAAAAGGCAGCTAGTCTTCATTGCTGTTATGGTTGGACAGAGGATTGGCGTTGGCTGGTCTGCATCTGGACAGATTCCAGGGGAGAGTTGCTTGATAGCAGCATTTTTCCTTTTGGTGGTATTAGTAGCCGTCAAGACACAAAGGTTCTTCAATGTCTTTTTGTTCAAGTTTTGCATCAAGGTTGTCAGATATTATCTTCTTCATCTGATGCTATCAATGTCAGACCAAGGGACATAATCATTGCACGAGTTGGTTCCTTCTTTGAGCTTGAATGCCAAGGTACAATAAGAAATATTTTTATTTTGCATGTCTTGTTTTATGCAGATCTTTTTAGCATGTAGCACCCCTATGTTAATCAATAATTGGCTGCTGTTAACAGAGTGGCAGAGGGCTATTTACTCAGTTGGAGGTGGTGAAGTTAAGAAGTGGCCTCTGCAATTTCGACGGTCTGCGCCTGATGGCATATCATCAAGCTCTAGTGCAAGTTCTCTGCAGCAGCAGGATATGGGTCTAATTCAAGATAGGAACCTTCCTTCCTCTCCTAGCCCTTCCCTGTATAGCCCTCATGCAAAACCATCCAGCTTTATGAAAGGGGGTTTAGGGCAAGCAAATAGCAAAAAACAGCTCTTGACAGGACAAACTCCAACTGACAGCTCCAGGGGATTTTTGCATTTGGTGCAGAGCATTACTCTTGTTGGAGTTTCAATTGATCATTGTTTGAATCTGATCACCCCAGCAGATTTGCCTTCAGCTGGTAAGTATATCACGACAGCATCTGTTAAAGAATCAACTTATTTGCCTTTGACTTGGGACAATCTCCAATTTTATATTCATTTCATTGTATATGTTCCATGAGAAATTCACATACTCATAATGGTGTCATATCATATGTAGGTGGTGGAAGTCAAAACAGCAGTGGCTCCGCCATCCCTGGCTATGTTGAAGGATTCAGTCCGGTGAAGTCTCTTGGGTCCATGCCCGCGTCCTATCTCCTGATCCCTTCTCCTAGCATACGCTTCCTGCCCTCATCACCCTTACAGCTTCCAACATGCCTAACGTCGGAGTCACCACCCCTCGCTCATCTATTGCACAGCAAAGGGTTGGCCATTCCCTTGTCAACAGGCTTTGTTGTGTCAAAAGCCGTCCCTTCAGCAAGAAGAGGTCCTACAGAATCCATCAGAGAAGATCGACCTTCTGTTCTCTCAATCAGCCTTGTTGATCACTACGGAGGGAGCAACAACAACAACAGCATCCAGGAAAAGATGGCCCGGGGTACCAGCAACAGCAACAGCAAGCAGAGTAGGAGTTTCGGATCAGATGTTATCAGCAGAGATTATGAGGCAGATGCACATTTGGTTTTAGAATCCGTGGCGGCGGAACTTCACTCTCTATCTTGGATGACTGCCAGCCCCCTTTTCTTGGAAAGGCGTACCGCACTCCCTTTTCACTGTGATATGTTTCTAAGATTAAGGAGGCTTCTGTATTATGCGGATAAAGAGTTTTCTCGTTCTGCAGGACAAACACAGCAGTAGCCTCTTAAATCATTCTGGGATTCTAACTTATCAAGCAGGGCACTCAAATGAACTTTTCTTTACAGTTGCCAGGTATATTTTTCGACGGCGGCTATCCGTTCATCGTCGTTCTCCGCTGTTCTGCTTGGCTGTATAATTCTATGTGCTATATAACAACTATAGCAAATTTGAGGGAAGAGGTTCATCTCCCTAATCATGTCCATATTAACCATTACTGTAGAAATAGAAAAATTCAAGTTAGGAGAGTTCTCCTCCTTACCCCATCTCCATACAACCTTTTCTTTTGTAAAACATTTTGCCCTTATAAATTATTTTTGCAGAACATTAACACAACAAGGTGTTTACTTATCTCCTTTGTGCTTGCTGGAACTTTTACTGACATGGCTAATGAAAGCTCGGTTCTGGTGCATTGTTAATCAGTTTGAAGTTTGAACTGCATGAATTATGAATTATTTTATTTATCTTTTTTATGTGATCGTTTGTTTCAATCCTGTGTCAATTAAACCAAAACTGTCATTTTTTTTGTGATTTATCTTATTTATGCTATAAATTTTCATTTTTTTTTCAAACAAATGTCTAATCTTTATGCTTTAAATCTTTACCACTTCATTAAATTGCCTACTAAGAAAAACACTGATTGTTACACCCTTATGGTAGCTTATAATCCTATGCAAAGGCTTGAAACCCTGCTACTCTTTTTGTTTATTTATCTACATATATTTTTTAAAATTGCCGACACCCTTGAAAACTCTATTTTTTATTTTAGTTTATTTATTACTCCAAGGGTTAAAGGACAATGTTCAAAATGCTTGTCTTCTTATAAAATGGTTAGTTAATTTTTGAGTTTTTACTTGTCACCTCCTCAAAAATAACCAAATCACTTACCACTCCCTCACTTTTCAATAATACCACATAACCCTCTCCTTTATTTTAATTTTTTATTTTACTTCTCACCCCCTTAATTAAAGTTTTATACTTTAACTATAAAAGGAAGGGATTATGGGGTATTATTGAAAAGTAAGGGGGTGGTAAATGATTTGGCTATTTTTGATGGAGTGACAAGTAAAAAACTCTTAATTTTTTGCTCCTCCCGTCTCATTGGCAATACATTTTTTTTTAATACAAAATAGTTTAATTAACTTGTTATTACCAAAAAAAGACTTATAGCTTAGTGGTATAACCGGTGCGTTGGGTAATTCTCCTTGGGCAAGTCCCGGAATCGAGTCCCCACCCATATCGGGGGATTATGTCAAAAAATAAAAAATAATAAAAAAAAACCTTTCTGTTACATGTTCTTTTTATCTTATTATAAAAGGTTTTGTAGCCATCTGATAATGACAACAACCATCTTTCTTTTTTTTTTTTTGTTAAAGTGGATAAACCACATTCATTTATTTAGATAGAGATAAAATTGGGTTACAAGACCCTTAGTTGGGCCAGTTGGGGCTAGGATTAGCATGTGGGGATTACATCGGTTCTTGTTGTCCCGAGGGGCTGGGGATGGGCCTCTCTCTATGAAGTTTGCTCCTGGAGGTATTGGTGTTTGCTCTTCCCTCGTTAGTACGAGGTTGTGTCTGATGAAGGTATGTATTGTTTGTAGTTGTGCTTGTTGTAGGACATGGGCACTTTCGAGCCACGACAGGAAAAAGAAGTCAGCCTGGCAAATGAGTCTCGTTTAAACGCGACGTTTATCTTTGAAAACTCTGTTGTTCGTTTCCAGCCATAGGCTCCAAGTAATCGCTAGCACTAACAACTGCCATCCTTTTCGCAGATCCTTCTCCATAAGCTTTAAGATGGACGTCCCGCCCCACAGATCTTGTATCCGGATGGGGTGGGCTCCAATCCCCATGAGTTGTGTATAGTGTGTCTAAATGTTTGTGACGTATTGGCATTGTATGAGAAGGTGCTCCGTTGTTTCTTCATGTGCATTACACAGGTAGCAGCTTCTCTCCCCTGACAATAGCCATCTTGATAATGACAATTACAAAAGGAAAAGAAAAAATGAAAATGAACAAAGCTTTCTTGTTTAAAATTGAAAATAAATATTTTTAATTTAAAATAAAAAAATTAAACATTACCATCTACTTCCGTACTGATATTTCCATTAATCCTTTTCAAAAATGACCTATTTTCCTTGATCTTATAAATTAATTTAATATATATACATATAGTCATGTTACTATGGATTCAACCTTATCATTATTCATTTAAAATCATCTCATTTTGAGTCACTTGGAGAGTATTTTTTCCAAATCCAACCATATAGATTGAAAGAACATCGAAAAATAAGATAGCATGTCGATTTTCATATATTTTTGTGATCGTATGATCATTTATCTTAAAAGACAAAAATTTAACCCGTTAAGATTTTTATAAAATTTCATCATTTAAAATGAATGATCATGCGATCATAAAAATGTATAAAAATTCACATGCTAGCTTATTTTTCGATATTCTCTCCATCTTTATGGTTGGATTTGAAAAAAAAAATACTATCCAAGTGCCTCAATAAGCGACCTTTTAAACTAACAAAGATTCAATCAATTCCCATAATATCATAATTATATATATATATATATATATATATATATATATATATATATATATATATATATATATGCAGCCAGCCCTCTCTATGACTCCACTATTGGGCTGAGTCTCGGGCGGCCCGGGCCAAGCCCGATATGTTGTCTCACATAGTGGGCTGGCCTGATAGTAACAAGACCCTATATATATATATATATAGAGCGATAACATCTTGGCCAAATTTGGATTGGAGCGATGTCCGCCGATGTCATCCTCGAGCATGTTTGAGGATTTTTTTTGATATGGATGGGAAGATCTGCTAAAATAAAATTTACATTTATTTTAAATTGATTTAGAACTTAGTTTGGTCCTCCCACTTAACGGTTAAAATTCTCGACGCTCGGATTCCTATACCAGATTTAAGATGAAGGCCTCTGAGTTCCCAAATCATGTATGAAAATCGATTTAAACTTATTTTTCGATGATCTTCCCATCCATATGGTTAAAATCCTTAAAACACGCTTCTAGAGAGTAAATCGGTGACCAAATAAACGAAAATATTGCGGTAGGATGGCATCAAGATGCTTTCTATATATATATATTATATATATAAATATATAAAAGAAATTTTAGGTGTAAAATAAAAATAAATAAATAAATAAATAAATAAAACCCGGAGGGCGCCTCACCAAACCACTAAAAATTCACTCTTTTTTAGTTCTGGGAATAGAATAGATCTCATACTTGGAACCCACCTTCTCCTTTTAACCCTCTTCTCTCTCTCTCTCTCTCTCTCTCTCTCTCTGATAAAGAGATACGCGCTCCTAGTGAAACCCTTGGGCAGAGACCGAGAAAGAGCAATGGATTTTTCGGAGCAAGACGTGGATGTATTCGGGGAGGAGGATGCCGGCCAGGAAGATGAAGATGGGGATCAGCGTGAGAGGAGCAAGGAAGAGGAGGATGAAGAGGGGAGCCATGATTCTTCAGCCTCCTCCTCCTCCTCGTCTTCGTCCTCTAGTAGTGCAGCCAGCGGCAGCGGGAAGAGTAGGGCCAGCGCCAGCAGTAGCAGTAGCGATGCTGAGGAGGAGGACGACACCGCCGCCGCCACCAGAGTTGGCTTTGGGGAATATGAGGATGTGGAGGAGGAGGAAGAGAGGGATCTCTTCGGTTCCGATAACGAGGATTATGTGCGGACGCCGGCTCTTAGCCCGTTTACTGTTCCAGGTTTGGATTCTCGAAAACAAAAGACAAAAATAGTGCCTTGTTCTTTTATTTCGCGTCATGGTGGATTTAGGGAAGTGTTTTCCTGATAATTTCAGAATAATAAACTGATTCCTAATTGATTTTTTCGTTTGTTCTGATGAATGTTAAATGGATTTGGTTGCTTTCTTGTCCTTCTTTTTAGTCGATGAATCTTTGGTCGAATTGAAATATGGAAGTATGTTCTTTTGTGAATTCAAGATGGTTTTCAAGTTTGAGCTAAGAAAGGAAGTAAAATAAGACTTGCTTCTTGGTGATCATTTAAAGAACATAAGGTTTCAAAGCTGGTAACTCATATGGCAGTGTATCCAGAAACTTTGCAAGTGTTGATGCTGACAAATTTTAGTTTTTGATTTGAACCACAAGGGAATCATATAGATGGCTTTGTGATAATACAAAAATTATTTTGCTTGTTTTCGTTTTCTAGACCAATGTCTCAAAAATGTTCGTTTCTATTGGAGCTCAATCCTGTCTTTTCCTGTTTTCTTGTTTTAGTTTTCTCACTCCATGAATTGAACTTTTTTTCCTCCTAATGGTGCTCTTATTGCTCTGTTTTTCATTCTGGTTACGGTTGGCCTTTCAGCCTGGTCTTCTCATTGATTAGTTTGTAGGATTTTCTCTTTCTGCCATTTCATTGAGATTTACTTGTTTCCTGCATTTTGTACTCATTATTACCTTCCTGGAGGATGCTACTTATTTTTCTTTTCTGGAGAATTTACTTGGTCCTTAGCTGCACTCTTTTACTAAGATGGGAGTAATGACATATGGTGGCTTGCTTGTCAATGTTTGATCAAATTTTGACATTTCTTCTGATACCACATCTTACTTGACAGTGCTTCCTATTATTCGAAATACAAACAACCCTGGCAGAGGTAATTTTGGGCGTGGCAGATGGCAGTCCGGACACCCTAATGATAGAGGATCCTACCCTCCCCTCCTTCCACGTCCGGGATCTTATCCTCAGAGGCAAAATTATGGTTTTGGATCTAAGTTTTCACATGGAAATGGGCGACAAGATGAACGTTTTGTCTCTGACTTGAAACTCAATAAAAGTGAAGAAACGTTATCCAGGAAAGCCATTGCATTCCAAGAGGTACCTTAGGTTTATTTATTTTTTGTGCCTTCGCATGTTTTTCTTCCTTTTTCTCATTCTGTTTTTAAACATGCTAATATCAGTTTTGCTTTATGGAATAGCCTTGTGAGATTGCATGCTACAGTCGGATTGAAGGTGGCGATGTATATTTTGATGACCGCAGCTTGGTGAGATTCCTCTATGTAACAATTAAATGTTGTTTTCCTTAAAGTTAATTATCTTCTTATCCTCAGGTGACTAAATTGTAACTCATTAAGATAGTCATGCATACTTTAGTTCTGTTGATTTTTATGATATTTGAAAATTGGTTGTCCTTTTCTATTGTGAAGATATGTTCACATTTAGAACACTGTTGCAGTTTCTTAAATATGAACCATGAAGAAATTCTCCCTGGGAGATTGACTGAATGAAGAGCATTCATTGATGTAAAAGAAATTTTTTTTTAAAAAAAAATGAATTCTCTTAGGCTTCTTAGGAAATAACTCCCAATATTTATGTTAGTTACCTGAATATTTTCATGCCTTGATTGTTGTTCCTGTATCTTAATTTATATTTCCCCACTGTATCTCTTAATGTTATTCTGGTTTCTTATTTGTTAGAGACTTTTTAAGCGCCTCATTTCTGAGGATGTTGGGGCAAATCTGAACAAAGGGTTTGAATCGTTTGTAGAAAAAAAGGGTAAGAGGTTTTTCATATTAAATTGTATGCTCAAGTAAATACTGTATTATTTCAAACGAATATTTATATCTAGATTTTTCTTTTGGTAGTTTCTTATATAACATGGCTATGGTATTATTAACAATAAACATTAAGGCATTAATGCCAGAATAAATTACAAAATAACTTGAACAAAAATAATAGATGTGTGTGTTTGTATGTGTGAGACATATCATAACATTTATGATCCCTATGGAATTTCACTATAGAAAGAAAACAGTGAAATATTTCATCAATAGAAATTTAGTATATTTGATAACTGGTAACAATATTCACTGCTAATTCACATATATCATGATGGGGATCATTTACGATCCTTTCTTACCTTTATGACCATATAATTCACTGTTTTGGAATGAACAAGTTATTCAAATTGACATCATATAGCTTGTGCTTTTACATGGTTAAATCTGTCATACAATATTGTCTAGGACTCCATAATTAAATGGTTGATATTTTTCTTTCTCGTTAATATGGTTTTTCTAGATTTTGTTCATGAGAGGATTTATTTATGCAGGTAACATTGTTTTGTTTTGTCTTAATCAGACTTGGGCAGTGAGGGATTCGGCGATCTTCTTTCTTGCATAAGGAACAAAAAGGTTCCCCTTCAAAATATTCATTTTGTGGTAAAGTTATTTATTATCTTTTTTACTGTCAAATTCTAACACATACTTATTTTCCTTAATGCTTTAAATGTTTAGCTGTAACTCATTTGTGCTGTTTGTTAACTTTGTTCCTTTTCTTGATTTGCTGCACAAAAGACATTCAGGAACAACCTTAATAAGGTGCGTGCTGACCTCATCCCTTTTGCAGCCTATTATCTAGTGTACTTATGCATTGGTAATGGAAAGAATATAACTGTTCTTTATCTTTTTTATGATTTAAGAAGATTCTTTTCTCAATTCCAAAGCTTTTGTCATTTGTGCCTTATTTCGAAGTCTATTATAAATATGCATTAATTCAGCTATATCAACTATTGGATTGAACACAGAATTTTTCACATTTAATTAAGATTTTGTTGATTAAGGTTCAGCACATAATTGGTCTCTCTATTTTCTAAGTATTTAAAAAAAAAGGTCAAATACCCTATTTAGTCCCTCTATTAAATCCCTCCCTTCGAAGTTTATAGGGACCAAAAAGGCCTGAAAAACATAAATAAAGGGACCAAAAAGGCTTGTGGAAGGATTTAAAAGACACAAACATAAAATTAAAGGGACCAAAAAGGCATGTTTTATATTAGAGGGACCCAAAGGGACAAATTGTAATAATAGAGGGACTAAATAGGGTATTTGACCAAAAAAAAACCATAATGATGACAGTTTGGACAGACGACTCTTTAGTTTCTATAAGAAAACTGAAAGTCCTTATATCTTTCTTGCTTCAACTCTTATTTTGAAGCTAATTATTTTCTGTGAATGTATTTTCAGATAATGGCTACAGCATATATAAAAAATGAGCCATGGAAAATGGGTGTTCATAAAAGAAATGGTGTTGTGTACCTTGATGTGCATAAACTTCCTGAGAGACCACAAAATGAATTAGACCGCCGGAGGTACCCAATTCCTCATTTGGTTTTAATTGAATTTTTGTTTGTTAACTTCCCTTTCCTCGATCTACTTCACATTGTATGGCCTCATCTTGTGGCAGATTTATAAAATGGCCTTGAAATGTGCGCATTTTGTGTTCTATACATTGGCAATCCACCTTAGATTAGTTTGTTTATTGCTGCAAATATGTTTGGTGTCCATACAATTATAAATTTTAGAGAGGTCTGCTCAATATATTTAGTGTACACTTTATGTTATGCATTTATTCTCAAGTTTTGGGGGGTTTCTGAGATAATAGTATAAATAAATATACTTTATGTGATGCGTTTATGCTCAAGTGTAAATTGGGCACACTATATATAAATGTCTAAATAGATACATAATTTTCTTTTTGATAAGCTACATAGTGCTTAACTTCATTTTTGCTCTCCATAGTATTGCCTTTTCTGTCCATCTCCATTGTGACCACCTCTATATTTATCCATGAAGTTTGAAGTGTCTGTCATGTGGTTAGAAGTCTGTTAATATGCTTGAATCTCTTATAATTTCAAATCTTACTAAGGCAGATGCTATTGGGGGTATTCTTTTGAGAACCTTGCAACTGAGAATTCTAGAGATATAGATGGAAGCGACAAAGGTATAGATGCAAATGTGGAATTTTGTTCTGTGATTAGAACCAAATTAGGTGCACACCGAATCATTATGGGTGCTGAAATGGACTCTTGTGATGCTACTGATGACGGTAGGAAGTTCTATGTGGAACTGAAGACAAGTCGGGAGGTTAGCATTTTCCTTCTCTTGCACAGAAGTTTTTCCTGAAATTTGAATTTTTTTAAAGTCAATTAAGTATTTTTTTTTTTTAATTTGAACTCACCAACAATGCAGTTGGATTACCGAACTGAAGAAAGATATGAGAGAGAGAAGCTGCTAAAGTTTTGGGTAAGTATTTTTTGTAGATCTTTTGTCTACAATTATGCTTGATTTGCTTTTGTCTGGCAATTCAAACTTGAAAATTTGACACTACGTTGCTTTCATTTGACTAAGCTCCATTGTTTGATAAGTCATCATATACTTACTAGAAGCATGGGCCATGACATCCTAGCTCCTGGATTTAGAAATAGCTGTGCATAAAATCTTTTTCCTTTTGATTGCAATACAAGAATAACTTCTGATGGGATCAACATATGCTTTTTTTTGAAGAATCAACATATGCTTTTATAACTGATCTGAGCATAGGTATGACAAGCGACTAATCTAAACATTTCCTAAGTAACTCTGACACTGAAAATGTAGGGGAAAAAAGGAGTTATGATAGTTCTATCCATTTGAGTTCTGAGTACATGCCCCTTTAGTAATTTAAACATTTGTCTCATTTATTATTGCTTGCGGAATATTATAATACATCACATTTGGATATTTTATGTGGTGCTTGTACCTTTTCTCAATTGGTACACATCATTGTGCTTCTGCATAGTCTGGACTGATTCTCCTTTTTCAATGTAAAACTGATTGTGTCAATTGCCGTTTACGGATAACTATCTGTACTTTTTGATAACTGTAGGTGATTGAAATGTTGACATATTTCCCATTTTAACCTGGCTTACTGAATGCATGTTTCTGAAGTCCTGGAATTGTCCCCTTGATTTTGTTAGAGGGCTGTTGGCTGTAAGAATGAAAGATCTTTTTTGCTTCTAATTTCTCAGATCCAATCTTTCCTTGCTGGGGTCCCCTATATTGTTGTTGGATTCAGGTTAGTTTTTTTCCTGTTGTCTTTATTTATTTGTCAATTTTGGATATTTATCTTATGTTGGATTCCTTTTGTTTAATGTTATTTGGCATTTTGCTTTCTTTGGTTGTTTAGACAGAGAAATGATTTTGGTGAAGAAAATGAAGAGAAAATAAAGAAATTTTCATTCTTTTAATCACAAAAGGATATGTAGGCCATTATATATTTCTTTATAATTACTCTCCCATGGGAATGAAAACCTTGAGCATTCTGAATTCAAATAGGATTTTCACTTTTTTTTATCTTTGAATTGTGCAGAAAAAAGGCTTCTATCTTGAAATTATATTAATTTTGGTTCAAGAACACTGAATTCTTCTCCTGATACAGGGATGACAAAGGCATTCTTGTAAGAACTGAAAGGCTAAAAACTAAAGAAATAACGCAAAGGGTGAAGGTGAAAGGCTACTGGCAGGTACAGGATCAAATCTTGATAAGTTCATCTAGGGGTTTCTATGTTAGATATTCAATCAATTTCTTGCTTCATTTGGTTAGAAACTTAGAATTATCATCCTACATGGATTTCTGAGCAGATGTTGGTAGTCTTGTCTCTTTTCTCAGGTCAACTAATCCAGTGCCATTTGAGCAGATTTTACTAAAAACCTAATGTTTGGCCAAAAGACAACAAAATCAAATCATGTCAAGATTGCATTTTTTTTTTCATGTTCGTTTCATCAATATAATGGTATATATCATGCTGCAGGGAGGTGTATGTCTTGCTTTTGCGGACGAGGTTTTATGTTGGTTATATGGAACTGTCAAAGAGAGTGAGTTTCTTGTTTCTTACCTCACTCATCTTTTTGCGTCAACTGATGCTCATCATAAACTACCTTGTGTCTACAGATGAAGATTACATACTGCAGTTTGTTCAACCTTTCAACCGCTTGGAGCTTCTCCGAGCTAATTCCTGCCCTGATGCGATCACAAACCATATTGAGCAACTTTCGGCACAATAAAAGAGAACATTACCTTACGCTGTGCGACCATACCGTACCATGTCTGACAGGAAGGAGATCAAGAACCTTCAGACGACTTCGTCTAATATTATATCCGCTATAATCATGGAACTTGTAAAAGAAAAGCTATAAGAGCTTGTACTAATAATTATACTCATTGAAGCAATTCACTTACCTAGAAGGGTGGAAGCACCTCTGAGAGAACCATACAAGAAAAAACCAGATCTAACCTAGTTACTATATATAATGTGTTCTTCATAAAATGTTCTTGTATGAATTTTGAACTTATAGCTGCAATTTTGTAATCATAAAAGCCCTCTGTGGGGTTTTGAACTTATTTCTCATTAACTTTTAAGTCTTCTTGGCAAGGTGGTGATGTTAATAATGTTGACTCTTTAAGAGTAGTTTGGGGTTGATGTACTTTGTTTATTTTCTGTTGTGTTTGGTACTTATTTTAAAAGGTGTAATATCCAATGCAGTCTCTCTATTATACCGATTTGTAATTTTAGGTTTTTTTTATTATAATTTGAGTTTTTTTTGTTTTTTATATTTTCATGATTTAGAAATGTCAATCTCTAAAGATATATTTAAAGGCTTGTTTAATCCTTAAAGTTAACTAAGTGAGGGATTGACACTTCTCAGGGGTTAGAGAAACTGATAAAGAGTTGTGAGAGAGATGATAAGTGTTTAGCATAAGAAAAGTGTGTTTTTGTCTTCTCTTGTGTCATTTGGGGGATAGGGACTAGAGAATAAATAATGAAAGTGTGTTTTTGTCTTCTCTTGTGTCTTTTGGGGGATGGGGAAATAAATAATTGTGGGAGAGAAGATGAGTCTTCAAGCATAAGTGAAGTGTGTTTTTATTGTTTTTGTTTGTGTTTAGGGTTGTGTGGAGAAAGATGAGTAACTATACAAGTACATAAAATGTGTGAAAGTGAGAGGATGGGTTTGCAGAAAAGACATGCTTGCTCATATCTTACAAGCAACACTTCCTTAATGTAAAAAATAAATAAATAAATAACATTAGCTGCCATTTTTTCTTCTTTTCATTTTTTTAACTCATTTTCTGTTTTTTGTTTTTGTCTGAATTTACTTGATGTTTGGATGTTTCTGATTGTTATATATTTTTGATCTAATCACGATTTGGTCCTCTATTATACTAGAGGCCATTTCTTTTAGTCCTTTTATTATAAACTGAGTCTTTTTAGTCACTCTATTTTCACGATTGAAAAAATAAAGTCTCTAAAGGCATATGTATAGGCACCAAAAAGGCCTGAAAAACATATATATTAGGAACCAAAAGGGCCCATGGGAGGGACAGAAATTTTTCAATTGTAAAGGTATATGAACCAAAAAGGCTCAATTTATAATGGAGGGACAAAGATGGCTGGTTGGGTATAATAGAGAGACTAAATTGGGTATTAGACCAATACCTTCACTAAAACATGAAAGTTTTCCATACTTTTGTGGTGGTTCTATGATTCTATTGTGTTTGCTTCCTTATGTTATTTGAGGATCAATTCCTGTTGTGGGTAAATTCCAAAACCAACACGGGTGGGGCTCCTAGTCCTAAAAGTAGACCCTAGTTGACAACAGCTCCCAGAAAACAGACTCGAGCTGACAATATCTATTGAAAATCAAATCCTCCCTAGCAACAACTCCTGGAAATTGTAGATCCAAGCTGGCACCAGCTCCTGGGAAAAAAAAAACCCAGAGCTTGGAGCTCCTAAAAAGTAGATCATAGGTAGAAAACCTGTAAAAAAGATAAGGCAAACAAGAAAGAAAGCAAAGAGGGATTTGAGAGCATTATAGGTGGGTTTCTTCACGATAAGGAGGGCTCTCACACCGCTCTTGTAGTGGAAGCTTATTCAAGCTATCTTTGGTCACCATCATCAAGAAGATGAGTGTTACTCTCAAATTGTTACAAGAGTCTGATTGTTGGAGCTTCAATGCTCAAAACTTATATCTTCTTGGTTAGTTTCCTCCTTGTATTGGTACGATCTCAAGTTAGAACATCAACTTGAGATCTAGAACTTTGTATGTTCATATGATTTAGTAAATTATTTGTCTGTTGATGTCCCGTGGTTTTTCTCTCATTTTGGAGAGTTTTTCATGTAACCTTTGGTGTGTTGTCTTTGTTTTGTTCCTTTTAAAGCTACATCTCTCAAAGGTATCGTTCATGTCAATTCCTTGGAAAACATCGGGGTTCAATTAGGGTTTGATGACCCACTTTAATTATTTGATGACTACTTTAATTATGTTATTAGTGTTCAAGAATGCTAGTGCATTTACACCGGGCATCAATTTGCTCCGACAAAGTGCTATTCTAGCACTTTTGTAAAAAAAAAATTAAAAAATTAAAAATTAAAAATTAAAAATTAAAAATTACACCTTGCAATCAATTGCCCGGGTAAAAGGTGGGGCCAGCCTAATCCGGCGGGCGCCCGGCAGAGGTTCCTCGAGCCGTACACGAGCGGATGGGTGGGGCCATGTGTTTTTCTAAAAGAAATTATTTTTCAACGGATTAGTTAGCATGAATTATAAGTGTTTTAAAAAAATAAAATAATAGATAAGATTTTTAAGGGTTAATATATTTTTTAAAATCCATAGTGGCTAAAGAAAAATATTAGGGTTTTGTTAGGAATTAGTAGTTTATTATAAAAAAAAAAAAGCATCTCTACTTTTTTAATTTTTATTTTTAATCTTAAATTTATGAATTAGTTTGTATATTTTTTTATTTAGTTTGTATATTTTGAAAGGAAAATGATTACTTTTATATTAATATAAATGAAATGTACATTTAATAAAGATTTGTACTTGATCAAGTCCTTTTGAAAAATATTAGAATTTGTAACCACATAAATTTCGGTTTCTAATCATATAATTTAGTAACACAGTAAATTTTATAAAATATTAGAAAAAAATATTAAAATTATTTTTAAAAATCAATAAAATTATTTAAAAGTTATTTTAGTGACACGCAATAAATCTAAACCAACCAAAAATTTTAAAAGAAAAATATGTTTATATTTTTTAATAACTAGTGATTGCTCAGGCAAAAAGAAGTTTGGGGTGGATGTTTTTTTTGTTTTTTGTTTTTTATTATTCGGGCAAAGTGTGATTCTAGCGCTTTAAAAAAAAAAAAATTACAATCCGCAAACAATTGCCCGGGCCATCAGATGAGCGGATAGGTGGGGCCCACATGAATTTTTTTTTTTTTAAAAAAAAAATCATTTTTCAATGTATTAGTTAGCAACTTAGCATGAATTATTTTTTTTAAAAAAAAATAAAACAATGAATAAGATTTTTAATGGTTATATATATTTTTAAATTCTTATATAAAAATATTAAAAAATTATTATGAATTAGTTTTTTAAAAAGTCCCTCTACTTTTTAAATTTTTATTTTTTAATCTTAAATTTATAAATTAATTTGTATGTCTTTTTTTTAAATTATCTTGTAAACTTTCACCAAGTATATATAAAAAAAAAAGTGTATATTTTGATAAGTATATATATAAAAAAAAAAGTGTGTGTGTGTGTGTGTGTGTGTGGGCTGTTTTTCAGGGACCTTAAAGTCAAACACACACACAACACTAAATAATAAACAAACAACCCCCAAGGACCCCGAGGCAATTAAAGCATTATTCCACGGACCAATAGTGAATTAACTAAAAAAAAGGAAACTAATATTTTTTTAATACAAATAAAAAATAAAAATTCATTACAAATAAAAATAAACATTTAATCAAATCCTTTTATAAAATATTAGAATTTGTAACCACATAAATTTGGGTTTCTAACCATATAATTTAGTGACACACTATAAATCAAAAAATTATTTGAAAGTTATTTTAGTGACACACTACAAATCCAAACCAACCAAATATATATAAATATATATAAAGAGGCATGATATAATTAGAATTCGGTCGCCTCCCATTTAGGCACTTGGAGAATGTTTGAAGGATTTCCAATCGTACAGATGGGAAGATCATAGAGAAATAAACTAGCATGTTCATTTTTATACAATTTGGTGACCGTTTGGTTCTCCCATTTAACGGTTCTTATTTTATAAAAATTTTACTATTTTAGAATTTAACCATTAAGTGGGAGGACCAAACCGTAAATATATATATATAATAAATAGTGATTGTCCAAGCAAAAGTTTGGGGTAGAAGTTTTTTTTTTTACAGCAAGGGCTGCTATTTTTGTCGGAGCAATTGAGGGTTTGGGGTGTAAGTGCTTTGATAAAACATAAATTAAAAACGTAAGGGGTTTTTGCATGTATATCCCTGTAAAAGTTTGAAATTATTTAAATACCACTACAAGAATGATATTTGATTGCATACCTCTGCAAATCAATTTATTTTTTTACTTATATACCCCTTTGGTTAGGTTAACCTGGGATGAAAATATTCGCCATAGTGCTTGTGAGGTTTTTCAAATTCAAGCTGTGTGATGAAAACCTTGTTAAGTGTTACGGATAAATTTGGTGAAGACAGGTGTCGTTAAGTTAAAGAGCCACTTGTTCCTTTGGCTACACGGCACTATCACCATCCTCGCACAAGTCCGCTCGGAATTACAGCGTTACAAACAAGTCCGTCGGAATTGTAATGACCCTCTCATAAAGGGCGTAAGGTAGAAGAAAGAAAGAGATAGAGAAACATCTAACGCCTCTACAGTGAGTGGACCTTATCCACCTTCTGATGGCGGATATTTTCCTACCATCTTCCTACCGCCTTTCCCACACTTAAGAGATATTTACTTAATTCATCGCCTCCCCGCCTTACCCAGCGCCTTTCTGAACAGCCTCTAAGGTGCTTTATAAAAGGAGGCACTAATAGAAGAAAAAGGATCCAAAAAGAATATAAAAAGCTCATCACACCTAAACTACCTAATATTAAACTTCTCTCTTCAAGTTTTCGACTTAGGCGTGAATTTGAATCAGGGCGAGAAAGGCCCAATTCGATCACCATCCTCTCCCTTTTCACGAGGCTGTGGCCAGGTCACTCCGGTACTTCAGAGCGGAATTTCTATACACTCCTGTTCATAGAAGTAAGCGTCCACATCAACTATAAATTCTAACCGTTGGTGAAAGCGAGACGGATCCGCGAACAGCTTGATGGCGTGAACGGTTTTAGCATCAACAATTTGGCCGTCCGGTAGGGACCCATACGAGCGCATGACAGCGAGAAGATCAAAAGCGAATTCAAGAGCGAGGAGCCCCAAATAATCCGAAAAATCTGGCGAGGTCCAGAAGGCATGAAGAAATCGGTCGGATAATTAGCCCGTACGTCTGCCGTGTGAGATAGTCCTTACGTTCAACCTCGAGAATGCATGTTCGGAGTTTTACCTTAACCTCTGACAATTGGAGCGATTATTTCGGTACATTCATGCTTTGACTCCTCCTCCTCCTCCTACACAAATTCCAACGCGCAAACATACCATGGCCTTTGGATAGTGCGAAAGTAGAGGAGAGCGAGAACACGCACTCGTAAAGAGAGGCGAGAAAGGACCACCTTTTAAGCTAGTTGAGAACCTCCCTCCGTTAGCGCAAAGGAAGCGAGCCACCACAAGAGAGCGGACAAGACGAGCGGAATAGTCCATCTGTTCAAGCGGTTGATAGAAGGACTCAGCAGCAGGAACCTCTCTCGAGAAAGCAGAAAGTCCGGCGGCAGCGTTCGGTATGTGTTCACCCTTTGTCAAAAAATATTGGGAGAGCAAGTTAGGATAACTTTGGACCGCCTTGATTATGGCATATGAAGGCAAAACCGATCCATCCCGGCGCCTAAAATCTTTTCGATCGAAGATGCTCCTGGCTGGAATCCGCGAGGCCTTTCGCGTATGCGAGCTTTTCCCGCCCGCTTTAGAGGGAAAAGCGCCAAGACGATTTGTCGATCTCCATCTAGTACAATTACTTCTTTTGATTTTAGCGGTCGATTCTTAGCATATTTTGCCAATTACTCAAAGCAAAGAAACCCCATCTACCCTCCTGCGCATTAAGCGTGCGAGGGGAGAAAGCGCTCGAGCCTATTTAAGCGTTACATAGGCAAAGCGACTAATGTTGCGGACCTTCCATACGGATGGGCTGTGACTTTTACGATGGAAGGGTTATTAGACTCCCCTTCCGATTCTCCACGACACTAGATCCACCAAAACCATACACGCCCTTATGATCCACGCCCAAAAGTATATCAATTCCGAAGAAATATATATGGGTTGGGAAGAAAGAGGGAACCTATGGACACCCGGAAGGAAAAAACCGCCATAGCGTCGTGAAGGCCCCGGATATCTGAAAGGAAAAAGGATCGCATACGGGGAAGACAAAGGCATAAGCAGAGGCACAGGAAACCTCCATACGACCCCAGCGACATGCACGCTTCTGAGAGAACCTTCTAAAGAAGGAAAAATTATGGAGATATGATCACCGTACCTTTGAATCAAACCCGGAAGCCATATTCTTATGCAAATCAAAGAACAAAACTTACGGCGTGGCGGGCACGCAAGAAGCCGAGCGGCAAAGAACAATAAGAGTATTGCCAATTCCATCAATCAGGAGGACATGACACGAGAAAAGTGTACCCAGCTTGATGAGCGATAGAAGATGTCGTTGAAAAGGACAATTGGAAAAATACATCAACCTTGAGATCCAAGGGGAACACGAAGTCTCATGACACGAAGAAGAAAAAGGAGAAATGGTGGGATTTATCGATTGGTAGTGCATTAGGCGTGGTGGCGAAGTTCAGCCTCGCGCGGAAAAGTTACGCGCCGAATGGTGGGAGCCACGCAAGAAATAGAAGCGCCCGAAGGCGATCGACCTACGGCCCCAATCATCTTTTATGACAGCGGCGTCGGTGAGTTCGCCGCGCATGATGGCGTTAGTTGTTGCTATCAAAGTGTCTAATTTCGGATAGAAAGAGTTACGATTAGGCGGTGGAAGTTAGGTTGATATTCTCTTTTGGAGTGCTTTGAGAGGATGAGGTATGATGCGGATGACTTGCTCGGTAAAATCATCCTTAGTAGGGTTCTCGGGAGGTGAGTACAACGGAAGGAATGATCTCCTTACCCGATTCTGATAGGGAACTTCGCCAAGGTCATCAGCGATAACGACAAACTTCTTAGTTATGCGTTGTGCTTCAAATTCTGGCGTAATCCTTATAGACCAACCCTCAGCGCCTTAAAAGCGTAATCTCCACTTACCGCCTTCTCCTCAAATTCCGGCCGAAGGGGTAGCGGTGGAGATAAGAGGAGATCAACCCACAGCGCGTGACTGTATGTCTCGACCCTCCCGAAGGAAAACTCTCAACGGCTGACAAGACAAAAGTTTGAGAAGCTATGTTAGTCAGCAGGGAATGGCGAGCGGAAAGCGAGGGCTTGACCTGCACTTTGTCGAAGAATTGCTACTTGATCCCCTAGACATAACGGGAAGCGGATCGCGCAGTGCGGATTAGGCGGTTGTGATGGGAACAGCGGGGAAGATCTCATGGGACTGTGAGAGCAAATTCCGACCTCTTAGGCGGTCCTCCGGAGGGATATCTTAGGGTGTGAGCGTAATATGTCGGCATCGTCTCAACATCGATCAAAGCGTTTAAACCCTGGCGAGGAAAGAGGAGAAATTCCGCACGGAAAGTGAGAGGCTGCGAGGAAGAAGAAGTGTCTAACCTCCTAAAAAGCTAAGTTTATCAGGAGGTATACTACGATTAGGTTAGCTTGAATGTGGTCACAGTGTAGTCATGGGAAAATGGAGAATGTGTGTTGACTTCACGAGACTTAAACAAAGCACGCGAAAGATTCATTTCCCTAAGTGAATTGATAAGCGGTTGTTGACTCAACAGCGGGGCATGAGATGTTGAGCTTCACGGATGCTTTCGGGTTACAACCAAATCCGGAATGGCCAAAGGCGAAGAAAAAGCGTCTTTCATTATGAGTACGGGGGCGTGCTGCTATAAGGTAATGCGGATTCGGTCTAAAAATCAGGAACCACCTTCCGAGGAGGCTCGTAACTTCTGATTTTGAGAGAGCAAATTGGCGGGGAATGTGAAGCCTATGTGGGCGATATCTTAGTAAAGCGAAGGCCAATGAACACCTGCTCGGACTTACAAGAAGCTTTTAGGTCTCTTGAATTTATACTATGCGGCTAAACCCGAGACAAATGTTCTTTTTGGCGTTCGATCGGGGAAAATTCACAGGATTTATTTTGACACAAAGAGGATAGAAGCGAATCAGGATAAAATCGAGGCCATTCTTGACGTGGGATGCCAAAGTCTTGAAATTGGCTTAGCGGACGTCTGCCCGGCGCTTGGCAGTCGTCTCAAAGCGGAGAGAAAAATCTCCCAGCTCTTCAAGCCCTAAGAAAAGCACCCAAAATGGAGGGAAAAGAATGCGAAAAAGCCTTTCAGAGGAGCTTAAGGACTATCTCGGTCGCCTCGATTTACTAGCTAAGCGGGTGGGAGAAGAACTCTCACGTTTACTTGGCGGTCAAGCCTTGATCGGCGTAGCCGTTCTTACGAGGAAGATAGCGGAGTTCAAAAACTGTCTACTACTAAGTAAAATCCTTAACTTGATCACGAATGAGATATCTACGCCCATGAAAAGTTGGCCTTTGCTCTTATCAAAATGCGCTTGCGGAGGAGGTTGAGGCCGTACTTTCAAGCCACAAGATCATAGTATTGGCCCGGTCGGCCCTAAAGCGAGATTCTCCATAAACACGAAAACTCCGGACGGCTTAGCGAGTGGGTGATAGAATTGAAGCGGGATTCGATCTACCTTCCTAAACCCGAGCGGCAATAAAAGCTCAGAAATCTTGTGATTCGTTCGCGGAATTAACTTTCGACAAGCGAGGATGAACCCCGTCGCGGAATCGGAAGAAAGCTCTAACATCCCTTGGACCTTATATGTTGGCGGATCGGCCAGCCGGAAGCGGAAGAAAAGCGAGGCGGGTTTGTCCTCTACTCTCCCTTCAAATGGAAAATACGGCGATCTTGAAGTTCCAATTCAGAAGCAACCAACAATGATAGGGCGAATATGAAGCCCCTCATGGCGAGGGATTACATCTGGCCCGAGGGCACCGGAATTGACGCTGCATGTATATTACGACTCACATTAATAGTAAGCCGTACCTTGAAGCTTTGAGGCGAAGGAAGAAAACATGGTCAAGTATATCAGCGTGGTAAAGAAAATAGTTCACCGCTTAGCGCTTCCAAATCGAAAAAGTGCATTGAGCAACCGAGAAAGCCGGGCGGCTCTTCTGTCCAAAAGGCCCGCGGCGGAACAAAGACGAGCCCACCTTCAGCACGCAATACCTTCCCACAAAAACCATCGGCGGATTAGAGGAAGAAGTACAAAATCGGACCGAAGAAGAGCCGGATAGACCCTATCCGGAAATTATCTACAAGGTGGATCGGCGCGCAGATAAAGCGAGGAAGCCGGACAGTTTCTTACAAATCCGCTAAAATTTCAATACCTGTCATCAGTAGGGAACCTATCTGAGGAAGATCTTATCGCCCAGCCCTTCTTACACGATGCTTGCGTCGGCGAAGCTAGTTATGTTCTTGAGAAATTCGAAGGCGTTGGAGGAGGTCGCATGGGGGCAAAGCCTTAAGTTCTGAAAGTCCTACGACAAGGTTATTCTTGACACTAACTCAAGGCGCAATAGCATTACATCGAATGCGGCCTTTGCCGGCAACGTTCAAGATCCAAAGCGGCCAGGCGGCGGCACTCCCATCATTTAGCCCTCGTCCATTAGCCATGCAGGGGGTGATCTCTAGGGGCGTTCCCCACTTGGTTAGGCAAATAGAAGTTTCTAATAGTCGCCATTGACTACTTCACGCAAATGGGTGGAAGTTGAACCCTTAGCCAAAATCACGGAGAAGGCACATCGAGGATTCTTATGGCCGGCGATTATCACATGCCGATTCGGCATTCGATTCGCCTGCATTCGATAATGGGCAGCGGTTTGACAACAAAACCTAAAAGCTTTTGCTCGAG
Source organism: Dioscorea zingiberensis (assembly GCA_026586065.1). Classification (NCBI taxonomy): domain Eukaryota; kingdom Viridiplantae; phylum Streptophyta; class Magnoliopsida; order Dioscoreales; family Dioscoreaceae; genus Dioscorea; species Dioscorea zingiberensis. Next base: position 43,781,545 of record CM048824.1, read on the forward strand.
GCTGAGGAATTGAATCAGTTAACATCCGTAACACATCCCAAACCAGCGGCCAAGTAAGTGACAAACCTACAACTGCAAAAGCAGCAGCAGCAGTACTTCGAAAGCAGTACTAAGCTGGGTAGAAGAAATTAGGCGCCCTTTGGGCCCCTCTGAGGACAACATCAAGAACCCAGCGGAGAGGGCCCCATTCTCCCTCACTTATGGGAAGAGGCGTACGTAAATCCCTGCGAGAAATAGGGATGCCTACGCTTGAACAGCGACAAGCGTTCTCCTCGAAGAAGAGAATGAGGAAAAACTCGGCCAGAACTTGAAGCCTACTTGAAGGGGCCGGAGAGAAGCTATGGGAAACAAGAGCGACCCGTCTATGTGGCGAGGAAGGTAAAAGGTTCTATGACACAAGGGGTAAAAAGAGTCTTCTTCCAAATGTGATCTAGTCCTACGGGAAAATGAGTTCGAGTGGAAATAAAAGCCCGAGCAGGGAAGCTAACTCCCTGCGGGAAGGCCCTTCACGTCATACAAGAATGCGTCCGTGGCGCCTATTATCTAGTAAATATATGGATGGAAAAGACACTCAAGCGTCCATTCCATCTTTGAACATCTAAAGGCAGCTACTATCGATGAAATTTTGTAGGCATTCCTTAAGAATCAGCGGAATAAAGGATTCAAGTCTTTTCTTTTTCTATTAAGATGTGCGAAATTCCCATCCCTACCAAGAATGCGGTGAAATTCCCATCCTACTAAGATCGCGGTGAAATTCCCATCCTACAAAAATGCGGTGATTGCAATTCCCATTCTTGGAAAAGTGAGATTATCACGGGGATAGAACAACAACTCTTATCAGCGAGGGCAAAATCCCGATCGAAATATGAGGCAACAATCTCATTTATAAAAGTGAGTATCTCATTCAACAAAGTCCAGCGATTGGACTAAGGACTGCGTCACAAAGCACCTTACAAAGTCAAAGAAAGAGAAGGAAGAAGAAGTTTACCAAAGGCTTGACGAATTACTTCTCGAATAAATTTCTTATATGATTAAAGACAACCATCTCTAGGAGATAAAGCGTCATCAAAATAAAGGTTTGCGTTTCATTCATATGAATAGAAATTACATTCCAAGTAAGTAAGCATTTACAAGAACATTCATAAAAAAAAACATCCTAAGAGCTAGGGCCCTCAGGCTATTACTTATACGAAGGAGCTTGGGCGAGGAAGGTTCCAAAGGAATAGTTAAAGGAGCTTGGGTAGAAAGGTTCGAAGAAGGCGGGGGCGGTTGACCGAACGAGAAGCGAGAACCTCCGGTCTTGATAACTTGTTGCTCTTTGAGCTCGTAGAATTTCTTCAAGACTCGGCCGGCCCCGTAGACATGAAACCTCCTTAGGAGGAATATGATAGGCCCAGCTTGTTGCACCACGAGAATATATCTGAGTGGGCCCGTCTTTAACTTTTAAGCCCTAAAGTAGGGCTGACCTCCTTCTCTAAATTTTAAGCTCGTTCTAATAAATCCTTAATTTCTTGCGAGTGGACTTGAACTTTCAAGCGGGAAGCCAAATGCACTAAGTGTATCGCGCTCCCCTTTATTTCCGCCAGCTTCGGCAGGCAGTGGTAAGCTCGGCGACTTTCAACTTTAAATCCCATCGAGCGGCTTTCGCTCCTCTTGAGTGGATTGGAGTTCCCTTCTTCAAGCTGGCGGATTAAATCTTGTAGCCCTTTGATATCCTCACTCGGTCGATGATCGAAGAACCTTTGGAAATAGATAATTGAGCGCTAGTTAAGCTCTTCTCTTTCTCTAGAGGCGGAATGGTTGTGCGCGTAGCTTCGGCTTTGTCTCGCTTCGAGGGCACGGATAGTGATAAATCTTGTTTCTTCTTCTTCTCTTCCAAGGCCGCGCTAGAGCTCAGTGGCGATGTCACGCCTATTAGATTTCCATCTTAGCCAAATCTTCTTGGCAAAAGGCACCAACCCGATCCGCCCGAATTTAATGCGGTCTATGAAATAACAAAGCAGCTCATGAAAATATACTAAGCTTAGAAACAAAGGGAAATATGAGAACAACCCTTACGGCATTGCCCGACGGAATAAGCGGTAAGTGGCCTCTTCCTACCGGCCCCTCGAAGTTTTGTAGAGGCTGCTTTCCGGGCGCATGGCGTTAAAACATCCCTTACGGATGTGGCATCCGCGGAAAGAGTATCCTCGTTAGATAACTCCTTACGCCTATGCAGAATCCCTTTAAAGCGGAATCCGCCACTGCGTAATTTATCCACGAATGCGCTTCTCTAACTCGCTGCAAATAAAACCTAAGTTAAAAGGTTATAAGGGAAATACACTTATAGAAAATAGAAATTCTCACCTCAGAGAAGGATGTCACTCGATTAAATTTGGAAGAAGGGCCCTCCGGAGTGGGGACAGCGTCGAGGCGGATCTCTTCATACGAACCTCTTCTGAGGTGCCCCGCTGGATTCTCCTACAATTAAGGACACGTCACGTCCTCGAATTCTTTCTCTTAGTCCTCCTCTCCCGTGAGGACCACTGCGCCGAAGTCATTCTTAACCCCCTCTTTGGGAAGAGCACATTTTCTTTTCTCTTCCTCTTCTTTCTTTCCTCCTTGGAGTGCTCGGCCTTGGCCAAGTACCACCTCTTTCTTCTTAGTCCGGCGGGCCGGGTGAACCGCCCTCGAGAAAGAAGCCAAAAAGACCCTTAACATGGCCTTTCGAGGTCCTGCGTCCTCCATCCAGTTTCCTATATCAAAAAAATTATTATTAGATCATGTAGTTAAAAATCGAGACTAGTAAAGTAAGCGAATAATTCCTACCGGACACTATCAAGCGACATTTAACAAGATTTTCCTTTGTCAAAAACTTCATCCGTACACTTTGGATAACCACAGCATCATTGACTTGAGAAGACCCATCTCCTCGCCCGTCATTTCCTGCATGGCGATGTCATTTCGGGGAGACCTCCCATTTTGTTCTCTGGCGATGTCGCTTTCGGGGAACCTCCCATTTTGTTGAGGACATCCCAGCTCGGACTTACTTTTGACAAAGAAAAATTTGCTCTTCCATGCTTAATGGAAGAGGGAACCTTCCCTAAAAATTTCCTCCCGAGGCGAGAAGTAATACCAATGGCGTTAGACTCTAGACATAAACTAAAAAGCATCTGGAACCAGCGGACGGTGGATTTATTCCGTAATGCTTGAAAACAATAACAAAGCGATTCGGTAGCCTCCAAGAATTGGGGCCAAGCTGTGAAGGACGAGATGATACTCCTCACAATGCTTGCCTTAGCAAAATCGAGAAAAAGAGTCTAAGGCCACGCTAATAGCGCATCTTGATAGATGGCTATCTCCCCTTCCCTAGGAGAACTTGCCTCTCCCGAGCAGGGGAACCCTAACCTCAAACAATGAAGATTTATCTCATACTTAGCTTTCGGGCTATCTACTTCGTTGTCCAAGAAGACTTATGAATGTATGAGACCCCCTGCACGTTGCCCTAGAGCGGAGGATGAACCCATGAACCACAGGCTGGAGCAGCCTCCAAGTTCACAGGGATGCAGGAATTACAGCGAGAAACCGTGGGGTTGGGCGAAAAAAGGAATCAAGGGTTCATGAGAAGAACTAGAGGAAGAAAGAAGTAAGCGCTAGCCATTACCTTAGAAAGAAAAGATAAGGGGAAATAGCACTAAACCGAGGCTTCGCCCGGGAGAAGAAGAAGCACTGGAGAAGACTTCGATTTTGGTGGAGAAGAAGACTTCGATTTTCAACACAACCTTTTCTTTGCACATGCGGTTCCCGGTTCCCCTTTATATATAAAGCTGATGAACCGTGGCCGTTAGATCCTAGGGTTATGTTCCGATCTAGACCCTTGAACCAAAGGCCCACAAATCTAAACCGTTGAGCAACCATCATTACGCCTCCTCGATACAATTCAAAATTTTGTACTGCGTCAGTACCAAAGCGCGCTGGCGCACATGGAAAGAATCACGCGCCCATAAGCCCGTCATCACGTTGACAAAACACACACACAGCATATCAGCGCCGCTTATCCCCTTTCAATCTTGAATAGTAGAAGACGTGTCGTTTTAGGGAACGAAGCGTTACATAGAAGGTAGACATAGAAGGTAGAGCCGGGATGCGCATGGAAGAAGCGAGGCACGTACGCTACAAAGACAAAGCGCACACTCCAACATAGGATCATCAACAAAAGCCAAAGGATTTAAAAACAAAGCGACAAGCGTCGTTTATTCAAGTTACGCATGGCGAGCGTAAATAAAGCGATATAACAAACCCTAAAAACATATTTCCGAGCGGATTATCCTAACTATATTTCGAGCGGATTATCCTAAGCGTCTGCGGACCCATCGAAGCAACACTCGGATAAGACTTCGGAGGAGATACACGGGCTTCGCGGCCGTAGCTATCCTCGTTGCCACTGGGGAGGCTGGGTTGCGACGCGTGGGCGAGAGGTAGGGGACCCACCTCTCTACGGCGAGTGATCTCCAGAACATTTACGACCTCGGCGTACCCCAGCGTAAGTAAAAAACTAAAGGTCTCCGCCTCCACATCATGGTCAGCATGAAAAGCTTCCCGCCCAGCGTTTAGGCTCATTTAAGCCTACCCCATCAATTAGCTTAAAGCGAGATGGCCAAATACTGGTAGGTTTGGACTTACCAAGTAGATTACCCCAGTCCTTAATTCCGGAGCCAAGTGCTCATGAAAAGAACTAGAATTAAGTAAGCGGCCGAGGCATTGAGAAAAAGTGAAAAACTTGTAAAAAGACAAGTTTGAGCCATGATACTGAAATAGAAGAGTCGCGAGAAGTCTTACGATTAAACACCCTATCCATACAAAACCCTTAAATAGAAGAGCCCATTGGCGCTAAGGCGAGAATTCGGGGCAGAATCTATCTCGATACTTGAAGATAACGATAGCTTGTCGATTAAGCCTATTAAAACATGTGTCCCTTAGAGTACAAGCTTGGCCGTCTGCTTGAGCCTACGCCTACGTAGACATACTTGCCAACTAAGAATAATACTTGTTCTCGAACCAAGCGAAGCGTCGCGTTTAGCTCACCCCTCACTTAGATTTTTGAACAAGTGCAGCTGGGGAGGGACTAGTGTTCACGGATATATTTGGTGAAAGGCGAGGTGTCGTTAAGTTAAAGAGCCCGCTTGTTCCTTTGGCTACGGCGCTATACGCCATCCTCGCACAGAAGTCGCTTTCGGAATTCTGGCCCGTTACAAAACAAGTCCGTCAGAATTGTAATTACCACTCATAAAAGTAAGGTAGAAGAAAGAAAGATAGAAGCATCTAAGCGCCTCTACAGGTGAGTGGACCTTATCCATACGCTTCTGATGGCGAGATATTTTCCTACCATCTTCCCTACGCCTTTCCGCCTTAAGAGATATTTACTTAATTCGCCTCCACTCCCGCCTTACCCCGCCTACGAACACGCCTCTAAGGTGCTATAAAGGAGAGCGCTAATAGAAGAAAAAGGATCCAAAAAAAGAATATAAAAAGCTCAAATCACACTAAACTACCTAATATTAAACTTCTCTCTTCAAGTTTTAGACTTGGCATTTGAATCCCGAGAAAGGCCCAATTAGATCCACCATCCTCTCCCTTTTCCACCGAGGCTGTGACGGGTCCACTCCGGTAATTCAGGCGGAATTTCTATACACTCCACTTCATAGAAGTAAGCGTCACATCAGTATAAATTAGCAGTTGAATTGGTGAAATTTGAGACGGATCGCGAGAACAGCGATGGCGTGAGCAGGTTTTTAGCATCAACATTAAGTATAGAACCATGCTCACTCTTCAGATTGATCATGGCCTCCATCTCCATGCAATCAAAATAAAATCAGTATTTATGAGCAGGACAAATGAAAAGTGCTAAGCTTGTCATTTTAGTATCTGAACTTTTAGCTTAGATTTATAGATGAATCATCATAGATTAAATTCAAGGACTTGATTCCAAATGCTAAATCATGAAAGAAAATGAAATGGTAAACCAATTCACTGTATTTAATTACTTATTTTACCAGAAACATTAGACTAACATTGCATGTATATGAATAATGGATTCTTAGATCACTAAAGAGCTTGCAGACCATTAATTTTAATCTGCAAGTAGCCATGTCCTCCAATTCACTAAAAAAACTCAACTTTGGAGGACTTGCCCTTCATTTTCCCTCAATCCAAAAACATATATACCAAGAGTCCTCTCTCAGCTGTTTCCTCACTCACCAAATCTTTGAACTGTACATTAATATATTACTGATCTTTTTTGTTTCTTTTACACACAATTTACTGTCAATCAAATCTGCAGATGATCTTCTCTTGAATTTATGTTACTGACTTTTCTTACATTGTATGAAGCTAAATTGGACTTCTACTTTAGTTTGACATCATAAAAGACATCTAAAATTAAAAGTCTAAGAACAGATTTCAATGATACTTACTTACATGAGCCAATTAGCGCATTGATAGTTTCATCCTCAATTGAGTCTTCTTCTTGACTTTTCTTGCATTGTATGAACTAGGAATTCTAAGAGTGTACATTATCTATGAAGCTAAATTGGACTTTTACTTTAGTTTGATATCATAAAAAACAACTAAAATTAAAAGTATAAGAACAGATTTCAATGAACCTTACATAGCCAATTAGCATTGATAGCTTCATCCTCATTGAGTCTTCTTCTATAAACAAATGAAATGCTACAAAAAGCCGCTTTCTCTGACGTATGAGCTTAGTTGGATTCCTCGACCTTATCGATACTGAAACCCTCTTCCCACAATATATGAATGAAGTAGTTTCACTGTCTTCCTCCAAACATCAGAAGGTCTCCCATGGAGTTCCTATCAGAGCTCTCCTCTCTTGCCACCACAATCACTGTCCTAGTGATTACTGCCTTACTTATCAAAATCTCGAAGAGAATTTTACTGAAAAGTGACAGGAAGGAATTCTTCCCACCAATGGCTGGCACCATCTTCCATCAACTACTAAACTTCAGAACAGTACATGACTACCATACAAAGCTTTCGCACAAGTACAAAACCTTCAGACTGTTCACCCCCGTTGGCAACCAGACCTACACAGTCGACCCAGAGAACATTGAATACATCCTCAGAACCAATTTCAAGAACTATGTAAAGGTGATCGTAGGTAGAAATATAGAAGGTAATGACATAGCTGACTTTTCTAATAGAAACATATAATGTTTCAGGGAGAGCACACTCACCGCAATTGTGAAGAGCTGTTTGGAGATGGAATTTTCGCCATTGATGGTGAAAAGTGGCGTCATCAGAGAAAGCTAGCAAGCTATGAATTCTCTACAAGGGTCCTAAGGGACTTCAGTGGTGTGGTTTTCAGAAGCAATGCTGCCAAAGTTGCAAGTATAGTTCACCAAGGAGCTAGCTCCAATCAAACCTTGGAAATTCAGGTGATTGTAGTGCTGTTATGCTATTCAAAGGATGAACTGGTAATATATGTTATTTAGGCTTAATAACTAACACTACTCTGTAGGACTTGCTCATGAGATCAACAATGGACTCAATATTCAAAGTGGGGTTTGGTGTGGAGCTGAACAGTTTAGAAGGACCAGAGGAAGGGAATACATTCATGAATGCATTTGATAATTGTAGTGAGATCATCATGCAACGATACTTCAATCCTTTGTGGAAGATTATGAGGTTTCTAAACACTGGGCCTGAGGCAAAACTCAAGGAAAGCATCAAACTTATTGATGGCTTTGTGTACAAACTCATTCATACAAAGATGGAACAGAACTCCAAACAAGACAGTGATTCAGTAAGTTCATATAAATCTTTAAAGACATCTAAACATCAAGACTTCGATCTCTAATATAACGACGCTAAATGCAGATGAAGAAGGAAGACATTTTGTCAAGATTTCTTGTGGAAAGGGAGAGAGATCCCGAGAACATGACAGACAAGTACTTGAGAGACATAATACTGAATTTTCTCATTGCTGGCAAGGATACCACAGCAGGAACTCTATCTTGGTTCATCTACATGCTCTGCAAACATCCATTGGTACAAGAGAAGGTAGCTGAAGAAGTTGAGGAAGCAACAAAAGCCAGCGAAAACACGAAGAACATCAATGAATTTGCAAAGAATTTAACTGATGAAGCTCTTGATAGGATGCATTACCTTCATGCAGCCTTATCTGAGACTTTGAGACTATATCCTGCAGTTCCTTTGGTGAGTTGAATTTTAAAATTTCGATTGCATTATAAGAGATATCGCTTAATTAAACAAATGTTTCACAATAGGATTCGAAGGTATGCTTTTCGGATGATACTTTACCTGATGGTTTTACTGTGAAGAAGGGAGACATTGTTTTCTATCAACCTTATCCAATGGGAAGAATGAAGTATCTCTGGGGAGATGATGCAGAGATTTTCAGACCAGAAAGGTGGCTTGATGAAAATGGGGTTTTCAAGCCTGAGAGCCCTTTCAAGTTTATAGCTTTTAATGTAAGAGAAATTCAGTAAATCAGGTAAAGATATACAAGTTCTCTTTTATCAATAAAATACAATTAAATTTTTTTTTTCTTTTGTTCTTTTTGTATTTGTTTGTAGGCTGGTCCAAGAATTTGCCTGGGAAGAGATTTTGCTTACAGACAGATGAAGATCTTTGCTGCTGTTCTAGTCCATTTCTTTGGCTTCAAGCTCAGTGACAAAAACAAGGTGGTCAAGTATAGAACTATGATAACTCTTCACATTGATCAAGGCCTCCATGTTAATGCTTTTCATAGATTTTAATTTTGTAATCATAAAAGCCCTCTGTGGGGTTTTGAACTTATTTCTCATTAACTTCATAATGGGGTTTTAATTAAGTTCAATTGGCATGTACTTTTTCTGTAATTTAGTAATATATACTGGAATCTAGCCCTAAGTCTTCTTGGCAAGGTGGTGATGTTAATAATGGAGACTGAGTAGTTTGTTTATTCACTGTTGTGTTTGGTTTTTAATTTAAAACTAAACTAACAGTAGTCTAGAAGAGTATTAGATTTTCTCCATAATAAGACACTCTTTATTCAAAAACTTTTATGAAATTAGCTCATTTCTCAGCATTCTGTCATTTGGATTATATCTATGAGGTATTGTTGGTGTCTCATGATGAGCATTAAGATCTCAATAAAATTCTCCATTCCCTCTCACAAAAAGAGGTGAGGTTAAGGGTTTAACCACAGTAAAAAGAGTGAAAGGAGGTAAAATGATGCAAGCTTCACTAGGGCTACCCTAAAGTTTCCCTCTTTTGAAAACGCAAAGATGGTGTTTGGAAAGGGTTTCTAGTTGTCGCCATATATTCTTTTAAAGGGGCAATGCGGTAAATTCTATGACTCATGTTCATTAAACAGTTATAATCATTTATTGATAAAATTAATAAATATATACTTACCAGTTTCCCTCCAAATGGGTTTCTAAGAATGTACATTATCGAAGTAATGATACGAGCTTTTTGATTGGCCATGCGTTGCTCTCCTTGGAGTGCCTTTGTCTAGGTGTGCCCCAGTCGTTGACGTGGATCGCAGAGGAGGATTCTGGCCATTGGTGTGATTTAGGGGTGATATAAATCAAACTTTTGGTGAGTTCCCCTCCCGAGGGTGAGATCGACATTTATTTCGATGCCCTAATTGTTGGTCTTTGTCTTCCTCTTCCTTTGATATTGCAGGAGATCCTCGGGCATTATCAATTGTGTCCTACTCAATTGACCCTCAACTCATGGCGGGTATTGTGTGGTTGTGGTCCTCCAACACTTTAGGATTAAGCCAACCCTCAGATGGTTTAGCCTTCTCTTCTTGTTGAGGTCCCACCCTTCTCACGGCTGGTATTATTTCGTTGCCAGATGAGGTAAATCCTCCTTAGGCCCTGGTTAGTCTTCCATTCGTGATTGAAAGAACAAGTTTTTCATTGTCTCTTATGACTAGCCCTAGGGAGTCCCGATCTCCTATGGGTCCCTGAGATTTAAAACTAAATCTGGGGCCAAAGAGTTCTATGAGGAGAAAGAAAAACGGAAACTCCTTCAAGGTTTCCCTAAGATTCCTATCGATAGGATCCTTGTCTCGAAGAATCTCCGACGTCACGGCCTTTTCCTAGTGAAGGGAAAGAAGTCTTGAGTCTTTTTTTTCCGGAGTTGGGTCTACTGGTTAGCTCATTGACATTCATATTTCCAGGTCCTGGGATGGATATCGATGCTCTGATGGATTTCCTTTTGGCCGATGCGGAAGCCTTTCGAGCTAAGGAGGTCGTTAGTGCTGCCGCCGCTCTTCCAGAGACAGTTCTTACTGAGGTCATTCCCTCGAAGCTGACTCCTGTCGAGGCTACTCTTACCGTGATCGCTCATACCAAGGCTGCTTTGGCCGAGGTCGCTCTCCCTGGTTCATCAAGTCACCAGAAGAAGAAGAAGAAGAAGAAGAAGAAGAAGAAGAAGAAGAAGAAGGAGAGAGAAGGGCAATCGAAGATGAAGGAGACCGAGGAGTCAAATCGCCTAAGGAAGAAAGCTCGGGGAGTTACTCCCCGAATTAATTCATCTCCCGAAGTGGAGTGGTCGAGACCTGACTTGCAGTGTTCTCATGCCATGGTTGCAGAGGTCGGGGATGGCGAGGAAATAGGGTTGCCAAATTTTCCTCAGTCACCTTTGATCTCAGAAGCAGGTATGTCTCCTAAGTCGGCGGAGGTAGGTCCTTCGTCCGGTGGAACTAGCGAGGTGGGAAGTTCTCGAATCGCGAGATATGTGCCTTCAGCTACTGTGGTGGCTCCTGTTTCTCAGGGGTCTCAGAAACATATTTTTGAGGTCTCCATCACTCTCGAGGCAGCTTCCCGAGCCTTTGGTATGATACGCTCTCAGTCCTTTGAGGCCGAGCTGTTGGACCTTGATGAGGACGCGCTGGGTGATCTCTCCTCTCTGGCTTTGACAATATGTCTTCCCCTAATGTTCGAAAATATTGGTCTTGCCAATTCCGTTATCACCTTCTCTATGATGTCTTATTGCAGGTTGGCTTTTCCTTGGAACATATTGCAAGACTTTTCTACCAGCCGGTGAGGTCGGCAAGCAACGCTATCACGATGCAAGAGAGATTGGAGGTTGAAATCGCATGCTTGAAGGAGTCGGGATATCGGCTTCAGAGAGCTTTGGCTTCCTCTCAGCTTGTAGAGAAGGAAAATCGAGTAAAATGGGAGAAGGCTTCCTTAGAGTTGGTCGTCGAGTGCAAGATGTTGGACGAGCTTCGTGCCGAGAAGGCTAAGGTCGAAGAGGAGCTTGCCCAGTGTCTAGCATCCTTGGAGGTCTTGCAGAAGGCTTACGATGATGACAAGGCCGTTGAAAGCTGGCTATCAAGGAGGAAGTGAACGCCGACATGGAGACATTCAAGGTAGGTTACTGCAATTCACCTGAATGGGCCCAGGACCTCAAGGACGAAGTCAAGCATTATACCGAGTCTCCGTCATTCCAAGCCTCCCTTGAAGAAGAAAGGGGGAAGGCCGAGAAACAGATAGTGGCCAAGTTCAAGGCCATCGAAGAATATAAGGGGGTCATGCACAAATTGGCTAGGAATGGGTTCTCCATCTTTTAGACTCTCGCCTGTGTTTATCCTGATCTCGAGCTTGCAGGGATTGACCACCTAGAGGCAATGAAGCTTTTTCAGGAAACACGTCGAAAGGAAGTAGCCAAAGGGAAAGCCACTTCTAGTGTGTTCCCGCCTTGAAGATCTTTTGCCATTACCGTTCTGTTCATATAGCTTGCCCTTTGTTTTGTTTTCATGATAGCCTTTGTAATCACCTACTTGTACTTTTTACTAGAATGAAGCGGGTCTTACTATTTCCTCAGCCCCTCTAGACTTTGCTCTTTTTGGGACCCTTCATCCCCCCCTCCCTCCCCTCCGTTTCCCGAGGTATGGCGGGCCTTCGGGCCATAACCGTATCCGGAGTCGTGTATGTGTTCAAAGTCGGTCTCTTATCGTTGAGGTATCATGGACGTATCCAGGTTATGTTTGGGTAAAGGGGTATCGGAGGCGCCTTTGAAGGTTAGTTATGAAGACATTTTGCAATTGTCGCCTTCTTCTTTTAGTCTTTTTTGGTGTTCCATCTATTCACATCTCTTCCGTCCGTATCCGGAGTTCCCGAAATCCTACTAATTTTTAGGTTTGGCTCTACTGTCACTATAGCTGTAACAACCTTCGTGCTAAGGCCGGTTATAGTGACGTTCATGGCATGTGCGGATGTCGTAGCGAGTTATTTCCTCGTCATAACCGTTGTGGGTATCAAGGTCTCGAGATGGTGCTGCTTTTTCGAGTTGCATGGCTGCAACTCTCGAGGTGTTTGGGAAGGTTTATGGCGTTTCGTAACCAAAGTCTCATTAAGGTTGCGTCGTTCCAATGACTGTGACCATCACGTTGCGCTTATAAATTGGCACAGTGGGATTGATGTATTAGCCCCCACATGAGGTAGATACCGAGTTGTCTCAAATGACTTCTTTCCACCACCCTTCTTTCTTCAAGGTATTTATTTCATCAAACTTCGTTCGCCGCTTAAGGATTCCTTATGCGTTCTTTAGACATGTCCAGCTGAGGTTGTAAACCTGCAAGGCCCGAGCGGCTGTGTATGGAGTGTGGTTTTGGTCCAGGATAAGGCCTTAGGGGAGATGAGGTTTGAACGAGGATGGCAGGACTTTGTCGTGGACCATCACTTGGGTATAGGAGAGTTTCTGGTGTTCACCTACGTGGGGGGTGTGAACTTCAAAGTAAAGATATATGCTCAGACCGGGTATGAAAAGGAGTGGACATTCTCTGCTCGACCTTTTCATAGAAAAGTGATCCTCCCGCACGCATTTAATGAGGGAGAGGGGTGGAGTCGATCAGTTCCTCGAGGTCACCAGCCGCCTCCGAATGAGCTGCCTTGCCGTCTTTAAATAATCTTTTGTCTTGTTCGGGCATAATGTTTATGCTTTTGTGTATTTCTTAATGTGTTAAGGAATGTTAGTGTCTTTTCGATACATGTTTGTTTTTTGGAACTGTGATTGACTTGTTTTCTTGTGCTTTCTTTCTACAGCCCTGACAATGTGTTAAGGAGTGCCAGGATTGGTATCTTTGTTGGGGCTTAGCTATTGCCTTGTTGAATCATTCTCGATATGCCCAAAGGACCTTGGCCTCAGGATGTTGTTTTACGCTTTTGCCAATGAGTTGACGAATCGCAGTCCTCCCTTCCATAGACGGGGTGGCCTTCTAGGATGCCAAGGTTGATGCCGAGGTTGTGGCTACTCCTACAGAGTGCCGAATTCGCAGCCTTATTTAGACATGCCGAAGTTGAGGCTAAGCTCCAACTTGCCGGTATTGAGGCCACATTAAAACGTGCCGAGGTCGTGGCTAAGCTCCAGCTTGCCGACATAACGTGCTAAGGTCATGGCTAAGCTCCAGCTTGCCGATGTCGAGGTCACATTAAAACATGCCGAGGTCATGGCTAAGCTCCAGCTTGCCGGTGTCGAGGTCACATTAAAACGTACCGAGGTTGTGGCTAAGCTCCAGCTTGCCAATGTCGAGGTTAGAGTTTAAAAACTCAACCCTTTTGTTGAAGGGGCTTTTAAATAGAAACGAGTTTGAGAACTCGACCCTTTTATTGAAGAGACTTTAAATAGAAGCCCTTTTATTGAAGGGATTTTAAATAGAAACGAGTTTGATAACTCGACCCTTTTATTGAAGGGACCGAACTACTGTGGTTAACCTTGGGAAGAAAATATTCACCACACTGCTTGTGAGGTTCTTCAAATTATGGTTAAGCTGCATGAAACATTATGTAAGTGATACGCGGGTAGGTAGAGAAGAAACAATGAAAGGGTAGAGGAAAACACAAAGGAAAAGCCTTCACAGTCACAGCCCATACTTAGATTGTCTTGCCAGGTATATGTTTATTTCGATTTCTATTTCATTATCATATTTTCTGTTATGTTAATTTAGCAAAACATACCTACTAATGAGCATATTATAAAAGGAAAAGAATGTTTCAATCAAAAATAAGATACAAAATTAACTGGTTGAGTATCTAAGACCCACTTAAAAAAATGATGAGCATGCATGATCATCCCAAATGAAGCAACAAGCATCAGACCCAGCTAAAAAGTACCAAATTTACACAAGATACTTCATTGATTAGCCCCAGATAATTTTACTTTTCCGTTCTTCCTGGTGGGCATTAATATCACTGTTCACAATGTGCACGAACATGCAGAAATAACAAGTCAAATTTGTCACTATAAGTACCCAACAATGGTACAAGAACATAAGAGCGCATGAACAGATTCACATCCAGAGTCCAGTGTTTTGATTTCAACATATTTAGCTACAAAACATTGAGCATCTGTAACTGACTCCTTCAGGTCCACTTCAAGAATCAGAATTTGCAAAGGCCATTGATTCATTTCTATATATATATATATAAAATTTCCAAGACCATTGCCCACCATTAATGTGGAAATCCATGTAAGAATCAGGTTTAACACTTGCTCATAAAAAAAAAGTACCATTATGGCAAGCAGGAAATATAAGTACCTATAGGCAAATCAATGGCCGGTTTCTGGTGCTTGGCCATATGTATACCCATCCTGAGATAAAGTAGTTGCGGGCCCAGAAGCACCAGGGACACTAGTCACTGCCCTTTGAAGCCCTGATGCTGTGGAAGCATTGAAGGTATCAAAGCTTCCAATCATGACATTGGATGGGGAGGCAGCCATTCCCCCTGTTGCAGGAGGATTCAATGTTGGGGGCCTGGGAAGAACGCCAGGCGGCATGTTGGATAGAGGACCAGTTGGAGGAGCCCCATAACCTGTCGATTGAATGAAAAGTGTGCATATAATTCCATTGGCCTCGCAAATCAATTAGAAACGAACAAAACTAATTCAGCTACAGTGGCTCAGGCCACAGTAATGCTATTTGAACATAGAATTGGTGAAGCTGAGGCTAGGAGACATGAAAACATAATATATGACACCAAATTCGAGAAGTTTGTCTTTTCAACATAGTTTAGTGTGTAGAAATTAAAAAGAGATGAACTTATATCAAGAGATTTAGGCTATACTAGATGGGATTTAGCATTGAAACCTATCGGGTGGATTTTGAATTTATCTTCTATGGAAAATCCATGTTGTTTTTGTCCTGATATCCAACTCAAAAAAACAACAAAAAAAATGTAGAAACTAAAATCCAAAAACTGGAATGATCATATTGTCCATCATATGCACACAGAAAGCAAGGCTTCTAATATTACAATATGAGAAATGTAAGAGCCTATCCAAATAAAAATCAAACAGTTCATATTGATCAATTGAAAATACAGTTGAATTCAAATTATGGTAATGTATAATGAATTTAAAGGAGCTAAACAATGTGGATTTTGGCAATATACGGACTTCTTTCACAGTCTTTACTGTGAAACAAGAATTTGCCTTCTCATATGATGAGGGTAAAAACCGAAGAGCCAGATGCCTGACACGTGGATTAATCCCAGCCGCTGACTGACTGCAATGATCTCTTCGGGGCCCCCCTCTTCAACCCTATAGCTTCGGGATATATTTCTCGGGAAAGACGAACTGCCTTCTTGATATCTTTATACCTCCGGACTCAAGGGAGATATCGGACATCGAACCAATGGGGATTACCATAACTGAAGGACTTGACACCACGCAATCTAGAAGCATCTAGAAGAAGAAGACCGTTGGGGTATAAGCTGAATTCATGACTGGCCATCTAGAAGCGTCGTAAGAAGAAGTATGATGAGCCAAGCTAACTAACTCCAGCTGGCATCCACGTGGCCTATTGGGAGCTAGGTCTATACCTCGCACGTGGCCTATTCTGGATGACTTGCTCCCCAAGCAACACCCCCTGTTTGAAGCCTATAAATAGGGGACATCACTGTGTAATAAAGAGGAGGCCGGATGATCGGCGAAGCCCTGCCTCACCAGAAACTCATATACCACCTAAAAATTGTATTCCCTTGGATTTGATAGAGATTTCATCTCCGATCATGGAGATCTCCGTGGTTTTCTCCCCGATTTAGGGGTTTCCACGTAAATCTTGTGTCGATCTCTCCTTTTCTTGAGTTTTTCTTATCCGATCTTTCTTGATCTCATCTCGATCGGTCCCCAATTGAACTACAAATTCAATTGTTGACTTGAGTCAAGGGTTTCATCAAATTCTTGCATCAACAATTTGGCGCCGTCTGTGGGGACGATCGGACCAGAAGCCATGACGACAACGAGAAGATCCAGGCAGAGTCAACCTCAAGAACAACGAATCCCTCCATCAGGAGTCGTTCAGCCACCGCCGGATGTTCCGCCAGCTGGGGATCCACACCCCCCAAGCCCATCTCCTATCCCAGATCTTGCACCCAGGATGGTGGAGATTCCTGAAGATCGACGATACAATCGATGGGCGGCAGATACGGATCTCACTCAAACACTCGGCGGTGGAGAGACATGTTTCGAGGGGCGCATCAAACTACACTCATCGCCTGGAGAGTCAGCGACCAATCCATTTGTTCATTCCTCGGCCGAGATCCATCACCACGGAGGTAGGAGTCAAACTTCTTCATCTAGAAGTTCAGATTCCCACTCGCGTCGAAGGCCGACGACGCCTCGGGCTCCTGGATTCTCGGGAGACGGGCGGGGCTCTTCTCCTCGCTAGTTCCCGATCTCACGAATCAGCGGGAAGACATGCATCCCGACGACTCGCCAAGGACGCTCCCAAGAACGGTCCCGCAGGCGTACACTCTTTTACCATCATCGTGGGGGTCCATTCCGGCGGGATCCTCGACGCCCATCGATGAGTATCGCCGATCCCAGGCGGTTTCATTCCCCGGGGCACCTTTGTCGCGGCTTCGGTGAACGGAGGGAGGCTTACACCCGTGCTCATCGAACTTGTATTCTCCCTTTGTTAGAGAGATTTGGGAAGCCCCTTCCAGAAAGATTTTCGGCCCCGCACGTAAGATACTACTGGTAGGGACTCTTGATCCTCATGAACATGTGGAACGCGTTATTGTCTTTGAGATTATGGATAATCATATTGATGATGCCGTTTTGTGCCGATCTTTCCCGAAGACACTCACTGACATCGCCCACGATTGGTTCCGAAGTCTCCCGCTGGGTTCGATATCAAGTTTCGGCTTCGCGATCTTTTCGCCGACGGTTTGCGCCGCGAAGCAGAGAAAGAACTCTGATGCTTCTGAGGTGTAAACAGTTCGAGGGCGAGAGTCTTCGGGATTACCTGGATCGCTTCAACAAAGAGGCCGCGGGGACGAGTGATCAGGATTCTATAATGGTGGTTGGTGCGCTAATGGATGGCCTTCGAGAATGTCCATTTTTGGACTCGATTTCGTGGAAACGCGTCCCGGGGAACACATGCGAGTGATGAGTAGAGCCCAAGAATTTATTGCCTCAGAAGAATTCAAAACTGGGCGGCGGGAGGAAGCGCTTCGGAGAGTTCGGGAATTCCAGAAGGAGGAACCCCCTCCGGAAGATAGCAGAGGTACCCGCCGAGGCGATCAAAGGACCCGAAGGGATGACAGGCGTCCTCGTTCGGATGATAGGAGACCTCGGGATCCTCACCCGCGAAAGGAGGCGAGGTATGAAAACTACACTCCTCTCATTTACTTCAAGGAGAATGTTTTGATGCGCATTCGTAACAAGAAAATTTTGAAGCAACTGAACCTATCAAGGAGTCGGGTTCAATGAAGAAAAGCAAGAAGTATCAGGCTTATCATCAAGTTAGAGGCCATAATACGTAAGATTAAGCGCCCAACTTATGGATGCAATCAAGATCTAGTCAAGGCAGGAAACTTGACGGTTCCCTCGAGGAAAGTGTCGAAGGAGAGCCTCCCGGAGGCGTGAGGCCACTTCACGGCCCCAAAGAAATCTTGATATCAAGCTCCCTCTTCATTCTTAGGGGTCCAGGGTTGCGGTGGGAGAGTTAGATCCTCGAAGCAATACACTGTGACGGGGTGGCCTCATCCCGTGAGACGCACCACTCAAGAGAAGCCGCTCTTCAGCCTCCGATTACCTTCCTACATGAAGACCTCGAGGCATTTATCAACCCCATTGACGATGCCCTTTGTTATAGCAGTTAAAGTTGGGTTCTTCACCATATCTGTGGTTCGCCACAGGGGAGTTCGTGATATAATCTTCGGGATTGTTTTGAAAGAATGAAGATCGGAAAGGAGAATCAAGCATGTTGGTCCACATTTGGTGGGGTTCGATGGAAACTCGCGCCACCCAGAAGGCATGATTACCCTTCCGATGACGCTAGGCACGCCGCCGGGCTGGTAGCTCCCGCAATGATTGACTTTCTTGTTACGAGATGTCCTTCCCATTTCTACAATGCAACCAGCCGGGCGGACATTCATCACTTTGTAAGTCGGGCGGCATTACCATCCCACTATCATCGAAATCAAGTTCCAGGGAAGGAGTGGAGAAATATGTGGTGACTGGCTTCGCTCGCTGCTACTCCACTCTTTTGAGGCATATCAAACAGTGGAGTCGGCCGAGCCGAGACACTTGCCTTAGAAGAACTTCTGACATGTAAGATGTGGAAAGGGAGGCTCACGACGCTCCAATAGAGGGGTTGAAGGAGTACCCATTTGGATGACAAACGAACTTCGAGCAAGCTATCGCCTCGGGGAAGCGGCTCGATCACGTGAGACAATCGGAGCTCGTGACATCGAAGAGCAATACGCATGTCTTCGGCTGGTCTCATGGAGGAGATGCCCGAGTTCCTAGAAGTAATCGAGCACCGGCTTGTCAATTCGCCGCAAAACCTCGCCGCCCGTAAGAAAAGGAACTATGCCGGATGCAGCCTTTTACAAATGGCCAAGAAGAGGTCGATAAGCTCTTAAAGCGAGTTCATTCGGGAGTCATGATACCCCAATGGCTCTCCAATGTAGTCATGGTCAAGAAGTCCTCCTCGGGAAATGGAGAGAATGTGTGTAGATTTCACGAATCTCACAAAGCTTGTCCTAAAGACTACTACTTACCCTTGCCTCTTATTGATAATTTGGTTGATTCTACTTGGGTATGGGATGCTTAGCTTCTTAGAGATGCGCTTCTCGTGGTATAATCAAATTATGATGGGAGTCGATGAAGAAAAGACACCAGCTTTTATTACCTCCCAGGTACTTATTGCTACTCTGGTGATGCGACGCTTTGGATTGAAAGAACGCAGAGCTACATTCCAGGAGATCGGTGAACAAAGTTTTTAAGCAGTTGATCGTGGGAGGAATGTTGAAGCTTGTGGATGACATACTTGTGAAAAGCCTTTCCCAGTGGTGAATCCCCTGGTTTGAAAAGCGTTAGCGACCTGCGAGCTCATGGAATGAAGTCTCAATCCTTGCAAGTGTGCTTCGAGGTGATCGGAAAATTCCCCGGGTTTATGATTACACATAGAGGAATCGGGTTTAATCCCGAACAAATCCGAGCCATCATGGAGCCAGATCCCAGGGACTATAAAAGAGATCCAAAGCTTGAATGGGAGATCACGCCTCGGGAGGTTTTATTTCAGATCCGGAGAGAAGAATCTCCCCCTTTCTTTAGAGCTCTCGTGAAAGCACCAAAAAGTGGAGTGGACCGAGGTGTGAGTTAGCATTGAATCAAGCTGAGACTATCTACGCGGTCTCTCACCGCTCTCTTGGTGAAGCGGAAACACGGAGAAGTGCTACTTACGTATTTGGCGATCCATGATTTAGTCGTGAGTTGGGGTCCCCACCAAGGAGGAAGGTGGAATTGAGGAAGCGGTTTATTACACTAGTAAGGTGCTTAATGACTGAGTGAGATATCTACTCGAGAAGCTAGCTCTTGCCTCAGCGTGACCGCTAGAAGCTCGGACTATATTTCCAATCTCATAAGATAAAAGTTCTCACGGTCAGTAGCCAAGCAAGTACTTCACTCCCCAGAATCTTACGGACGATTAACCAAGTGGGTAATCGAGCTCTGGGAGTATGATATCACTACGAGCAGCGATGTGATAAAGGCTCGTGTACTTGCGGATTTTTATCAGCAGAATCCACAAGAATGGCGAAAAGAATTTTCTTTCCTTACGGAGGAGTGAGGAGATGCGGGGAACTCTCCACCCCTCTGGGTTCTACATCATACGGCTCGCCGCCGAGTTCCGGGGCTGGCGTTGTATTGAGAAGCATTTCCGGGGATGGAAAGCACCTCAACCATACCGAGGTTTAATTTCAAAGCAACCAACAAATGAAGCGAATCACGAGGCAATGATAGTGGTTTGATACCGCCCAGGAGCACAGGGGTTCGGAATCTTGAAGCTATCCGATTCACAATTAGTAGTTGGCCACATCGCTAAGGAGTTGAAGCGGGGAGGAAGCATGTAAGTATGCAGGGGACATAGTTAGGAACTTGTCGGCTATTTCGAAACGCCCATATTAATAAAATTCCTCGGAGAAAAATTGGGAGCGATTTCTTATCAAAGTTGGCAACGCGTGAAGCGGATGTCGGCCTAACTGTCCAACATTCGATTCACCGCGAGAACTATCGAATGTAGACCGCAGAGGAAAGCTCCTCGATATCCGTGAATGAAGAGTGTTGGATGGATCCCATCATGGATTATCTCCAGATCGATACACCCTCCACTACCGAAGGAGGCTCGCCGGATAGTTGTTAGGCGGCGCGTTATAGTATAATTGAGGCAACTTTTTCAAGAGGTCTTCACTTTACCATATTTGAAGTGTATGCGCGCCAAGCAAAATATGTTTTGAATGAGATCCACGCCGGTGATCACGGGGAGATCATCTCGGGGAGAGCTCTAAGCCATAAGGTGCTTCCGCAGGGTATTACCGGGCCCACATTGGCTAAGGATCTTTGTGAGTTTGTCGAAGTGTGATGCTGTCATTTCCAACGTCCAACGCCGCCTTCACCACTTAACCGATTGAGTGCAAGACCCTTCGCTTTGTAGGAGTTGATATTTTGGGCCCGTTCTCAGTTGGAATCCGTGATTTGAAGTTCCTCATTATGCGCCATTGATTATTTTACTGTTAGGTTGAAGGCGAGCCGTTGTCTTCAATTCTTGAGAAAGCTTGTGAAGGATTCTTGTGGAGGTCAATTTTTGCGGTTGGGATTCTAGCGGCTTCATCACCCATACAATGGGCGTCCGGTTCGACAATTACGCTTGATCATTCTCGCGGACAAATTCAATGTTGAACCACGTGCTTACTTGATCCACGCATCCTCGAAGCAAATGGACAGGTGGAAGTGACGAACCGAACCCTTCACATGGATTGAAGACTAGAGTACTTAGTCGCGGATCTTCTTGGGTCAGAGGAGATCCGGGGGACTCTTTTGGAAATGTCGGACTACAACCCGAACTCCACCGGTAGAGACCCGTCTCAGCTGCGGCGTTCGGATCAAGCGGTGATTCCACGAGAGGCAAGAATACCAACTCCCAACTTCAAGTCTTGTCCAGGAGGCCAGCGAGGAGCGTTAGGGCGAGAACTTGATCTTTTGGAAGAAAGGAGGGATGAAGCCAATCTCAGCGGTACCGTATATCCCGAGGGTGGGCTTCTATGACAAGAAAGGTGAAAGCTAGTGACCTTCCAACTTGGGGACTCAGGTGAGAAATAACAAGTTTGATGGTAACAAAAAGCGTAAGCCGCAAGTGATTCCAAATTGGGAAGGTCCTATGTCATTCAAGGTGTTATGAGACACGGAACATATTGGCTTGTTAGAATGGATGGGAAGAAGTTAAAGCTCGTATCATTCTCAACATCTTGAAGGTACCTATCAATAAAATCACCCTTGATTACAATTCTCGTGATAAGTTTACTTTACACATTTTCACAAAAACCTTCTTGCGTATTCAACACCTCCTGGGAAGTGGCTTGAAGCTGATAAACTGTCCCTATCCCTCTTGGGGAACTAGCCTTGCGCTTCGACCGCTGGCTTTTGTCCACTCCTCGGGAAGTGACTTCAAGCGCCGATCGCTTGTCCTATCCCTCTTGAGGGAACTAGCCTTAAAGCGCCATCGTTTCGGCTTTTGTCCACCTCCTGAAGTGGCTTGAAGCGCTTTGGACGCTTGGTCCCTATCCCTCTTCCGGGAACTAGCCTTAAAGCCGCCTCGATCGTTTGCTTTGTCCCTCCCTGAAGTGGCTTGGCGCTTTGATCGCTTGTCCCTATCCCTCCTGAACTAGCTTTAAGCGCCGATCGACAGCTTTTTGTCCACTCTCCTCGGGAAGTGACTTGAAGCGCTTGATCGCTTGGTCCTCATCCCTCCTCGAAGTAACTTCAAATCCTAAGAATCGCTTCTGCATTGTTCCTCGCTTTGAGGAATAATTTGGAGCACATCGGTTCCTTGGCCACGATCTTCGGAAAATGGCCAGAGAATACCTGTCAGCCAATTAAGACTCCCTATGGCAAGACTTCAAAATTTTTCGAACACATGATTATCACTCACTCAACTTCGGGAGACAGTCGACAGGAACTTCATTCAAAGTACAAACTCGAAACTTAACAAACAAACTTGGGGACTCAAGAAACAAAACCTCGATCCGAGGAATCCTTATCCAAAAGAGTACAAATTACAGTTCGGACTCTTGGCGGAAAGCTAGATTAAGATAAAATAGATCGACAATCATACTTGTGGCCCGGGGGTATCTTTTTCAACGACGAAATGCAGAGTTTATCTACTAACGGGCCCACTTGCCGCCGGGTCGACCTCGGCCGCCCCCTCGGATCATCTCCACGGCCTCAAGCGACGTCCTTCTCCTTCTCAGGATAGGTGACTCGATAAATTCATTCTCACGAATCACCATGGGATCTTAGCGGCCAAGATATTTGAGACCTCCTGTATGTCAACGAGAGAAATCCATCGAAGGTCTTGAGATTCCTCGGGAACCAAGTAGCACTAACTCCGAAGAACCACAGCGTGCTACGCGCGTAGGAATCCTAAGTCATACCCTCCACCCGCTTTCACACTCGGACAAATGGCCTCGAGCCTTTCTTAATTTGGTCGAGCGAGAGCTAAGGTTTCTGATGCGAGGCTGACCCGTAATAGAGTTTCTTCTTCTCCGGCCTCGAAATAAAACTGGGGAGCCTGCTCGCTCATCCGAAGCGTTGATTTGCTCGAAAGATCCTCTTGGAGCTTCTTGTTCTCTTACGCCGCCAGATCCCCAAATCGGCTCTTTGATGCGGACCCGGTTCAAAGACGCTTTTCCCATGAGTCCTCGATAGCTTGACCATTTTCCCTCAAAGAAGTTTACATCGAAAGCCTCCAACACTTCGAGCCTCAAAGATCTCGGCCAGCCGGCCCCTGTATTTATTTATTTCACTTTCTAGGGAAGGACCTTCTTACTCGGCTTTATTGCTTTCCTCGGTAGTTTCGGCGGTTCTTCACGAGGAGGAGTCCAATGAAGCTTGAATCTTATCCCTCTCGGCCCCACAGCGTGAGTAGGCTATCTTTCAAGTTTTGGTAGTCCCCTTCACAGAGAAAGTCACGGGCCGGGAGGTCTCTTCTTTCTTCTAGCAACCGGGCCGCTTCTATCGAGAAAGAATGCTATTCTGTAATAGAGATCATTTAGGCGATGAATTACGGAGAAGGAAAGATCATAAAGAGAGTCCAGAGCAATTCAATACTCAACTGAAATAAGCATGATTGGAGATTTGGCAAATGATCTCATCTTCCTCCAACTTATCAAGTCTCAGCCGGAATCTTCGCAGAGAAGTTCCAAGTCAAGGTCACCGATTCGGGATTAAAGAATAGTCCTTCGAGGGGATTCACCTTTCCAGCCCTTCTAACTACTCACCATTGACCTTTACCTTTTCCTTTGATCCAAGACCCCGGGAGGCGAGGGTCGTAAATCGAGCATCCTTCATCCTCAATCTACCTCTTGGCTGAGAGGAACAATTGGCTGCACTGATCCGATTACTGAAATTTCCTGGAGGGTAAAGATAATCCTTCCGAATAATCCCCGATCCATCATCCCATCCACGGGCTTTCGCTGAAGCAAAGCAGCTAGAACTGAGCGTTGGAAGTAGGCTTAACTCCGAGGCCGATATTGGCATCGGCGTCGCCGCCACTTTCCACCTCCCTCAATGGGTATGTCGCCAGATGGGAGCCTCTTAGTAGCCCGGTAGTAGTAGGAGCTTGAGTCAGTGTCCCTACTTTCCCTCACGACTCCCTCTTCTACGCGTGAGTCCCTAGGCTCGTCCAAGCTCAACTCAGAGAGGCCATTTCCGTGAATCGGGTCACCTTTGGGCCTTTTGCTCCCTGGGCACCTCCTCGCCTTACGTGGAGGCTCTTGAATGCGTGGTTCGAGGACCTCCTTTCCTTTTCTTCTTTCGAGGTTTGAAGTCCTCAACAAAGCTTCGCCTCACAGCCGCCAATAGATTCCGGCTGCCTCAGGATCACCGGTGAGTCTTTTCTCCGTAACGGACACAATAGTTCGAGTTAGGGGAGATAAAATATACACCAAGGAGAAAGCAAATTTTTGAACAAACTCTACCTAGAAGAGTATAGAGACCACTAGCCCCAAGAATGTCGTGGTAAGATAAGAGTCTAATTCGGAGATCAAAACACTCTAAAAGTTTTTCATATTCTTTCTTCTCCTCCTTGCTATAAGATCCCTTTTCTCCATTGGATGAGATTTGGGGATACCCATTCGAAGTTCGAATGGAAACTGCCGAGCAGAAACAAAAGAAATACTTGGATTTCCACCTTTCAATGAAGAGTGCAGATCCGAGAAACGGCGGTTTTGACGAGCCCCAAAGTAATACCAATCGGTGGATTTCTCAGACTCAAACCAAAATAAAACTTAAACTTTTCTCTGAAGGTTCAATTCCACAATGGAGATGACGATTATTACAAAACCACATGTGCGTCTCCAGGAGTTTGGAGCAAGCTGCGAAGGACAAACGTCGAATTCATTGAGGATATCTACGAACAACTGGGGAAGAGGAAGCCTAAGACCTCCAATTAGGGCTTCGTAGTAAACTGCAATTTCCCCCTTTTTGGACGGAGAACTGGCTCGTTCAGAAGCGTTCGGGATCCTATAACTTAAAGAAGATGGGACTCCTGAGATCCTATACTTTACAGTATGGCATTGATTCTTTTGGCGTAAAGAAGATTTGGGTACCTCATTTGAACAAGCTGCTCGGCGGGATTCTTAAATTCGATCCGAGCTACTTCCAATCTCTTTGTTGGAAGAAGAGGATCCACAGGCAAGGGAAGGAGATCTCGTATCGGAGCCATTTGATCGAACAAGCGATGAAGAGCAAAGACTCTTGTGCGAAGGAGTTCCGGGTTTGAAAGAAGAAGGCGATTGCAAATCTTTGGAGAATCATGGAGATCTTTTAAATAGACTCCAATCGACGCCAGATCTCTACCATCGCGATTCAATTCAACCGCTCGAGATCCTGAATGAAAACGGATAATCTCTTCGATACTCCAAATTCAAACATCTGGACGATCGGGATCAAGCGTGAAGCTCAAATCCGATGGATCTACGTGTTGTCAATGATGGGACAAGCCTCCAAAACGGAGGAGTTATCATTGCGCGTGAAACGCCTTGGAAAGCATACACGGCGCACTAAAGGCACGCCGCGTTGATCACGCGCCTTACCGCTGTAAGCGTAAAGTGGTTGGGAACCGAAGTTCAATCCAGAAGTTGCATTAAAAATTGCAGCTCAATGCTTAGCTATCGCAAGCATACTCGGGGGGGGACTGAATGATGAGGGTAAAAACCGAAGAGCGGATGCGACGTGGATTAATCCCGTACCGACCGACCGCGTAATGATCTCCGGGGCCCCTTCAACCCTATATAGCTTCGGATATATTTCTCGGGAAAGACGAGCGATACCTCCGGACCGCGGAGAGCGGACATCCCAACCAATGGGATTACCATAACCTCAAGGACTCGACACTCGGCAATCTAGAAGCATCTAGAAGAGAATTGGGGTATAATCAATTACCGGGCGATCTAGAAGAACTCACCGGCATCCACGTGGCCTATTGGGAGCTAGGTCTATACCTCGACGTGGCCTATTCTCGGATGACTTGCTCCCAAGCAACACCGCCGCTTTTGAAGCCTATAAATAGGGACATCATTGTAATAAAGAGGGAGTAGGATGATATGAAGCCACTCGCCTCACCGTAAAACTCATATACCACCTAAAAATTGTATTCCCTTGGATTTGATAGAGATTTCATCTCCGATCATGGAGATCTCCGTGGTTTTCTCCCCGATTTAGGGGTTTCCACGTAAATCTTGTGTCGATCTCTCCTTTTCTTGAGTTTTTCTTTTCCGATCTTTCTTGATCTCATCTCGATCGGTCCCCAATTGAACTACAAATTCAATTGTTGACTTGAGTCAAGGGTTCCATCAAATTCTTGCATCAACATCATATAAAATATACAATGTGTTTCTCCTGCCTGATAAGCTCGAGGGCAAATCTCTTTAAAAGATACATTTTCTACTTATAGCCAAGTATGTTGCAGAAACTAGAGAATATTTGCCAGTGACAAACTAAAATGTCATACAAATTATATTGTTAGTGATCACCTAATTAGAATTATGACTTTCAGCAAAGAAAATTATGTATCTTACAACTCCAACATCAAGGTATACACGATCCTATAGAACTAGGTTTTATCAGGTAGATTAACTGGGAATATGCAGAAAGATTTAAACCAATAAGGTTCAATCCCTATATATGTCTGCTAGATTAACTGGGAGAACTTGTAAGGCTAACGAACAAAAAATACAAAGGAAAAAAAAAAAAACCAAAGCTGTATATGTTGAAACTTAACATAGAATATTTCTAGGAATTTCCATCAACAATAACTTGATTATTTAAATTTTCCAACCGAACCAAGAGGTTGGCAAGGACATTGACATAACCTGATTCAAACATGAACGGGTTTCATGAATTGTTGAAGACTAACATCACTTGACGAAGTGTAAAAACAATAAGGTGGAGTACAGTTCTATCTGGTAAAGGGAAAATGTTGTTCATAGAATTAGAACTGGGGATCATGGATTGATAGAGTAAAAAAAGCAACAGAATGACATGATGGTAATGATTACGAATCTTGTGGTTTGCATCATTCAGTGGGAAATGGTTCTCGATCACAAACAGGAATGTTTCTGTTAAAAAACAATCAAAAGCCAACATCCATCTTCTTACTAGGAGCAATCTGTGCCAAAATACAATCTGCAGCACTAGCCAATGTGAGACCTAACACAGTAAATTAGCCAGTTCATGTGATTGAATAACATATGTGCCAATGATTAAATTAGTAGCAGCCCTTTGCACAGTAACAGTAGGATGCAAAACGTTCACTTAGCCTAAATAAAAATCAGAAAATATATTTCAGGATACATACAGAATATATTCCACAGTACATGCATATAGCCATATTTTGAATCATTCATGTTCAGAAAGCACATCCAAGTCATGATCTGACTTTCATTTCACTATCAACATATCTTGGGACAACATAATCATATCTATCCCATCATAACTAACCAGATAAAATAATTACTTGATTAAAGTGGTGATAAGAAAATGGTAATAATTTTTAAATGCATAAGGTTTCTTCAATGCTATGGTGGAATAAAGATACCCCCCAACCTAGCAATATCTGAAAGCACACCACAGATTTCTTTTATCAGAAAATTATCTTCCAAGAAGCAATGCTGAACAGAAAATTCAAATCTACCTGGAATAACGGGGCGTGGAAGAACTGGGGGCCTAACAGATGGGAGCAAACCCTGATTCAGTGGTGCCTGAGCACCTGGATACATCATAGGTGGAGTCATAACAGGAAGGCGAGGTCTCTGAGGATTTGGTTGGAAAGACATTAGATGTTGATTAAATGTTGCACCGACTTGCTGTGGGAAAGCTCCAGCATTCCCAAGATGCTCCTTGATCCTTTGATCAATCAAACTTTGAGTCTGTTGCTCTTCAAATTGCTGGTAGTAGGTACGTACATTTGCCTGAAGTAATGTAAAAGATTAGTTAGCTGAGCAACACAAAATGGAGACAACTCAGAAATAGCCAGAATTTTCATTAAGTAAAACCTTGTGTTTATAGCCGGCATTATGCTGTTTTCTGACAGAAGGCTGGCACCACAAACACAGATAGCAATATTAGACATTCAGTTTTTGAAACATCTAACCAAACAATCAATTAGTTATATAACTAATCACATAAAAATCATAGAGACAAACACTTTGTAGTAGCTATGGAAATGATGTTTTAAGACTGAGACAATAAACAATTAAGATAAATTAATTCATGTCTAAATGTTAGTGTGTGTGTGTGTGTGTGTGTGTGTGTGTGTGTGTGTGTGTGTGTGTGTGTGTGTGTGTGGGTGGGTGGAATGACTGTGTCCAGAACATTGAACAGGACATCTGCTGACAAAACCGAATTCCAAAACAAGCAGTAAAGAAGCCAGTGTTATAGAAGCAGGAGGCAACATTTCCTGCAAGCTTTCTATGGAAAACAACTAAATTGCAAGCAAGTCCCACAGAAGCTGGTAAGATTGAAGCTACAAACCAAACAAAAAGGCTGCACCTTCATCTTTGGTTAACTAATTGCCTAGCTCCAATAATATGTCAAGCCAAATCCAATCAAAAAAATGTTGTTATTGAAGCACATCTCAATATAGTATCAACCTAAGAGGCAAACTTTAAACATGGGTAAGGAAAATAGTGAAAAAAAAAAGAAGAGAAAAACAGAAATGACTAACAGTATTTGTACCAAAAATTGCATGAAAGTAGCTTCATGGCTGAAGTGAGAACATATCATCCAACAAAAGGATAGTCTAGACCATCTCATGTCATAAAGTATAACTAGTGAGCTCATTTCAAGTACAATGTTAAAAGAGTATAACAGACTTTAAAAAATGATGGATTTTTTTTTCAAATTAAATGAGAAAAGGGGAAAATTAATTAAAAAAAAGGGTGAAAAGAACAACACTCACAGAATCGTGTGTCAAGTAGGTGTCACAGTAATCACAGTAGTACCTGAAAAACTCCCAAAAGAAGGAATCAAAGGGAAGTGCAGCTAAATTAGCATCAAATGAAAAATAAATCACCATCATCATCCGAATCAAAAGAAGAACATGTGAATTACATACCTTGGCATGGTAAGCTGATAACAAGTCGAATACTAAACCACTAATCAAAACCTGAAATTTAAAGACAAAATTAAAAACAGAAACTGGCATGGACATTTGCAGCCAAACGAACACAATATTCTCCCATATTTGCAAAATCCACTGAAAATTTGGGTTGGAAGAAATTGAGATGTAATACAAACATTCAAGATCAAGGGATGGATTTAGGGTTAGTTCTCCCCAAGAGCCCTAGCCAGCTGATCATTCACACAAAATTCCACAAACTTGTAACCATGAATGCATATTCACTGTTTCAGAAGGACTCAAACAAATGCATGTTATGGACAAACAACAAAGCAACAACAGATTATATTCCTAACACTGACAAACAATCTTCCTCTAAGAACATCTATAGAAGTGCAACACAATGGCCTTGCTCATCCATCAATAAAATTAAATAAAGGAAAAAAGATCAATAAGAAGAAAAGGAATTTGGAGGAATCAAAATGACATCCTGCAAACCAAAACACCTTGCATAATTAAAAAGATGAACCCTATCAAAATCACATAGTATGATGCTTCTCAATCAAAGAGTGAAAAAAGAAATAAATCCCACACAGATCAAAAATAGTACATTGAAGATAAAACCTCCCACCAATCACACATGCAATGCTTCTAAACCAACAAACTCCACCAAGCTCACATGCAAAACATGACTTGATTCTTCTTCTATTACTTCTACAATAGAATTAAGGGAAAATTTCAAAAAAAAACCCATGTGGTTTCACCAATTTGCAAAATAGAGAATGTGTTTTTTTTTCCATAAAAAAACCTGTGGTTTCTCCGATTTACATAAAGGAGAAAAGTCGTCAACGGAGTTAACCCCTGCTGACGTGGCAGGGGCATTTTCGTCAAATCATATAAATTATAATTTATTAAACCTTAACACTAATTTTTAACACTTATCATAATTTAATTAATTAATTAATTAATTAAAATCAAACCCTAATTAACTAAACCCTAATCTATTCTCTCTCTTTCTCTCCCACATGGCTTGTGCGGATGTACTCAGCCCTCTTCATCTTCTTCCTCTCCTCCTCCCGTCGGTACGGCCAGCCTCTCACCTCTTCCTCCTTCCTCTTTCCTCGCTTTTCTCCTACTGATTACATGCCACAACTCAAATGATCGATCATCCTTCAAACAAGTTTCAAAGATGATCAAACCCTAGCTAGAGAGATATAGAGATTGATACAGAGAAATGGAAGGAGTACTTAGTAATCGAGGAGGAGGAGGAAGAGGAGAAGCAAAGGGCAAGGCAATAGATCATTAGAGAGGAGATTACTATTATGAAGAAGATGATCATGAAGTAGGATATTATTCTACAATAAACAAAGAGGCCGCATTCCATGTTATTCACAAGATCCCACCTGGGGAGCGGTGGCCGGCGGGGAAAAGGGAGAGGTGGGGGGCGATGACTGGCGGGGAGAAGGAAGAGGAAGAAGATGAAGAGATGGGTGGCGGCGGCGGCGGGGAAGGAGAAAAAGAGAGAACAGATTAGGGTTTAGTTAATCAGGGTTTGATTTTAATCAATTAATTAATTAGATTATGATTAAGGTTAAAATTAGTGTTAAGGTTTAATTAATTATAATTTATATGATTTGACGAAAATGCCCCTGCCACGTCAGCAGGGGTTAACTCCGTTGACGGCTTTTCCCTTTTTTGTAAATCTGAGAAACCACGGGAACACATTCCCTATTTTGCAAATCGGTGAAACCACATGGATTTTTTCCCTATTTTGCAAATCGGTGAAACCACATGGATTTTTTTTTTTGAAATTTTCCCTAGAATTAATGCTTCCTAAAAACTACAATTTTTTCCATATATGCAGACTCCTCAATCAGAAGGAAAGTAAATGGTGCCCTGGTGAACAGATTAAACATTCTTGCCAAGTACATTGCATCTCAAAACCAAAAAATACTCCATCCGTTGCCATAAATGCAAACTTCTCAATTGAAAAAGAAAGTAAACAATGCACATCTGAAAAGATTAAACCCCCAACCTTTCCAAATACCTTGAATCCCAATCAAGAACAAATACACAAGACTATATATACATATATTCTAGTAGGAAAAAGACCATAAATCTTCTAAAAAAAACAAAACACTAGAATAGATAAACTTGATGATGAGCTAAATTCAACCAATTGATTGCCTCATCAAACTGCATTAGAATCTAGCTAAGATCAAACCCGATTAATTTTCCCCCACATGCATCATTCATTCTCTATTCCACCTAAAACATCATAAGCTGAAAACTCTTCAACGATACCCCAACAACTTTCCACCAGTCCTATGAATCCAATATACATGATTAGATGAAAATCTTTCAAAAAAAAAAATCACAAACTCAATCGATAATATTAAAAAAAAAAAAGGAAAGAAAGAAAAAAAGGGGGCAATGCCTGAAATCCTGGAAATCAGACCCGAATTAACGAGATCGGTGAAGATATTGAAGCAAATTCCGGCGAGAAGAAGATTTAGGGTTATGGTTACCTTAGAGAACTCAAGCGCCGACGAGCGAGAGAGGATCAGAAGTGTTCACTGCGGAGCAGTATTCCCAAAATAAGAATGGCGAGGTGGGCTCAAGGTGCTCTTGTAGCCTCTCGGAGATGACGATGCGGGCAGTGAGCGAGAGATCGGGAAGGGGTCCCGAGCGAGGCGGCGAGAGGTCGGGAAGGGGACGAGGGAGGCGGCGAGAGAGAGAGAGAGCTCGGATAGAGCTCACAGACTTTCACATGAGTGGAATATAATTGGGAAAATTAGTTATATACCCTCAAACGTTTCATGATTATATTTTTATGTCGAAAAAATCATAATTATTTATGTACACCTGAAAAATAATAAGTTGAATTACAAATATACCTTTATTGTTAAGATCCGTTGATAAAAGTTAACCAGATACTTTTAATCATGGTTACAACTTAGGTTAAAGGTTAAAAAATATCCAAAATACCCCTTTTTATATATTTTAATTATTTTAAATTTCATATTTTTAAAGAGGTATTTTTAAAAAACAAATTTTTCAGAGGTATATATGCAAAAGGTTTTAATAGTCATTTTACATGTATGTCGTTTGTTAATGATAGTTTTTCATCTTATTTTAACCTCAGGGGTATATACTAGGGATGACAATTATACCCAAACCCGACCCGACCCAGGCCAGGCAGAAGTTTGGCGGGGAAAACCGGTTTAATAGGGTTTGGTCGGGTTAGTAAAACCCGAATAATATAAAGCGGGTCTTGGCGGGTATGGAAAACTTGATACCCGACCAGACCCAACCCTAACCCGAAAATGTAAAATTATTATTCTCCATGAAAATAATGATGGTGATGAATGGGGGTTCTAAAGGGCTATGTTCCTTGGATTAAACTTTTCAATTTTTACTTTAGTATCATTTTGTATAAGTTTGAATGTGCACTTTATTATTTTGGTTTGATCTCTTTGAAGATGATGATGAATGGTGGTCATTTTATCTAAAAAAACATTAAGATTTTGGATTGAAGTTTTCAATTTATACTTTATTATTGTTTTATGAGATTTTAAATGTGCATTTTTTTACTTAGGATTGAAATTTTAAATTTTTATTGTTAATGTTATGTGGGTCGGGCCTAGAGCCGGACGGGGGCGGGGATACCCGCGGGTACCCGATTCCCCGTCGGGTTCGGGTATGGGCGGGAGTTTTAAAAACCCTACGGTATCTGGGCTGGCCTGGGAGTTGGGGGGAGTTTGCCTGGCGGGTAGGCAAAACCCGCCCCGACTGCACTGCTACCATCCCTAGTATATACATAATTATACATATTATTCAAGGATATATATACAATTATGTTTTATTTAACGGTAAATAAGTAATTTTAAAATTATTTAGGGTACATCTGCAAAAAGCCTAATATAATTTTATGTTATAATGTCCATAAAATATAAAATTATTGTATAATATATGGATTATGTTATAATTGTGTGCTATCCAAACATACCTTTAAAAAACACAAAATTAAAAATAGACATTTAGTCACAATTTCTTTTTGGGTAAAATCCATTATATTATCTATAAAACAGGAACCATGCGAAATTTCAAATTAAACTTTTAACTCATTAATAGAAATACTTGAGAAACAAACTAAACCTTTAAACTCATTAATTGTTACTTAGGATTTTTTATGTAGAAAATGGAAATGATTCCTATCGATCTTATTACTATAGACTATATTTAGTGGAGACTTGGGTTGTAAACAGGCTGTGATCAGCCTTGACCCAGCTGGAATTCGGCTCGAAATAGCCTAGATCCAGCTCGAGCTCGAAATTAGCTCGAATATGTTTGCTCGAGCTCGGCTCGATTTTAATTTCAAAAGCTCAAGCTCAGCTCGATTTAGCTCTAAATTACGAACTCAATTATAATTTTGAAATCTCGGATTTAATTTAAAATTAAAAACTTATTTATAAATTATTTCTTTTATATTATATATTATATATCAATACTAAATATTAAATATTTTATTCATATATTATATTATATAATAATAATATTTATTAATATTTATATTATATATTAATATATTAATATTAAATTTCGAGTTTTCGAGTTCGACTCAGCTTCGAAAGTGAAGCTCGAGTTCAGCTCGAAAACTCGAAATTCCAAGCCGAGCTCGAGCTTTTCTTGAGCCGATCTCGAATTGCTCACGAAGCAAACTTCAATCATTTGTGACCCTAAGCGAGACAAAGAAAAATCCTACATAAATTATTTTAATAATAAAAACTAGTCATTATTTTATAATTTTAGTTGTTAACCATTTTACTCTATTTATACACAATATGCCTCCTTAACAATATACGTAATCATTTCACTTTGGGTCTAAATTTTCACACTTCTAGACGCTTTATTCAATATGGATTTGGATTGTTTCAGGAAGATGATGAAGATGAAGATGAAGATGAATTAATCTTCATCATTTTGCTGACACTATACTCTATAAATTCATAAAGTAGACAATGTCATCCATCTATACTTAGAGGTATTGTACATGTACAAGAAATTCTTGAAGGTCATAACATACATTGTAAGAGAAAGTTTCATATGAAGTCTCATATTTTTCAAGCACTCGTTAATCGTTTAAGAGAAAAGTCTCTTCTCTTCGACTTGGAAAAAAAACAAAACAAAAACAAAACAAAAACAAAACAAAAACAAAAACAAAAACCAATGAACAACTAGCATTGTTTGTGTACACTTTTGTGCATGATGTTAGTAACTATGGCATACAAGAGCATTTTCAACATTTGATAGAAATAGTTAGTTGTTATTTTGGTAAAGTGCTTAAGGCAATAAATCAACTTACTCATGAGTACATACAACCTTCATTATAATTACATTATCAATTATTCAAAATAACATATATTATTTTTCATATTTCAAAGTTTGTAAAGGCATATCTTATGAACTGATTTTAAATTTATTTAATTTCTATTATTAATTTTATCTTAACAAATGCATTAAGTTTATTCTTTTAGAATTGTTTTGTCGCCATTGATAGAACACACATTCATATCTCTATTTCTTTGAAATTTCAACCTTTACTAAAATAGAAAACAAACACTTTCCCAAAATTTTTATTTTTAGGTGTTTGGTTATCTTTTTGAAAGTGGATGGGGTTTGGCCATCCAAAAAAATTGGATGGCCAGTTCAGTTACAGTCGAAATCGACCGGACGGCGAGTTGTAGGGAAATTTCATACACTCGTGAGAAGGCTCATCTATTTTTTCATCGCTATCATCACCTCCACCCGCACCCCACTGCACCCCCTCCGGCACCCCACTCCACCCCCTTCGGCATCCTCTTCCGACTTCGACCCCAACCCCCTCACCAGCTTGCCGGAACCTGGACGATCCCGGTGAGGAGACGACGGAGATTTGAAGTAAATCCCACTGATCTTGCTTTATAAGTGCTAGATCTGATCCTTTTGTCTTTGTTTCCGTTGGATTGAATCTCTGGTTCCGTTTTTTCTTTTTTGGGGATCTCTGGTTTCCTTTTCATTGTTTTAGGATCTCTTGTTCTTTTTTTTTTTTTTTTTTGGGATCTATGGTTTTTTGAATTTTGTTCTTTTTGTTGGGGTTCTTGGAGATCGATGCTAAGGCGTGCCTGTTGATATTCTTGAATTCGAGGGTGCTAAATTCGATTCTAGTTTTTCATTTTTTTTTTGTTCAGGTTTTTGGAAATTGATTCCAAGGCTTGGTCAGGGATTGAAGAGACCGTTGCTTCCTCTTCGTCAAAGCATCATATCCGAGCTATATGATTTCTTTCTTGTTAATTATCTCACCATTTTTTTGACAAGAAACCAAAATTTCTAAGAAGCTGAAAATACTGATCTTGTTGTCCGTTTTGGTTAATAATAACAACAAACCTCTAGATTTTGGTGGATTGTGGTTTTTCTGTTGAAGGTTTTACTTCATTTTCCTTTTGCTTGCCATGGAGGAACATAATTCAAATCATGAATTAGTTAAATAGGAACTTATGCAAGCACAAGGATAGAAAAAGTTCAAAAGACCAGTGAGGGAATTCGCTATGCTATATTTCACAAGAACAGATAATTGAGAATTCATGGAATATTTATTCAAAAACCCAGTGCTTTGGTGTTGACATTGAATAGGAAAATATTACAAAAACAGATAATCTGGTGAAGTGTTTTGTGTTTTGAGTTATTTCTAGCTTGATGTGAAAAACCTTCAGTCCAATTATCATCATCATTTGGGTTCTTGAAATGTTCTTTAATGGAATTGATATGTGGGATATATAGCAAGAAGATATATTGAATTTTCGTTGCTCACTATAGCTCTTTATTATGTGAATCTAGTTGTTCCCTCTGGCCCATTATATATTTGACACATTGAATTGATCTAAACTCACTCAACCACACTGAAATTATGAAAAAGTAGAGGCAATTTAAAATATTTATAATCACAAAGTTCAATGAGACTAGATTGTTTAAATTCTTGTATTACTGTTAGCTAATATCAACTCAATGACTTTTATAAAGTAATTCCTTGTGGTGACAAAATCAACATACAGTCATCGATCGTACTAACAGAATTTATTAAAATAAATAATGTTTATTTCTTTCAGAAATTTTATAAGTTAAGCATTCATCAATTTTAGAAGCTAATTTAGGCCCAAGAATGACTTTAGAATTGTTGTTCTTTTATTCATAGATGGACAATGAAATGGAAATATTAGAGCAGGAAGAAAACGGGGCTGCCATGGTAGCAGCTATTACATGTTGGGTCTTAAGATGGTATTGCGCAAGACCAAGATTGGTTAAACAGTTTCGTGATCCACTCTATGATCCAAGGCAATCTGCAAGACAAAACTATCTAAGTCGATTACTTAATGGTAACGACACAACTAGCATTAACATGGTTAGGATGAACAAGTTTGCATTTTTCAACCTTGTGACCATCCTACGTTCACGTGGTCTTTTGAAGGATTCAGTACATGTTTTTGTTGAGGAACAATTACTTATGTTCCTTCATACCATTGGGCATAACCAACGTAACAGGGTTATTGGTCACAACTTTATTAGATCAGGTGAGACCATGGGTAGATATTTCAACTATGTCTTGTGGGCGATAGGACAGATACAATGTGATTACATCAAACCACCTTCAACATCAATATCGCCTTACATAGCTTGGAGACCTAAATTTTATCCCTACTTTAAGGTATGGTTCAAGCTATTTAAAAATTTAGTGGACTTAAATCATTTGACTATTCTCTTACGATTTTACTTATGTTCTTAGGATTGTATTGGTGCCCTCAATGGGACTCATATACATGTTAGTGTCCCTGCTGACATGGTAGCACAATTTCATAGCCGAAAAGGTTTCCCCACACAATGTTTTAGCAGCTGTGGACTTCGATCTACGTTTTACTTATATGTTGGTTGGGTGGGAGGGTTCTGCACATGATGCCCTTATTCTGCGAGATGCCTTAGATAGACCCAATGGCCTTAAAATCCCTAAAGGCAAATTATATTTGCCCCTGATTTTGATCTTTCATGGACATGTGAACCTTATATGATTATTTTTTAATGTTCAAGGAAATATTACTTGGTTGATACTGGTTACAGTACTCGGCCCGGTTTCATCTCCCCTTTTAGGGGTGTTAAATATCATCCGAAGGAATTTGAATCCAGGACTCCTGAAAATCCCAAGGAGTTGTTTCATTATAGACACTTTTCAAAGACGCACTCCATAGAGTTTAAAGCATTAGGGTCCCTCAAGGGTCGTTTCAAGATTCTTTCATCTAGGCCCTTTTTCCCTTTCAAAACTCAAGTAGACATTGTTTTGGCGTGCTGCACACTCCATAACTACATACTCACAAT
Source organism: Dioscorea zingiberensis (assembly GCA_026586065.1). Taxonomy (NCBI): domain Eukaryota; kingdom Viridiplantae; phylum Streptophyta; class Magnoliopsida; order Dioscoreales; family Dioscoreaceae; genus Dioscorea; species Dioscorea zingiberensis. The sequence continues at coordinate 43,819,091 of CM048824.1, forward strand.
GGGAGTTGATGAGTTAATTCCAACAGAGGAAGAATGGATTTCGCAGTCTGAAACTAGAGCTATACCGGGGGAACAACGACGTGAGGATGGTCGAGAATGGGAACAATTGCGTCTTAGGATAATGAATGAGATGTGGAATGATAAATAAATTAAACTCTTTCATGTATTTGGATGTGTTACTTTAGTGTTTTGATTTGTATTTGGGTGTGACAAGCTTTAGTGTTATCTGTTTGCTAGCAATGGATTAGCAATGAATTTGTTTCTTTGGATATTTTTGTTATTTTTAAGATTGTTGTTTACTTATTAATGAATTTGATTGGTTGTTGTTTAATGAATAGGAAAAAAGGTCACAAGCAAAAAATTATTAAACATCCTAATTTTAAGTTTGTTGTTTACTTATTAATGAATTTAAGTGTTTGGTTGTAATAAAATTATTAATGGAATTATAGAAGTATATATATGTAATAAATTAAAATATCCTAATTTTAAATATTTTAAAATAATCAAACTATTTTAATTTTAATTCTAACATTTAAATCAAATAATTTGTTTTAAAAGATTTAAAACTATATAATTATTAGTTTTAAAATTAAAATATTTAAATATCTAAAATATCTCAAAAAAGGGTAACCTCACCACTCACCAAGGAGGGTTACTATATCCCTCCATCCAATCCATCATTTATTACAACCAAACACAAAACATGCACATCTACTTTCTACATCCATCACTTTTAAACAACCAAACACAAAAAGTATCAATCACTTTTAACTCCCCATCCGGTAACTCCCCATCCTTGTAACTCTCCATCCGAACCAAATGGTACAAGTTGGTTAGGAAGGTTCTACTTCTGAGTTAGGCTAATTCAACGTTTGTTTGATCAAGGTTTTCATGTCCCAAGCGTAAATATTATATAGTGGGCGTAGGATATACAAATACCCCAAATTTCATTCCTCTATACCGAGGTGTTCATTATCATTTGCAGGAGCAAGGACAACCATAAGTAGATCTAACAATTACAAAGAATTGTTTAATCTACAACATACTTTATTGAGAAATCGTGTTCCATACATCATCACCATTTTGAAGATGAGATTCCCAATGCTTATAGTTGTAAGTTTTCACCTAATTTATTCTTAAACTGATATAGTAGTTGTGACAATTTTGTTACATAATTTCATTTAGATCCACAATGGTGTAGATAATATTGAGAAAATTAATGGTGGAACTAAGGAAATTATTGTCCTCAATAGAGATGATACCCATGGAAATGATGTTGAAACAATGAACTCTAAAAGTAAGGAAGGTGCTTGCAAAAGCAGCAACATAACTATGTAAATGTGAGATGATTGTTGTAGCTATTACAGAGCTAGAACATGAAAGATGTATAATAACAATTCATATTGAGTTTTATTCTTTTAACGCTCGGCGTTGAAAGCATGAGCATGGAGGAAGAGCATCGAGAAGCCTCTAGAAGCTTGGTGAATCTTCCAGAAGAACTCTTGCCTCTAGAAGCTCGGTGAATCTTCCGAAAGAATTCTTGGAAGGCTCTTGGCTGGCAATCTATAGCTGGTATCCAGCTGGCAACCTAGCGGGCACCGAGCTGAAACCTAGCGGGCATTCTAGCTGGCACCAAGTTGGAACCTGGTTGGCACCTAGCTGGCACACAAGTGGGAGGAAACTTGGGTGGCAAGCTTCAGGCGATCAAAGATTATAAAAAGAGGAGGAGAAGGTCTTTCAAAAAGGAGGAATACCCTCTAGCTCAGAGGAACCTTTTTTCTCTCCCTATTCTTCCCTTTGTGATCACTTCACTCCTTTCTCCATGTCTCTTGATCTTTGTAACAAACTACTACTTAGTGGATTTGCTCTCACTCCTGGGCACCATGGTTTGTCCCCAGTTTCATGGGATTTTCTACGTACATTAGGCGTTCTTCTCTCCATGCTTGGATATTAGCCTTCTTCCTCTCTCAATCTAGTTCCTCAAAAATATAAATTCAACCGTTGGTGTGAAATCGGACCTAATCCCGAGGAGAAACCGATTTCGGTACTAACAGTTTGGCGTCGTCTGTGGGGACTTGAACAAGAAGTCATATGGCTACCGTGAGAAAGTCCAAGCGTGGTCATGGTCAGGAGCAGAAGAATGAAGAGCCGATCGAAATACCAGCAATTGGAAAAGTTATCCCCACCCTCGAAGAAACTCCTCTGGCCGAGGAAGCGCCACCCAAGAAAAGGTCAGGAGGAGAAGAAGAAGATGCAAAAAATGGAATAGATGTGCATGCTTTATGTTATTATAAATAGTGTTGAATGTTATGAGGTTGCTGCAGAATTCATATTGTAAATTTTGTAAATAAATGCATTCAATGTCATGTCAAATGCTTGGTTATGTGAAACTCCCTCCACCTGTTTAATGAAATGCATCAATGAACTATAATTGCATTATAAAAGCCAAAGCGATAATTATTTGGATGTTCCATATTACATAGATACCGGTTATATAAGCACTGTTAAAATTGTGCTCAATATCGTTATGAGATTGCAAATGATGGGTTCCTTCCGAATGGTGTTGGATTAGCAAACCAGGCTTTCATCTAAAGTTGCTTATGATTTTGACTAACAAACCTGAAGAATCTTCCCATATTTTATTCCAAACTGAATTTCAAATTGATGAAGAGACATGGGTGTTAACAAAATCATATATTGGAGTTATTTATATGAACATCCAAACTTTGTTATTCAGGATTTCCCAAGATATAAATATCTGTTGTGAAGTGACTACCTCGTGAGTGAGTAATACCATTATAAATATGGTTAGCAACTCATACACGACATTTGGATCTGTTTCCAAATATGCCCATCCTATTGAAATTTTGTTCCTTGGTTTTGTGACCATTTTTGGTCCAGTTCCACTGCCCTTTGTGGTTATGAATGACATCAAGAGTTTTGGAGACAGTTGAGGCTCATAGGAGCTACTATTTCCCTTGGAGCCCTTTCATTTTTTTTCCTTTGTACGCAGATGCTAATTTTCATGATTATCATCATTGTTTGCTTTATACCAAGTATGGTAGCTATGCATTTGTCTATGTGGATTGGTTATTTGGCACCGAAGAAGGTTACGGGAAGCTGAAGGCAATCGAAAAGAAAAGAAAACAAAGCCTTCGCCGAATTTTATTGACCAATAAACTCATTCTTGGTTGTTCCAAGTCCTGTTGGATTTCATTGATATTCTAGATGGCATGATATGTCTTTCAAGTTGTAGTAAATGTTGTAAGAACTCTGAGAACCTGCACTTTCCTTGGGCACATGCACTTGCACAGCTTCATTAACCTTGGAATGCCCATTCTTCAATGACTCCAAATCTACAAATAGCCTCCATATTGTCATGTCTTCTCTGGTTTCATGAAACCAGGCCTACATATTCCAAAGTGGAGGATTTAGTTTTACTATATGACGCCTTTGTCTAAAATAAATAAATAAAATGAATATCAACTGCCATGCATCTCATAGGTATGGGGAAGTATCACCATTCCTGCCACCCCTTCCATAGCTCTCTCATAATAACTTTTCCTGTCATACACACCAAGTTAGCTATGACTGATGGTTATGGCTGATGGTTGTGTATTATTATCATAAGATTATTGGGTCTTGATTGATAGGTTGTTCGGTAGTGGGCTCAAAGTGGTATTTCTTTCTAAGAACCTTTGATCACCATGTTATATATTGGATAGGCCATGCATGCTCTCATTGAATGTTCATGTCATAATAATAATAATAATAATAATAAAATCAATAATATAATATTATATGCCATAATATGAAAATTATTAATCTCTAATGCTCGGTGGTACGTATCTTGATATGACAATGGAATACGAATCTCGAGGCAGCTGATAAAATGACACATCTCTTTAGGCGATGTCTAAGCATTCATCTCTGGACAATCGATAACTACAAATTAAAAAATGATACGAATCTCGAGGTGGCGATGAAGTACTCATCTTGAGGCATAAATACTAAAGTTGCATGAATCTTGAGATGACGATAAAGCACTCATCTTAAGACGGTTGATAAAAATACAAATCCTGAAATGACCCAAATCTCAAGATGGTAACGAAGTACACATATCGAGGTGGCCGAAATACAAATCATACGGCGATGCAAATCTTAGGATGGCGATAAAACACGCATCTTAAAGCAGCCGATGAAACACAAATCCGAAAGTGGCAAAGCATACAAGTCGGTATTAGACATGTATGAATAAATAAATTTATATGCATATATACATTGATATATTTATATATGTTATGCAATGTATGAATTATGAATCATTTTTATTCATTGCCTTTACTTGTACTTAAGCCCTTAATCGGAGGTTCCCAAGACTATGTCTGAGGTAATTAATAATAGAAGCTTGCCTTTATTGGGAATGGAAGAACCCGCAAAACAAAAATAAATAATAAATAAAATAATCATTTGTGATTCGATGTATCGTCTGGAGTCTCTTCACAGACACAATACCAGGCATGTATTTTCGATCCCACAGGTATTTCTAGTGAGATCATCATGCAACGATACTTCAATCCTTTGTGGAAGATCATAAGGTTTCTAAACACTGGGCATGAGGCAAAGCTCAAGGAAAGCATCAAACTTATTGATGGCTTTATCAACAAACTTATTCATACGAAGATGGAACAGAACTCCAAGCAAGACAGTGATTCAGTAAGTTCATATAAATCAACCTTTTGACATCTAAACCACTACAAGAAAATAATGATTTACCCGCAAACAATTATGTTGGTAAAACTGCCAAAATCTGTGGGTAATACATTTTACCCAGGGGATTACCCACGAATGGTGGTCCCTAGCTAAATCGCTCATGGGTAAACCATTACCCACGGAATTTTTCACCCGTGGGTAACTTACCCACAGACAAATCCCTGGGTAAATAATTTATTTCCCTGGGAATTAATTCTAAGGATTCGATAAAAAAATCATGAATTACCAATGGATAGGTCCTGGGAAATCCCTGGGTAAATTATTTGTAATACCCAGAATAAATCCCTGGGAAATCCCTGGGTAAATCTACTATACTCCCTGGATAATCACTGGGTAATCCCTGGGTAAAGCTCTTGTTAATAAGATGAAATCCCTGGGTAATCCCTGGTAAATCTCTTGTTAATAATATGAAATCCCTGGGTAATCCCTGGGTAATTGTAATATTAAATTAAAAAAATGTGGACATTCCATCGGTAATTTATTGAACCTATAACCATCAAATCACAAATTCAAATATATTTTAAAAATAACAATATCTCATGTTTTAATAAAAAAAACACTCCAAAAGTGTTTAAGACATCAACAAATTCCATTGATGTGTAAGCAAAACAACAGTACTTAAGTGTTTAGGACATCACCATAACAATACATAAGTATTTAGACAAGCAAAATAAAATAGCAAAAATATAAATGTTTAAGTAAACCTAGGATCGTCACCATTATCTCCATTCCTTGCACTTCCGCCTTCCTCTGGTTGATTGTTACTTGTATTTTGTGATTGATGAGGAGGCATACCGATGTGATTGCACGACATCTCTATTGTTCTTTTCAAACCAACTATCATGTTATCCTGAGTCTCTAGCTTATTGTATAAAGTTACCAACGCATTTTGAAGCTTTTCTTGATTTTGTGTCTCAGAAGAGCTTGCAGTTGACTTCATTGCATTTGTACCACCAGCACAATAATAAGAAGAAGCTTGAGATCCAAGACTGTACGTCCTTTCCTTTTTCTCACCACCAAAAGTGAAACCTCATCTATTGGAGGAGGATTATCATTTCCAGATCCAGAGATTGTTTGAGATGTATCTCTCAAACTCAATACTTTATCCTATATGTACAACATAAAATATATTAATAAATGACTATAAATAAATTATTAAAAGTAGAAAAAAATAAATTACATTGATTTAAAAGACTTTAAAAATTTATATTGAGTGATTTAGACTTTTCATCAATAAAAGTTTGTCTATCATGCTTCTTCGTATGAGTATAGAGAAACAACTCATGTAGCGTAGGAATCTGACCTAATGAAGATGCCTCTACGAAGCACAAAATATACACTTTAGCTATATAATCATTTGGTTAACAATAAAAACACATGAAGCGTAAGACATATAAAAAACATTATATGTAAACAAAAGGAAAAAGTCAATGTACTTCAACAAGCACAAACTTATTGAACATGTAACTTGATTATATTTATACTACAACAATCACAAACCCATATATTGTTACAAGCATAAAATAATTCAACATGTAAACAAATTGTATTTATACTTACAAGCCTCTTCCCATGTTCAGCATAGGATACTGATCCTCCAGTATGAGATGATTGTGGGATCGAAAATACCCGCCTAGCATCGTGAAGACACCAGACGGTATATCGAAGCACAAATATCATATTTTATTATGTGGGTTCTTTTATTCCTAATAGAGGCAAGCCCCTATTATTAATTACCCCAGACAATGTCGTGGGAACCTCCGATTAAGAGACAAAAATACAAGTAGAGACAAAGAATAATCTATTTTATTGCAATATGATTCGTTACATATCAGCATATGTTTATATATATAGATATATTTATTTATTTGTTTATTTATGACGCCGCCCCCCGCCTCAGGATCTGTGCCCGCCATATGGGATCCATAATCCACCGGTTGCCTTGCACTTGAGATTTGTGACCGAGGTTTAGGTCGCCAATTAACTCTCCCTTTCATCAAGAACTGCGTCTGAGCCGCCCTTAGGAGTTGCATTATATATGGTTGGAGAGATCAGGAAGCCTAAATTCCAATGCCGCCAATTTTGTCTTGATCGGAGTTCTCCAGCGAAAGTTGTCCGCGTTTGAACGAGAAGTGGTTGAGCTGGCTAGACAGTAAGGATTAGCCTTTTTCTCCACCAAAATATGCACTACCCGAGCTGCCAAAAAGGGCCTGTGCTATATATGACTGTTGAAGATTTTGGTATCTAGTTCTCAGCACCGCAGATTTCACTCCCACTGGAGTTTCCAGGCAGGAATTATGAATTTTTGAAAATAGACCTTCAAAGATTGTGGCAAAATCTTTGGAATCGACCCTTTATCTATCTATCAAAATCTACGCCTGGCCGCCAAAAGGGGTCCGTATATGCGTTGTTGAGATCCAGGATATATAATTTCGATGCCACGGATCTCATCTCGATCGGTATTTTCTGACTGAGTTATGAATTTTTGAAAATGGGCGTCGGCGTAGGTAGCGTAGCAGATTCTTTGAAATTTACCCTTTTATTTATCAAAATCCACACCGATCGGGCCACCGAACGAGTTTGTGTTGTATATGACTGTTGAAGATCCGGATATCTAGTTTCCAACGCCATAGACCTCACTTCAATCAGAGTTCCCAGGCCAGAGTTATGAATTTTTGAAAATGGGCAATCAAACAGAACTTCAGGAATTAATCCGTCGGACTACAAAGATCACCCTTTTTCCCCATCAAAGTACGTACTGACTGGTCTGCCAAAAGTATCTGTGCTGTATATGATTGTTGAAGATCTGGGTGTCTAGTTTCCAGCGCTGCAGATCTCACCTCCATTGGAGTTCTCAAGCAGGAGTTATGAATTTTTAAAAATCAGTCTTTATAACAGCCATTTCTGCAGCAATCTGCAGGAATTGTTTCAGCAAACCTGCAGCAATCAATTCGCGTCAGCAGCAGCTTCCTCAGGTTTGCAGCGGCAGCATCAACTTCTTCTTGGTTCAATTCTTGCTTTTAATTTTGCAGCAGCTTTGTAACCTTTGCGGCAGCAGTTCCTTCATCAACTCTACAAGAAGTCTACCAAGAATTTCGTCGAACAATCCATGTGCATCCTGATACTAAAAGGTTACAATTCATTGAACATAATCCACTATGTTTGCATGGAGCTTTGCTATTTGCTTCCAAACAAGTCAAAAATACTGCCCGTTCATTAGCTTGAGCTGTATATTCTTCATGTCCCAACGAGCTCAAAGGGCAAATGAAGCATCCTGTCAAACATCGAGCCTTTCCCTTATTTACATTAAACTTGGGCCAGTACTACATCGAACCAATTTATTGAATATGCAGTTCTTTTTATTCCCTCCCTCTGTTCAACAAAAAATTGGTATTTAATTCCACAGGCACCTGAAGAATAAAGATTTGGCGTTTGTTACATTTCTCTTTACACCAAATCAGCCCTTGTTGGCGTTATTCTTGACCCTTTTAGCAAGCACAGCTTCTGTCTCCAGTCAGTCCCAAAACATTAGTTCAAAAATCTCATTTATGGATTCTTTCAAACATTTTATCAAGCATCAGAAGGGCGCTTTATGAAACAAAGTATTGGACATGGCGTTTGAACATCCTCTCCGAAATTTACAAGATAACAATACCAACTCCATGGCATCTTGAGACTCAACTGGAGGCAAGCAAGCAAGCAATTTGCTTTTGCTCATAATGAGGTCATCATTCCGAAGTACATAGCAACCAGCTAAGGACCTCTATGGCTTCGACAACTTCTGTTTCCAAGGTTTCTGGGGACTCAAGAAGATGCCAGACTTTGAGGTGCTTTATTGGCAATTATTACAATCATGCATAACATTTCTAAACTGTTTTAATTTTTATAGTCACATACATGATCAACTCCATTGATATGAAATTTCTAACAAATGATTCATTTACTTAACATTTCAATGAAAGAATTTCATAGGACCCATCACCATAAGAGTGTTTGATCTTAAACTTTATTGACCTATGCTTGTTTATGCTCCTTAATAGCGGCACCCTTTCCATTTTTATAATAATAACCCCTTTCTTATAATAGCAGCAACCTTGTTCTTCTTTCATAGTTTCTGCAACATTGTTTTTCATGGCAGAAACCATCCAAAGGGAACAACTTCACCAGGATGGGGTGACATCAAGCAGCAGCAAGTCCTGAACCTTCTTATTCTCCTCACCACTCAAGATGGCAGCCGGACGGCCGCGGTAGCAATGTAGCGAGCTGATGCATCCAACAAAGAATCAAGATCTTCTTGACTTCACTTTTGCAGCATCTTTCTTGCAGGGACACAGCAGCAGCCTCATGACAATATAGCGGCTTCATGGCGGCAACACATCACCCCAATCTAATTTCAAAGAATGCAACCAAGGTCTTCAACAGCATCCATTTTTTTTATCAACATCCATTCTTCATCAGCATCCATTCAAAGATCCATTCTTCATCGCTCAAATGACAGGCAAAGAATAATTCAAAGATCCAGTGGTCTTCGATCGGCAACCAAACAAAGATCCACGCCTTCAAATCGGTATCCAGCAAAGATCCATGGTCTTCAATCAGCCACTATCAGCATCCATGCAACGACAGGCAGCAACAATTCAGCATCCATGGTCTTCGATCGACTACTCAAAGATTCAAGGCAAAGATCAAGCGGCATCTTCGCAAAGAACGGCGGCAATATCGACAAGATCGGCCATATCTTGGCAAAGAACGGCGACAACATCGGGCGGCAAAGATCGGCAAAGATAGACAGCAGCAGCTTGGCTTTTCTCTGTGGGCAGCAGCAGCAGCAATGACCTCAAACAGTAGCTTTATGGTGACCAGATCTGGGCAGAGTGCGCACACAAGGGCTGCAGGAGGCTGGATGCAGGCGGTGTCTTGTAAGGCCGGGGTTGGGATTAGCGACGCCGCAGCAGGGCGCTGGGCGGCAGAGGAGGCGTGGCCGCCATGGAGAGAGGAACTTCGGGCCGGGCGGCGAAGCCGCGGTTGGCGTATGGTGGCCGCAGGCGTAACTGGCGCGCAGGAGCGCCGCTGGAAGCGTGGATCGGACTGGGGCGCAGATGGCCGCTGGGGGGCGGATAGAGGCGGCACGGGCTGAGGGTGGTTGGCGGATGACCTTTGCCGGGGCGGACAAGAAGTGGCGGCAAGTGTCTTGACACAAGGCTTGTAGCCTTGCATATGTGTGCCTTGAAGGCGTCTTCTTCTTCTTTGGGCTCTCCCCGTCTCACCCCTTTTTTTTTGTTCCACCCCTTTTTAAAATAGCTTTCGTCCTTATCCCCTGAGAAATTCCCTCCCGTGAAATCACAACCATATAAGACCGAACCAAGTTTTAATTTTTTTTTTTATTATTTAAAATTTTATTTAAAATGTTGCCTTAGGATTGGCATTCAGACATCTTGGGATTTGTGTTTGGGGGAGATGCCTCGGGATTCATGTTTTGGGGAGGATGCCTTGGGATTAGCATCACCTTGGCATATGATCTCAGGCATGCCTCGAGATGTGTTCTCGGGCTATCCTGAAATTTGGGTTTGCCTCGAGATATGTATTCTTGGGGCATTTTTGGGAATTTGAGGTCGCCTCGGGATATGTGTTCCCGGGCCACCTTGAATTTTCGAGATTGCCTTAGGATATGTGTTCCTGGGCCGTCTCAAGATTTAAAATTGCCTCGAGATTTGTTCTCGGACAATCTTGAATTTTATACCCTCGACCTGCCTCGAGATATGTATTTCTTGATCCGCCTAGGGATTTGTATTGGGTTAAGCCTGAGATCAGGACCATCTTAATTTGAAGATATTTTGAAATATTTATTTCATTTAAAATATTTCATCATAATTTATATGAAATATTTCATATTGCCCCCTGAGATATATTATATTTTCAAGGCTCCCCCCCCTTTTTTATATCATCATTTTTTTTTGGTATAAACAATGATGACCCTTCAATACTTTGCCGATTTTTTGAATTTTTTTCTCATTTTATCTTAAAATCAAGATTCTCCCAAGCTATTTTCCAATGCCTCCAATCATCTTCAGACATATATTCTGGTTTTTGTTCAGACTTTCTTATATTTCACAAGAAGTAACTATATCTTTGTGAAGCTTTTACAACACATGCTGTTTTCACTTGTGCCTCTGTTGAAGGATCCCACATACAATGCTTCTACAAAACAATAAGAATATTGATATTTAATTATGAAAACAAATGGAAATAAATAACTTAAGTTCAAAATAATAATAATACCCTAAACTCTTCAAAATACAAGTCTTTTGTAGCTTGTGAAATTGTTTTCCATGTGTAGCCTTCAGTGTCCACCTTTTGCTTGAACACCTTTGTTATCACTCATGAACATTTGTTAGAGGGTTTTAACCTGTTACAATTATAGACATATATATGCAATAATATATTATACCATATAATCAATTTATATGTAATACTTACATTCCATTCACAACCATGATGCGATGTCTACCTCCATTGTAGGTTGTATCCAGTGGGTCATTACTAGCCTGAGATATAGTAGGAGTAGAAATAATAGCATTTGGGACGTTACTTGCAACATCACACGAGGTATGTGCAGGATTAGATGCCTCATTTGTAATATTGTTCAGCTCAATGACATTTTGAGGATTTGTCAAGCTCTGTTGATTTATAGGATTAGTGACGCCGGACAGGGTAGTGATTAACCTGTGGCCGATGGTGGTAAACAAGGGGGATTGATAAAAGAGCAAGAAAAAGGGAGGACAAACAAAGAAGAAAAGTCTCTGAAACTTTAAAAGAAAAATTAACTCAATAATCAATGAATAAAATTCAACCCACAAACTGGGTTTAAATAGCTAAAAAAAAACTAACTTAGATAACCTAGAAATTCTATCTTCTTATTCAAATTTGCCCAAATCGGCAAATTTTGGTCCAATAGAAAAACTTATCTAATTCTAAAATAACTAAACAAAACAGATAACTCCTAAAAATCCAAGTTCAAATCGGATTCATATCCTATCCTAAATTGGCATACGAAATATTACCAAAAATAGCAAAAAACACCGAAAAACAAATAAACGACGGGGAAAACAGTGGAATTTGAGGATGAAGGAAAGGTCCATCAAGCAAAGCTGATGGACCCCACGTGCGCGTCGAGCCGAGCTTTCCGAATTGGGGTTGAGCGCGCGAATCCGATATCGGTAGCCAAAGTTATGGCCAAAATACCGAAACGTGTCCAAAACCGACTCAATCTTGGAATTGACTCGACCACCTCCCGTCTTTATGTTGACCCGCCATCCTGGAAACATCTGACTCGTGCCTCCTTCATTAATTAGTGTGCATCCCACCTGACCCGTCTCCTCGATTTGGCACAGCCCTTCCCATACCTCTAGGCATATCTACAAGAATGACTAAATTGAAATATATAAATTATACTTATAACAATAATAAACAGTTACAAATAAAACAAAATCTCAAATGCATAATAATTTCATAAATCATAAGCTAAAAAATGATCCATAATATTAAAAAAAATTATGGTCACTACAATAGAATAAAAATAATACTATTCACTACAATAGACATGTTTTCATCTTCATCATCTTCCATATTTGTTGCTTGCAAATCATGTTCAACTGCATCTTCTAAATCATCATCATCATGTCCATCATCTACATCCACAAAAACGACATTTGAATCGTGGTGTAACTGCATCATCAGTTATATCAATTGAATGCTCTTCTACTTCATCATCTTGGAATGGCAAATCAGTTGTAGGAACATCGATAATTGATCTAGGTTTGATTCTACACACAGCCCACCAATCAACCTTGTCACGCTTCATACTTGGATAAGGTGTATAGTATACTTGTGACGCTTATTCCGCCAAAATGAAAGGTTCATATTTGTTTGATCTTCTTTTATGGTTGATATCAACAAGATTGTAGTCCTTATGAACTTTCATTCCAACATTTGGAGTTGGATCAAAACAATCACACTTTCACTCCAACTTAATAATATTTATTAAGTTTGTATAAAGGATAAGGTGGTGGTAGTGGTTTAGCTTTAATTAATTGTATTTATTAAGACAAAGGATAAGAGAGAAGAGTCTACAGTGTCAGACATTATTCTACTTGATCTGCAAGTGGACATGATGATCATACATAGTGGGAGAGAAAAAGAGCACAAATATACATTAATGGATTTACACAAAGTTTTCAACCACAACCAGAGAGAAAATTACAGAGACATGGAGCATAATTCATGTTGTGAGCAAAATTCTTCCAAAAACTGACTTAATATTTACACAAAATAAATAAATAAATAAAGTTTAAAAAGAAACCAAAGTCCATCAATTGTGGACAAAGTACACACATTTGTACAAGCATAATGATTTTGATCAGAATTAATCAATTATGACCAAAGTGTAGCCCAAAACCATCACCAAAACAACCACACATTTTTTCAAGTATTGAGATTGCAACCAGAAATCATCAATCTGACCAAGGTTTAGGAAGTGAATAACGCTAAGACAAAGATTTTCTATTAATAAGAAACCAATTTTTATTTTACAGAATTGAAAAACTAATTAAAGCCTATTGCTTAAATTCAAATAAGAGATGGAATCCAATGAAGAAAAGAAGGAACCAACTGTTACTTCAATTGGCACCCGGGTATCTACACGATGCTGATAATAGATGTAACACCCGCCCCGAAATAAATAAGGATTTTTATTTATTTATTTCCAGAATTTATTAAATAGTAATTTAATATGGTAAACGATGAAATTTGAGAAAAAATTTAAAGGGGCTGATTAATCCAGATTTTTATTAAGTACTAATTAAATCATTAATTATCGAGGAAAGGAAATAGACAATTTAAAATGGAGAATTGTAACGCCCCGGTTTTCTAATAATTATTAGTTAATTCTCAAAGAATAAATCGGGGTGATTTAAAATGTAAATAAAGATTTAAGTATTTAAAATAATACAAATGAAATGGAAAGTAAATTAAATGGGTCCATATTTCCGTCTTATTGGGCCAAGCCCAACCCAACCATTTAAATGGGTGACCAAGTTAGTAAAGTGTGACAATAATGAGAATTAATGGAGACAAATGGTTGGCATGTGACAAATAATATAATGACAAGTTAAAATAATGCAAGGTTTAAAGATAGGAAAAGTAAGGTAATGGAACTAAATAATAGAAGCTACTATTTGAATAGAGTAACAAAAGGACTAGGTGTGACCAATAATATGGTTGATTTAAAAACCAATGATGGAACTATAGTATATTTTGATTAATTGGCTCATGTGACAAAAGCTAGGGAATAAGCCAATTTAATGCAAAAATATATATAATTTAAGATAGGTTGAATTACTTATGTTATCATGATAAAAGCTATTAACTTGTTACATATGTATTATTAAAGAGTGAAACTTAGGGCCTCATGTTTAATTGAAGTTGGAATGAATGGATGATGCCCTAGCCTCTTTTCTCCATCTCCATCGTCTTCTTCGATGTGCCCTTACCTGCTCCCATCGCCGCCCGGAGCCACCACCGCCGGCCTTCTCCTCCGGCAGCCCTACAGCCCAGCGTGCAGTGGCGTGGTTGCGTGACCCGTCGGCCATGGCCTACACACCTTGGCCAATTGCGCGCGGCCGCCCACGACGGCACATGGCTGCCTCCGACTCCGTGGTCGGGCATGTTGTCATCCTTCTTCTTCCTCCTCTATCACGGCCCAACACCGGCGAGGTTCATTTCTTTCCTCTTGAGTTGGATTTGGGGAAACTCCTAAGTTTGGATGTATGAATTTTTGGGCTTTGATTAGAAAAGGATGAAGGGGAGGGGGGATTAAATACGTATTTGCTTCCGATCTCGAGGAGATCACTGATTATTATATATTCGAGATGTTGCTGCCTTGGATATATAGATATACATGTTGTTAGGTATTCGTACTAGCAATCTCTTACGTCTGCATAATACATCCGGACGGATGCGGCAGAGGGTGTATAATATCAGGCCATGAGACCCCAGAGGGTGTATAATAATATCCCACCGGCTCCCGAGCGGTATTTTACGGCCATGTGCACATGTATGCTATAAGCGCTGATCCGGCTTAGGCCGAAGACGATGCCGATGGTGTCGTTGATGTCGTAGACATCTTAGTATCACATATGCCAGAGATTGAGTACATCTGTGGATTTATCCACTTTCCAGTTACTTGTTATTTGCTTGTGATGACGTTACACTTGCATATTTGTACTTGCTTTATTCTGTTCTTTGATTATGGCTTCCGCCTCTTTTATGGTTTATACGATCCTACTGGGCCTTTCTTTGGCTCATGCACTTGATGGATGTTTTTCTCAGGTGACAATGAGGAGTAGGGTCGGGACTAGATGAGGACCTTACTAGTAGCTAGGAGCGGGAACTCAGGAGAGAGCTTCCACAGGACAGCCTAGCAGCGATGGGGATATGTTGAGCGTAGGTTTGCGGACCTCTATTTCTTTCTGAGTGAGAGTTGTCATTCAGGACCTGCTAGGGTTTTGTATAAAACCTTATTTATATTTTCTTCCGCTGATCATTAATTTAAAACTCTATTTTGATTATCTGCTTGTGCTACTTAGCCTTGTGTGCTTCTAGGGGAGACCCTATAAGCACGCGGCGTTTGTCGCGTGGCCGAGGCCCGGGATCCGGGTTCGGGGCGTGACAATAGAGATCAATGCAATCAACCCCAAGCCTCTTCAAGCTAGCCTCACTCAGAGCCTACAACAAACACCTCGTGAGCAACAACCAATCCGCCCCCAAACCTCCAAAAGAAGATGAAAGAGAAGAGATGAGAAGACAGGAGAGTGGGACTTTACTTACTTCCTCTTGAAAGCCTCAAGCACCAAACTGCAAAAAAGGCCGGAGGAGGGCGAGAAGCACGCAAAGAAGGAAGAGCGTCGACGGGGAGGGATTGAGAGAGAGAGAGAGAGGAGCTAGGGTTGCGATTTTGAAAGAGGAGATTTCTAGGGTTTTTTGAAATAGAAGATTGTTATTTTCTTTTTAGATTTAAAATAATAAAGTATAATAATATTTTAATATTAGTATAGATTGGTTTTTCATCTAATAATCTTATAATTAATATTTAAAATATTTATTTTTCAATTAAATATAATTAAATAATGTTTATAAAAAAATTGGTTTTTTTTATTTATAGTTGTTAGCTTTTTTCCAATAACCGTAGTAATTTTTTTATGAAAAATTATTAACATATCCTATTACCCAGGGATCACCCACGGTCCCTTTACCCATAGAAACTCCTATGCGTAATCCATGGGTAAAATTTGTATAAAACTTCTCATACCCTATTACCCAGGGATTACCCACGAATATCTTCCCACGAAACATATCTCTGGGTAATCCGTGGGTGACATTGTGGAACCAAAGTCCCCTTTTAGTTACCCACGGATTACCCATGACAACAATACCCACAAACACTTTCTTTGGGTAATTCGTGGGTATATTATATTTAACAATAGGTACCCACGGATCACCCACGGATATTGTACCCACACAAGAGTTCTCTGGGAAAGTCGTGGGTAATTTTAAGGGGGGAACTACCCGCATTATTTACCCACAGATTACCACAGATATATGGTTGCTGGGTAAAGCCATGGGTAAATTCGTGTCTATTCCCTGGGTAAAGTTGATATAGTTTATCACTTTCTTGTTATTCCGTGGGTATTCCCTGGGTATTTACCCAAAGAACGTGTCCGTGGGTAATTTTTCGTGGGTAAAACGTCATTTTCTTATAGTGA
This sequence comes from Dioscorea zingiberensis, assembly GCA_026586065.1. Lineage (NCBI taxonomy): Eukaryota > Viridiplantae > Streptophyta > Magnoliopsida > Dioscoreales > Dioscoreaceae > Dioscorea > Dioscorea zingiberensis. The sequence goes on from CM048824.1 coordinate 43,835,683, forward strand.
ACATCAAGACTTTGATCTCTAATACAACAACGCTAAATGCAGATGAAGAAAGAAGATGTTTTGTCAAGATTTCTAAGGGCGAGAGATCCTGAGAACATGACAGACAAGTACTTGAGAGACATAATACTGAATTTTCTCATTGCTGGTAAGGATACCATAGCAGGACTCTATCATGGTTCATATACATGTTCTGCAAACATCCATTGGTACAAGAGAAGGTTGCTGAAAAAGTTAAGGAAGCAAAAAAGCTAGTAAAAACATAAAGAACATCAATGAATTTGCCAAGAATTTAACTGATGAAGCTCTTGACAGGATGCATTACCTTCATACAGCCTTATCTAAGAGTTTGAGACTATATCCTGCAGTTCCTTTGGTGAGCTGAATTTTAAAATTTTGATTGAATTATTACTCTGGGAACTCTGAAGTACTTCCTAAGAATAGAAGTTTCCTACTAAAAAAGGAGATATCACTTAATTAAACAAATGTTTTACCATAGGATTCGAAGGTCTCTGCTTTTCGGATGATACTTTACCTGATGGCTTTACTGTGAAGAATGGAGACATTGTTTTATCAACCTTACCCAATGGGAAGAATGAAGTATCTCTGGGCAGATGATGCAGAGATTTTCATACCATAAATGTGGCTTGATGATAATGGGGTTTTCAAGCCTGAAAGCCCTTTCAGGTTTATAGCCTTTAATATTAGAGAAATTCAATAAATCAGGTAAAGATATACAAGTTCTCTTTTATCAATAATTTTTCCTTTTTCCTTTTTTTGTGTGTATTTGTTTGTAGGTTAGTCCTAGAATTTGCCTGGAAAAAGGTTTTGCTTATAGGCAGATGAAGATCTTTGCTGCTGTTCTACTCCATTCTTTGGCTTCAAGCTTGGTGCCAAAAACAAGGTGGTCAAGTATAGAACTATGATAAATCATCACATTGATCAAGGCCTCCATGTTAATGCTTTTCATAGATGAGAGAGAGAGAGAGAGAGAGAGAGAGAGAGAGAGAGTGTGTGTGTGTGTGTGTGTGTGTGTGTGTTGTATGGTTTGGTGCATTATCATGGTACTGAGAGTTGTAAGGGATACCTTCTAATACTTAACCTTAGTTTGCAGTATGTTTTTATTTTTTGCAATTAAAGTAGATTTAAACCATATTCATTGATAATAAAAAAATTAAAGGGCACAATGTAAGTAAATGAAGATAAATAGGGTTATTTGAGTGGCGCATGGAATTGTCCTCTGAAGCCATCTCACTTGGGAGATTTGATGACTCCTCTTGGTAAAAGTTAGGCTCCACTTGATGAAGGTCTCCATCTCCACTATTTTGGCCTGCTTGGTCGCATGAGCTTCATTAAACCAAGAGAGGAGAAAGAAGTCACTATCATGAAACAGTTTAGAGTAAACACATTGTTTACCTTGAAAACATATTTTATTTTTCTCAAGTCTGAGATTCCATATAACCCATCCTAACTATAGTGTTATGGCTACTAAGATGGTGCCAAGGGGGCTAAATAACTTGCATCGAGGAGGATGTGGCTCCAACCTTGAAGAGGTTACAAAAATGACTCTGAATCTTGCTTGTAAACATGTAAAACAGTAGCATGTGATTGACAAATTCATTCTCGTTATCACTAAGGAAGCAGGTCGCATGATTCCCTCCCCACTCACGTTTAGCTAGCCAGGTTGTCTAAGGGGAGGATCTTGTTATCTCATGAAAGTTAATTGAAAAGTTTGATGTTTAGTGGAGAAGGGAGAGACCTTAAAATAGGGGATTTGATTCCCCCATCCACAAGGAATTGGTAGAGAGTTCAGTGTGAACCGTTTGGTGGGTGTTAACTTCCATGCTCTAAAGTCTTTGTTCATTGGTTGTAGCAGCCTTTTACAAGTGGTTTTTGAAGCACAAGAAGTCTATTGAACCCTTTCTAGTTAGTGACCTTGACCGCAGTATAGGAATTCTATCTTTGGAATTTGAGTAGGATGACCTCCAAGAAGATTAAGTGCTTTCCCATGAGCTCTTAAAGGGAGGGCCAGAGGTTCTATAGTGATTTCTCATTGATCCAATTTTCAAACAAGTAATTGAGAGTAGATCCATTACTAAAAGTGGAAGTGATATTGGTAATGACCAATGCTCTAGCATGATAGATATCTTTGCAGAAGAAACAGGCGCTTGCAGGCACATGGCGAAAGGGGTTAATTAAGGGCCTTTTGAAGTATGAGCACTTGATGATCTTTAGGGAGATGTTGGCCTCCCTTGAGAGAATTCACCACCACCATTTCTTGAGTAGAGCGACATTGAAGTGTTTGAGGTTAATAATGTCCTATACTCCTTACTCCTTGGATTTGCAAAAACGTCCCTAGCTGACAAAACTATAAGATTGGAAGTCTTAGTTTGGGCCCCTCTAGAGGAAGTCTTAATGGAGGGAGTTAATACTCTAGGCAACCCACTTAGGAAGATGGTAGATTAACATCTAGTAATTTGGGATGGCCGAAAGAATCGAGTTGAGAAGAGTAATTTGCCTCCCAAAAGGAGAAATCCCTTCCGAAAGCTAATCTTGCTCTTGATTTTTTTCAATGGGGATCATGTGGTCCTTCTTCCTGGGCTTGTGCCTTAATATAGGTAAGCCCAGATAAGAGATCAAAAGGGCGCCGATTGGACAATTCATCAAGCGAGATCCTCTTGTGTGTAGTCGGTTGTCCTAATTACAATAATAACACTCTTGTTGAAATTGATGCGGAGTCTGGAAAGGTCCTCAAAGAGATTAGAAATTGAATTTAAAGACCTTAAAGTGCGACAAGTCTCAAGTCAAAGAACTAAGAGGTCATCGGCGTATTTGCAAAAGGGTTGATTCAATACTCAGTTATGCGCATTCTTGTCATATATTATCACGGTGTTCATTTTCTTCTATGGAACACTGAAGTTTCTGTCAAGAATGTGTTTGAAATAGACTTATGTTCTCGGAGAAGCCTAGATGATTAGATATAATCTGATTGTCTGATAAAGTGCCATAAGAATTGAAAGTGAACCTAGTGCATTTATAGCATTGTTTGTGGGATGTTCACAATTGAAGTTCCTCGTTGTTATAAGGATGTTATATGTGTTCTTTATGGGGTTTGTGAGTGTTCATTGTTTCATCATTGTCATTTTGATGTGGAATTTATATTAGAAGTGATAAACTATTTTGGTGGAAAAAAAAATTAGTGGAAGATAATGAGCTAAATTTCTCATTTTTATCAGAGAAGTTAATTGTGGAGAATCTTATCTACCAAGGTGGCATTGTTTTCATCCTTACCTTTTCCCACATCAGTAAACCAAGTTTTGAGAATGTTTCCAAGAAATTAAGGTTACTTATTAATAATTTGTAATAATTCTTAGTTTCTTATATTTTTCTTTTCCTTTTCTAATTCAATCCCCTTATGTTTTGTTAGAATTTTTGTCTATTATGCGCCAACAGGTCTTGTTTTTCTTGTGGGAACCAAACTATGTCGATTATCACTAAACTAGGAAATACCATTCAAGGCTATTAACTAAAGTGGGAAAGAACATCGATGGAAAGTTACTAAATTGGGAAATGACATGGATAGAAAAAAAAAAGTGCAGTCAATATTGCTCCTTAAGATGAGGCAAAGATATCATGAAGTCTCATCTTGCCACAAATTGAAGAAAGCATATAACTACTGAGACCGTTCATTAGTATGTCTGCCAATTGTTCTGAAGTAAATGACAAACAAATATTTTTCTGATCCAACATCTCCTTGAGGACATGACAGTCAATCTATACATGCTTAATTCTATCATGTTGTACAGGGTTATTGGTAATGTTGATAGCTGCCTTATTATCACATAATAGAAATAAAGGAGAAGACTGGGAAGGCGTAACTCAACAAGCAGTCTTTTCAACCATAAGATCTCACAAATACCTTGAGCCATTGCTCGGTACTCAACCTCTACACTAGATCGAGCAACAATATCTTGTTTCATATCGCGCAAAGTCACAAGATTTCCACCAACAAAAGCACAATAACCTAAGGTGTATCAAGGATCATATGTGGAGCCTAACCAATCAACACCAGAATAAGCTTCAACCTTGATATGTCTATGACGGGAAAAAAGAATACCACACATTGGCAACTCTTGATGGCACTCACGGGTTATGCATGTACCGACTCACAACACTTACTGCAAAGGCTATGTCAAGTCTCGTGTGGGAGAGATGGATCATCCTGCCAGCAAGACGTTGATATCACTCATGGTCTACTGGCTTACCACTATTAACATTAAGATGATAATTCTGCTTGATAGGAGTAGTAGCAGGTTGACATCCTAACATCCATGTTTTAGTCAATAAATCCATGATGTATGTCTACTGAGAAAGAAGATGCCATGAGATGACCTAGCCACTTCAATCCCAAGGAAGTACGAGAAATTATCTAGATCTTTGACATCAAAAGATTGTACCAATTTAGTCTTTTAAGTTTATCCAACTCTGGGAGATCATCACCAGTAAGAATGATATCATCAACATAAATAATTAGGATAGCATGCAACCTTTCCTTTATTGTGATAGAAGAACATGATATGATCTACATTACTTTGGTAATATCCTATTTTGAGCAAGGCATGATAAAAGTGATCAAACCATGCTCTAGGTAATTGCTTCAATCTATAGAGTGACTAGCGCAAACAACAGACCTTGTCAGCTGTCTCTATATTAGTGAATCCTAGAGGAATATCCATATACACCTCTTGAAGATCACCATGTAAAAGGATATTTTTCACATATAGTTGAAATAAACTCCAGCCGAGATTCGCCACACAAAATATGAGTGTAACACCCTTTTCCCAACCAGGGGGCCAGGATGTCACACCGGTAGGGAGTGCACACCAACCCATAAGGTACATGTAATGTAAACCTTATAACAATGATAATCAAACTAATAAACATGATTAATAAACAAAATATTTACAATCTTATACAAAGTTTACAAATCTTACCGAAGCGTTCTAAAATTCTAAACATCAAATAAGAACAGGCTATCCTCATCTGCTAAGTCAGAGCCATCTACAGGAACACTCAATCTCGTCTACCTGCACATTTCACTTGAGTGAGAATCACTATACAAGATACAAGTATAATATCAGATATAAGAGTATCGAAATAATGCTAATCATATGCATTATCTTTCAGTCAATTAACATGCTAAAAGCATAAGAAACTCGGATAAATCCAAATCATGGAAATCTCAATGTCAACACATGAATACAAAGAATGATCCTACAATTATTCTGGGCAATCTAATCATTACCCTAGCCTCCTGGTGTGGAAACTCATGACTGTGGAAATCAGGTATAGTATCATATCAATCTAGTATGAACCCATAATCTCAATGTCAAGAAGTCTGGTCTCTACTGACCGCGGTTCCCACGTAACCCTAGGACTAATCGATTGTTTGGCCTCTACTTAACTGTGCTCCCACAAAATCGTAGGTCTAATCTGGTGGCCGATCTATACGAACCGTGCTCCCACAGAATCGTAGGACCAATCTGGTAGGACAGACCCTATATGGTAAACGAAACTTACCAATCTTTATTTCTAACTTATCTGTGATTTTGTTTCTGTTCTTTATTTCTACATGCACAAGATTTACTCAATTGCAATACACGAACAGAAATAACAATTCCGTTAATAATATAATATGAATAAAACCAACGGCACTACATGAAACCTCGATACAAGCTCGATGGGAAACCATCCAAACAAAGTCATCGCTTAAAACTCGATTATAAAATATCCAAGTATAGTGAAATCACTCACCTGAGTTTGAGTAGTTCCTAAGGTTGGCTAGGTCCTTCAGTAGCAACGGCCTTGCCTTTACCTTTTTATTATTACTAATCTCGCCGGAGAAGATAGGATTCTTTACCAGCATCTCCAAGCAGCCTCCAGTGCCTTTGTTCTGACCCTCCCCCTTCCCTGGAACAGTATTGGAGGATCAGTTGGGATCTCTTGTCTCTGGACCTGGTCGTCGTGCCCTGGAAACAACTGAGGAGGAAGGCGTCGACCTTCCTTGGCTGTGGGAACTAAGGGTGGCTCCACCTCCCTTAAATTAGTAGCTCGCCAAGCCTAACAGCTACAGCACGGAGGTAAAGTAAAAGTCTGACAATGGGGCAGTCGCTGGTGAGGTGAAAATCAAGGTCCTATGCTCGCAACTCCTGGATCCCGCCGGTGCTCAGAATGGAGACGTGGAAAAAAGACAAGTGGTAAGAGTAAAGGTCGCCAAGCCTCCCTTAGGTCTCTCTCTCTCTCTCGATGTATAACAGGAAAGAGAACTCCTTTTCCCCCTACTGCGATTTCTTCACGAGAGCTTCTTGTAGCCTCACGAAGTCCCTGTGCACTCATGGGATGAGGAAGCGATCAGATCCAAATCCTCGCGGGTCTCCATCGCGCGCACAGTGCTCATCTCCTCCCTCTCGCAAAGAATAGAGACGAGATTGGCTGCCTCTCTCTCTCTTAGCTCCCACACTTATTTAAACCTAAGTCTCCTATTTATTAATTTAGGTTATATGAAGTCTATCCTTTTAAATTATCACTTAATTTAAATAAAAATTAGGTTTTATATTTTAATTGATTTCATTATTATTATCTAATTCATTCGATTATTTTAACAATTCCTATAATATTACAATTTAACACTATAAAATCACAGGCGATCACTTTAAATTGACCGGATCCATCTTTTCCGGCTATTGGCATGGCCCGATCCACTTTATTGGGACTCACATTTTTGTCTCGTATCGCCAACTAACTACTCGAATTTAATTAAAACTTAGTAATTCTTTCAATGAAGTAATCGGGATTAATTCTAATTGGCCAGGCCCAACATGGCCTTCTCTAGCAAAAAATGTTTTTTGCGAGACTGGAATTTAGACCCATTAACTCCCGATTTTCTCTTAATTTAGTTTTACCAGTAATTGATTCGTTTTCAATGTAATTAATCTCGTGGGATTTTCCAGAAACCTTCAAATTTTTCATTGAAAAATTTTGGGGCGCTATAAATGAAAGTGTCCTAACCGGTGGTTCATCATTGCTACAAGAACAAAAGTCTACTCATAATCAACACCGTATGTTTGTATATAACCTTTGACAACAAGATGAGCTTTGTAGTTATCAACTTTACCTTTAGGTATTTGTTTCACAGTATAGACTTATTTGCAACCAACTGCTTGTTTTCTAGTAGGTAAGGGAACCGGTTCCCAAGTTTAATTTTTTTGCATTTCTTCAAGCATCGCTCCCTTCCAATTAGGATCTGCTATAGCATCCCTCCAGTGCGACGGTATAGAGATAGATTATAATGATGCAATAAATAACCTATATGCATGTGAAAGATCATAGGAAACAAAATTAACAATATCATAACGATATCGAGAAGGAACAATATGAAGATGAGAAGCTTTTTTGTAAGCAATAGGTATATTCAAGGTAGGGTCAGGAGAAATGTCACCATTGTCAAATGAGGATGTTGGGGTTGAGTCAGAGGAGACTATTGGGTAGTGATAGAATGCATAATGGGCTCAGTTGAAGACTCCCTATGTTGATTAGAGTCACCTTCAAGATGTTTATCAATTTGCTCTTGTGCTTGTTCCTCAGTCACCATAATCTCCCCCTCTTGACCAATAGCTCTAGAAGGGATACTAGGAGAGCAAATAGATTGTTGGGCCAATGGTATTTAAGTAGCTGGCTTAATTAGAAACACTACTAAATAAAGCTTCAGCCTCTCAAAAAGTGTTTTTCATGCTGACAAATATCTTTTTTTAGGAGGATGATAGCATTTATAACCCCTTTGAGTTGCAGGATAGCCGACAAAGACACACTTCAAAGCTTTTGGATGAAGTTTGCCGACTGTAGGATGATTATTCCAGACAAAGCACACATACTCGAAGACTCGAAGGGGTACAATAAAAGAAGAGATCCCTTATAGGTATTGAAGGGTTACCTTGTACTCCAAAGTTTGAAGACGCATGTGGTTAATCAAATAAGTTGCAGTGAGAACAACCTCACCCCACGAGATTTTTGGAACTTGTATAACCAATGACAAAGATCTAGTAACTTCTAGAAGATGTCGATTCTTTCGATCAACAACACCATTCTGGGTTAGGGTGTCAACACAAGTAGTTTGGTAGATAATTCCATGAGTAGTTAGATACGATCATAAAACTCTCTATGCATGTATTATGTGCCATTATCAGATCTCAATACTTTAATTTTGGCACTAAACTAAGTATCAACTAATTTATGAAACTCTTTGAAACATACAACCTCATCTTTAGCTTTGAGAAGATATACCCATATTACTCTACTGTAATAGTCAATAAAAGTCACAAAATAACGATGTCTAGAATTGGAGATAATACTACAAGGTCTCCACACATCAAGGTGAACAACTTTAAATTGTTTATTACTATGAGTTCCTAAAGCAGGATAATTATTGCGCATATGCTTAGCACATTCACACGCATCACAAACCAACTGTTCTTTAGCACAAGAATGATATAAAATACTGAAATTGCTGATCGCGGAATCAATCGACAAATGAAGCTTAGAGTTCACAAGGGAAGAGGACCAATAGCAGCGTCCGTCGGACGCAGACTTTGAGGACGATTAGGCTTCTCCCTAAACATCCTTTTAGAGCAGCATACCAACAAGGGTGAACTAAACAAGCTACTCCCTTAAATTAAAACTCCTTAGGCAACGTTTGGTTGGGGGATTCTCACGTGGGGATATCCCCACATGAGATTAAATTTCAAAATAATTCAATTTTTTTTTTGGAGGGAAAAACACTTATCATGCTTTAGATCTCTTAATACAAAGTTGGTGAAAAGGAAATGTTTTTGTTGAGTTAAATGACCATAATACCCTCTCATTATTTATTGCACTTTCAAGTTGGTTTAAAATAACAATAATTAAAAAAACACAAAATTATTATTAGAATAGTTACTAATAGAAAATATGAAAAAATCAAAATTAATTACTAATTGGATTTATAAATGCATCTCGGAAAATACATATTCATAAATATGTTAAATAGAAATATTGTAAAATATACATATTTATAATATATATATATATGTATATATATATATATATACTATTATAAATAAAAAAAAATTTATAGATATAACCTAAATCAAGATTTATAAAATAAACATATTTATCAATATTTATAAATAAATATGTTATAATAAGTGATATTTAAAACATATTTAGTTAATTCTTTTTCAAATATGTATTTTAGAAAAAACATATTTATACGTATTTAAATATAACTATCTTAGAATAAACATATTTATAACAAATTTTAGAAATACTTTTTTAAACAATATTTTAAATAACATATATATATATATATATATATATATATATATATATATATATTGGTAGAATAAACCAATAATTTATAATAAAATATTTAATATATGTTTATAAATATTTAGATATCCAAATTTTAGAATAAAAATATTATTTGTTGAACACGAAGATGCTTTTGTCGAGTTATAATGACCATAATACCCTCTCATGTTGACGTGTTAGGGTTAGGTTTAAGATAACAATAATTGATTAAATTAGATATAGTTGATATTATTGTTTCTAAAATCAGGTGAGATCCATTATTAAAAATAATATATATTATGTCTTAATTTATTACAATATTATGCTGGTCAAAATGATTGTAAATAACATATTTTGGGATAGCTTGGAATACTAATAATTGCATTAATGAAAATTGCACGATGTAAAAGAAACCATTTGAGACAAACTCAATGCACACGTCCACCAGTAAGCCATTCTCGTCTTGCTCACTCGTCCATCCACTACAAGGCTCGGGATATACTATCCCGGAGGCTCTGCATCTCGACACGTCCGCCACCACTGTTGCCATGCGCCCATTCCACGTCCGGATCTACTTCTTCATCAACGCGATGGTTCTCCTCCTGCGCCATGCTGGGATCGTCATAGGCGTGCTTGGATATATAGTTGTGGATGACAGCGCATGCATGCACAATGTCGCGCTGTGTTTCCACTGAAAAAGGTGCTGGAACACGCAAGATCTTGAAGCGGCGCTTAAGTATGCCAAAAGCCCTCTCGACAACATTCCTAAGACGCACATGATGATGGTTAAATTTATCTCTCCTGTTGTGGTATGAAGCCGAGCCGCCTGTAAATTGAGTAAGGTGGTATCTCTCCCCCCCTGTATGGTGCGAGAAGGCCTATGGTATTGGCGTAGCCTGCATTTACGAGATAATACCTCCTTATGCAATAAATACAAGTTTTGAATTCAGCGTGGTCAACTATCTATGCGTGTATTATGCATGATTGGGTCATCCATGAGATCACCTTCTGGGATTACGAAACTTCCATCATTCAAGCAGTGTTGCATTACTCGCATGTCTGCAGCCGAACCCTCCCAGCCTGCACAAACATACTGGAAATGCCCGTCGAAGGATACAACGGCCATTACATTCTGACTGATTGTTCCGTGCCTGTTACGAAATCTTGGTTGTATTTCTCTCGGAACAATCATCGGCACATGCGTTCCATCTATCGCCCCAAGAGCGTCCTGTGAGCAATTAAAATATATTGGGGTTGACAACACACATATTTAATTAAACAACAAGCACTCTTGGTACCTGAAATGGTGTGTTGCGAACCAGTGTGTGTGGTGGTTCGTCCCCAGTCGGCAGTTGAATCATTTCTTGAGACACACTGTTGATGGCACTAAGTACCGTATGGAAATAACGGCTCACGGTCTCTCCGCTGTGTTGGAATTGCTCGCAGGCCACTCTATTTGTTGATGCGTGTCCCATAACAATCATGAAAATAGCCAATTGTTCCTCAACGGATACAGATCGGCTATTGCGTAATAGGTTGCGTTCCGCAAGTAATAATGCGAAGCCCCTAAACACGTGCGGCTCCATTTGGAAAACGTTATGCGCACGTATCGGGTTTGAATCTAGAATTTCATGTACCAATGCATGACCTGTGAATGGTCGAGTGTGCTGTGGTCGCCTCGTCCTTCTCTGGCTCTCCCTCATAGTGTCCTGCAACATATGAATTATTGTGGCCAAGTCCTCCGCCTCCTCTTCAAAATCCTCCTCCCACGGCCTCTCCATCACATATGCTGAAATTTGCTAGATCTGTTGTGAAGGATGATGTTTTAGACAAGTTGAGAGAGCTTGTATGTGTCTCTTAAATAGTCCGACACAAGCATCAGATTCCTACACAAGCTTTTTGTTAGACTCCATGAAAAGGAGTGGGCATCTTAGCCACCTCATCCACTTGTATATTTGCTACATGGAAATGGGTTCTCATTCCTCAACTCAAGCCCACCAATCAGGGAACTTAATTCCATCTAAGTGACATGCACTAATCAATAGAGTGCATGTCGATTTCATTCCATTACCAGTGATTCTTTTCTTTGGTGAATGTGACTCTTTCGTTGCCATATTGGAAGAAACTCATGCTTGTTAGTTAGTCTAAAAATAATGGCCAAGTATTCTCCCAGATCAATATAAAAAATGATTCCTTTTTAGGCCTACTTGATGTGGGCACATTCTAATGTCCCATTGAAAAAAATTAAGGGGATCACTGACTTTATCAACATATTCGCCACGTTTAGGCATATAATTCATTTAAATAATCAAACACAAGCTTGGGTTTCTATCACGGAGTATGAAAGTTAAGAGATGAGCATTACACAATTACACAAATGATGATATTGATATTGATAATGCATAACATGAACATGCCCATTCCACTTCTACAACCGTATTAAGCCCACTAGCATCAAAGAAAAACAAAACCATTACATCACTACCATGAAGTCGAACCTTGTTAGCATCTGCAACTGCCCAAAATTCCAAACCATCAGATTTTAGGCCTTTGATACTTGATATCGATGCTAACTCAAGGCTGCTGAAAATCATGGCTGGTTCCTTGGGAAACCTTACTCCACAAAATCATCATCACCATAACCATATTCTTCATCTTCATTCCCGAATTCATCATATACATCTTTGGCACCAGGGGTAAAATGTATCACCCTCATCAACATCATCCCAGCTCCGTGATCAGATGCCTTGTCTTTCACTTTGTTATTGTGTTGATCATCGCCAACACCAAAGATCGACTCTGATTACGTCATTTGTCGTTTTGTATTATCTTCTATGGGTTGTTACACAAACCACAAGTTTGCTATTTTCATTTCAAAGAAATGATCAACTGCTTTTCCATAATAGTCTCATAACTTCCTACAGATTCAATGAGAAAACATGGACAACACTTATTTCTACGTAACATACAAATAAATCCAAATCCATTTATTATTAAATATTTTCTACGATTTCAACGAGAGTTCTATTATAATGCAAAATAAGAGATAGTATTGGGATCATACTGAGCACAGATGATTGAAAAAAGGATATTACTTGTACCTGAAAAGGGGTTTTCTACAGAATCCGTAAAGGCAAAACCCCACAAGAAAGGGATGAAAGCCCTAATTTGTGATTGATTGCAATTCAAATATCTTCTATTCACACCTTATTTTTCAAGTAACCAGTACCAACAATAGCATAACAATATAGTTGCAGAAAGTCTGCAATTAAACATGCATAGAACCATGACACCGTTCATAATTACCGCAAACAAAGTTGAATACTACATAACGAACGGTTCATTAACAACTGCAGTCTTAGAATTCAATAAAAAGATTCAGACACCACCATTATCCATAGATAAGTAATCTCACAGATTATTAGTACATGTCCATAGAAAACACTACTACATTCTCGACACGAAACACCTTGAGTGCGATTATACTAGCACAACTCCAAAGCATAGTAGTACTCAGCTGATGGAGTGCATTTCAAAAGCAATAATTTACCCCTGAATTGTGGATAAGATCATGTTAGTAAATCCAAGAAAATGCAAGAGTGTATTCAATAAATAACCAATGAAATATGTACAAAACACATTACAAATATAAGAAATGTATTTAACACTTCCAACCATATTCAATTCCATCCACTAATTCTGGAACAAATTCAAAAGATGGTAGATTAACACTTCTAACCATATTGAAGACAACATGCAACACGAAATTTTTGTCAATAAATCAAGAATCACCTTGCAAGGAACAAATTCAGTTTACCAACAAGGAGAAATGATTTTTATAGCACAAATATCCTTTAAAATCTGTATCCATGGTAGTACTAAGGTTACTCTTTACACATTCATTTATTTGTCTAAGAAATTGGTGTTACACTCCTGATCCAGTTAACTACAAACATATCAAATACAATATATATTCCACAATATCTACAATATGCAAAACAAAAATAAAAGATGCACCTACTAAAACAAATTGAGCCACAAGGATATCCTTGTCTCTATCATCATAGTTTGCATGTGATTTTTTTGAATTGGTTGATACCATTGTCTGTCCTATTTTCCTATTCATCAAGTAGAAGAATTACCATTTTGATCACTTTCAAACTCTAAGCATGACTGTATTGTAGAGGCTCTTATAATTTGTGTTAACACTTATAAGCATACTTATTATAGTTTTCAAAAAACCCTGTAATTCCATCTCTACAAAGGTAACCATATAATACAAGTTCTGTAACTATAACAAGAGAATAGGAATCACAAAAAGGATCATATTTGCTAATGCTTTGAAGACTCTTGCTATCCACACTACTACTCAATACAAAATTAGTAATTTGGCTTTCAGATTGTTTGTTCCGAGTTTCAAAACCCACCCCACAAAATTAGTGTTTCATAGTTCTAGCTTCTGTCGGCGAAACATTTTTCAAGCAATGCCTTTGGAATTTACCGTGAGCTTAGATTCAAAATAAAGAACTCATAAATGAGTACCTAGAGAAATGTATAGACTCCATTCTAAGTGATTTGATCGAGATGAATCTACTTACACAATAATAAGACTTGTATTACGGCAAATGACCAAAGAAAAATGCTGAGCATGTTTTGGGCTGATAATGATACAATGCTTGACTTACCCATAATATGATCTGATGGTTGCTTGAGTCCATAACATTACATAAAGATGGCCATGATTTATGATAGTTCGTCACTAATGCCTCATCAGTGGACTATCTATACATGATGAAAATGGACTGAACAATAATGATCATTATCGTATCATCTTCATATGACACGAAAATTGACAGTTTATCTGTTTGGTTGACTATTTTTGTCCTATTAATAAAATATAACTTGATGGGCATACTTATTTTCCATTACGTTATGACCCTATTAACTTGATTGTGAATAGTGTCTTCTGAAATTTCTGATTATTTTGTCCAAAGAACCATTCTTCTATGAGTTGTCACTATTCTGTTATCCTTGTAGAACAAGTATGACTTATTTGATTTCTCCTGTTATCCATCACTATGACATATTGCAAGATTCAACTTTGATATTGCCAAAAGAAACAATGACCAACAAGTGCTTCTAATTCAATCCTTGCTGTTATGATGTTTATGCAGGGGAAATATATCTTGCTTTTTTCAACTTGTATAATGAGAAAACCAAGATATCCACAAAAGTAGAGGATTTTGCCAAGATTCTCAAAGGCAATTTCTCAAGCAATTGTTCCTATGATGGCAGAGAAATTTGGACAGGCAAGCAATTCTATATGGTGAATGACACTCTATCAATGATGGTTGAGAAGCATGGCTCTGCTTTATTTGTCTTGACCTGCCATAAATGAAACTAGGTATTTCTCATCCACACTTATCCTTCTAATTTTTCTGTATATGGATGTTGTTGCCTTTTTTTTTTGTTTTTTTTTTTTTTATGGTGCGCATTAGATAGAGATGTTTATGCCCCAATGCAACTGTTTGATGACTATTTCAATAAGCATAATCTTGCTAGGGTATTGGATATCTTCTATCTCACTGTTATTTATATACCATTTTTATGAATGAGCTCCAGATGCTTATTAAAGTGAAACTCTGTCAATTATTTCCAACTTCTAAGACTCTCTCTGCTCTCTCTGCCAAATTAATCCTTTTGTTTTTTTGAGTGAGGTGTCAAGTCTCTTATTTTTTTTTCCAAGGCAAACCAGTTGAAATGCTTTGATTAACTTATTATTTATTTTAGCAAACAAAGCTGATGTTTGGTACTACTATATGGAAGTGCTTTACCTTCTTGAATTATTTCGTCCTCATGAACTACCTTGAGTGGGTTTAATTACCATCTACTCAAATGAAATACAATTCAAGTAGTATCTCCACTCTCAAATTTATTTCTTTGCTCCAATCATTTTGGCCTCTCCAAAACATAACCAGGAGGCAAAGTTAATAAACCACATTTATACATTCATACACATCAAGACTGCAACCATTTATTATTATAAACTGCAATTACTTACGACTTCATGGATATTACCTTGCAGCATATACTTTCAAAAAGGTCTATAATATTACTGCAGTCTTTCTATAGTTTGTATGGCTGGCTGTACCCTCTAACATGTAAGCCTCCGTATTTAAGTTCAGTGCTCATCCATGAAACCAAAGTAAAACATAGGTTTTTCTAGTATATTGAAATAAAAGCATATTTGCTAAACTGCAGGGAATCAAGGATATCTCACAGGAAAAGCTGAACTGCAGCACATCAGTGGTTGGTAATCTCAGTGGCTTCCCCAGGTCTTTAAACAATTACAAATTTTGATTTTTCAGCAGTGCCCACTCGAAGTTATATACACAAGTCACTAGTGGGAGGACCTTTCCTATAATATGAATTAAAGGATGCAAAAAAAAGGTTTACATTTTATAACAACCTCTATTACATTTTCATCAACTTCCAAACCAATCTAATGATTCACCCAGTCTTTCAGTTATAAACCAGATCTGTCACTTTTTTTTTTTTTGTCTTACTCTACAGCTTAAATCAGCCATGATCCTACTTCAAATTGAGGCAATTTAACCAACTATTTTTAACAAAAACCTATAGAATAATTAGCCCCATAGAAGCATCCATCAAACTCATCAATACCATCAATTATGCATCAACAGTTACAGGGAAATTTCAGAATACAGATTCCTGAACCTTTTCCTTGGACTTGCCTTAAAATACTAAACCAGGTAGAATACCACCAAAACATGAACTGGAGTACCTCAGAACTCAAAACCGATTATGACCAATAATTTAATTCAAGTACTCAACCTTAGAGATAAAACCCAACAAATATCCTCCTTGGTGGAAAGACTCAGTAGATAATTCAATGAGGTCATCAACCTAGGTCTTGTGATGCTTCATACTAATTGTAACTCATAATCAAACAACCCAATAACATCTTAGGAGCTACAGATATCCTCAGTTGCCATTAAGGAACATACATTGCTGCCACACATAAGATAAGCATTTGTCCATAGCTTCTCATCACATTAACTTAAATAGTAGCAGGGATATGAAGCACACTTGTCTTCAATTTCAGAAATAGATATCAATGTGGACGTAGTAGTAATTCCTTCCTAATTTTCAATCCAAAGTCTACAACAATTCCAAAACACAATTGCTTCCACTCACATAGAAGAGATTGTCCATCCACAATTTCTTCAAACCAAAAGCTAATATTTCCTTAAACTCCCTGGTTCCAGTAGAATTATGACAATAACCACATTAGCTTACAAGGCTCCGCAGGTCAACTAGCCCCCCATTATCAGATTTTATCAATGACTTTATTACCCTCTTAGTCTACAAGTAACACTCCAAGAATCAACAATTAAAAGAAACTACAATAGTTCTTTTCATGATATTCCAAAGACTTGTAACTATTCACAGAGAACATGCATTTGATAAAAAAGATAAGTTATAATGTCCGTGAATCAAGACATCAACCTCTGTATGCACATGTGTGGTCAAAATCAGACCAATTAGATGGGTACCCAGCTTTATGCTAAACATTATCATATTCTATATCGAATGATGGTGACAACTCCTATTATTAGTTTATAATGCTGTAGCTGGGACTTGCATTATCCTACATAAAAGCATTAGACAAACTCCAAATACCTATCATATGTAAAAGACCTTACACTAGTCAATATACAAGAATTTCATCAAACTAAATTATGTTCTTCAGTCTGATAATGAGCCTTGGATCAAATAGAGCATTCACCTTGAGAAATCTAGTGTACTGTTAATTTACTAACAAGCTTTGCAAACAGAGGAAAGGTTAGAAGATAAGCTGCCTTTCAAGTTCAATGAAGTATGTTAAACATAATCATCACACTAGAACATGCAAGCAGAACAGAGATATGCTTTAATACTTCACTGTGTATTAGATCATATTAGAAATCACTTTATCAGAAATTCAAAAAACAGAAATAAAAATATTCAGAACGAAGAAAATTTTAAATTTACAAATGGAGAAAGGGTATTACCTGACGGCGGAATTCCTTCAAGCGAAGGTTCAACCAGTACTCCACAATATCAGGTCGCATCTTCATGAAGAAAATACGATTTTCAGGGCACTTCAACGCATCGACTGCAGCACATGCCTCCTCACCACCGACACCCGGCATGGACAATAACTTATCCATGCAAGCATCAAAAGAGTACTTGTTCGTATCATCGCGGCGTCGTTCCGTGATCTTGCTCCTACGATCAGTCATCATTACCAATCGATCAATCGTTTCCATATTTGCTTCGGAACTTTTCCTCTTTGAGACTCTGGGGCTTGGGTTGTGTCCTCCTAGACCCGACTGAGTAAGAACTTTTCTTACTTCTTTGCTGCGCTTGGACAGTCTCCTTTTCAACCTCTTGTACATCCTTCTCAGTCTCATCAGTGCTATCGGCGCTCTCCGCCACGTTAACAAATAGATTGCCTTCACGCACACCCCCGCCTGTGTGGGTGGCATATTCCCCTGTTGCGGTGGAGGAAGACACAAGATCGTGGATCTTCTGATACAATGGGAAAGGCTTATCTCGGCAAACCTTGTACTCTTTATTGAGCTGCATTAAATTTTAAATGATAATTAGAATTCAGATATCACAAGAGTAAATGCTAATGAAGCTCACCTTAATTATCTCCTCCCACACGGTCACATCACCAGGCGTTGGTCGATGATTGTCATGATCCCACGACCATCCACTCTTGTTCAATAATGCTGCATACAGCTTGTATAACTTCTTCAAAGTCTTCCACCTACCCTTCAACTGGAGCAACGTGACGTCCTCGTTGGTATTCTTTTGGTACGCATTCCATATTCGGACCCATGCTTCTAGTCTAAAGGAACTCCCAAGCGTATAATACTGCTTGCATTCATCCAAGCACATGTTGACCAACACTTCATCACTGGAATGCGACCAATTATTTCTTCGCGGCATCCTCCGCACATCTTGCTGGGACTACATTTCTGGTACGCCCTCCAATCAATCGACTTCCACATCCTTTTTCATTGAAATGGGTTTAGCGGATGCGACCGGGTTGGTAAAAATTCAAATGGATGAGAGACAAGGAAACAATGAGAGCTAGCTCAATAAACATTATGAAAAGGCAGGGAAGAAGGTAATTTGAACTGTTATTCAAAAGAAACCAAACCAGTATATCAGATCAAAAAAAAAAGAGGCATGGGGTT
This sequence comes from Dioscorea zingiberensis, assembly GCA_026586065.1. Taxonomy (NCBI): domain Eukaryota; kingdom Viridiplantae; phylum Streptophyta; class Magnoliopsida; order Dioscoreales; family Dioscoreaceae; genus Dioscorea; species Dioscorea zingiberensis. The sequence continues at coordinate 43,854,336 of CM048824.1, forward strand.
TAGAATAATCCATAAAATTGATAATGAAATCAGAGAAGGCAGTAAAAAACCATTTATCAATGAGAAATCTTGGTACTTATCAGACTAATTGAACCAAATTTTTTTTTTTCAAAAAAACCCAATCCCTAGTTAATTCACAGGCGATGGTTGTTCAAAAGCATGAGCTACAGTACTCCTACGAGGATGGCTACAAACATACCTCGTCCTTGGCCTTGCCGATCAACGTCGTCCTTCCAGTCCACGGATTGGCCGCGGGGAGCAAGCTAGGTAGCTGTGATTTGGGAGGTGGAGACGAGCAAAGGCCAGTCTTCACGCAGATCAGGGAGATGGAGAAGAAGGGGCTCCAGATGCGGCGCGGATGTGCATAGCGTGGGGCGATTCAGTAAAAAGGGAAGAAGATGAATTTCTTTTTTTTTTTTGCAGACGAAGGTAGAAGATGAAGTTTTACATGATAAATGGTGGCAGTTGCCAAACCCGCGTTTTATTTCACTTTTATTAATTGTAAAGTTAGGTCAGCTTTACAAATATTAATACACCTGATCAATGTTATAAACTATATATTAGAACAAACGTATTTATGCGAATTTATTAATAAATTTATTAGAATAAACATATGGACATATTATTAATGCTAATATAACCTTTAAATATTTTAGAATAAACATATTTAACACATATTTATAAATATATTATAAATAAATAACATTAAAATAAAACATATTTAATAGTATACTAATTTCAATATTTTTAAATATGTATTTTACAAAAACACATATTTATACGTATTTAAATATAAATATCTTAGCATAAACTTATTTTTTAGAAATTTATAAATAAGTTATTAATAAATACTTTAAAAAACATATTTGTCTATTGGTACAAAAAATATATTTAAAATATGTTATAAATATTTTAAAAATCCAAATTCATGAATAAAACTATTAACACCAATATTAATGGAAATTAATCTTCAAGAAGGCACTTATTTATAAACCAATATATTAGAATAAACATCTAATATATATTTTTAAATAAATATATTAGAATAACCATATTTGGAAAACATATATAATGCTAATATATCCATATTTAAGAATAAACATATTTAAAATATATTTATAAATATGTTATAAATAGATATGTTTAAAATAAAAATTATTTATAGTATATTAATTTCAATATTTTTAATTATGTATAATAGAAAAAAAACATATTTATAAATATTCAAGTATAAACTTATTTTTAAGAAAATTTATAAATAAGATAATAAATATTTTAAAAAATATATTTATCTATTGGTACAATAAATATTAAAAAAATATGTTTAAAAATATTTATAAATCCAAATTTTAGAATAAAACTATTAACACCAATATTTAATAGAAATTAATCTTCAAGAAGGCCTCATTCATCCATCTAATAGTAAATCTACCAAATAATGTGTCAATGACACCAATGCACATGCAAACATAATACATTATTATCCAAACTTCCTCTTGATGCGACCACTCAACTTAAAAAGCAAGCACAAGAGTGATTTGGTCAATTGCAAAAGTGGGTAAATACCATCACACAACCATTAATATATATATAAACACATGACTAATGTTAGGGTTAAAACCTATTATTTTTCCCTCCTTTTTTGTGCTTTGGAATCTTGGGATATCCCCCCAACCAAACATTGCCTAAAGGAAGTTCAATGGGGCTCATGTAATACTAGAATGACACCTATATTTGTATATGAGTTTTCCTAAAAATTGTTATCAAGATTGTTTATCCATCTTATAAAAAATGAAATAATAAATAACAAAAGTGGCCCAATTTTCGTAAAAAACAAAAGTTAAGCGTTGCTAGGATAGTTATTATTATATTTTAAAAATTTTAATTGAAGTTTTTTTATAATTTCTTTATAAGCCATTCTTTTTAAATATTTTAATAACTAATTCTACCCTTTTAACCTAAAAAAACATAAATAAAAGTTAGGTTCTGATATTAAAAATTAATATCAAAATTTTAAAATTAAAATTAATTTAAGAACCTTAAAATCAATTAAGCTAATGATTTTTATCTGGAAGGTTTTTTTTTTTTTTAAAACTGAATCAATCTATTTCTTTAAATAAAAAAATTAAAACTTTTTTCTTAAAATGCCCTTCCAAACGCCCAATTTCCAAACGTATCCTCGAATATATAAAATCGGAACGAAGTTAGGGTTTTCTTGCGATCTCTTTCTAGGGCTAGGGCTCCAAAATCAAGAGAAATCTCGAGGTATGCCTCCGAGGGCGGTGAAGAAGTCCACTGGTGGATCCTCGGCGACGAAGAGGACGGCATCGAGGACGCCCAGAGGTGGGCCAAAGACGCAGGCGCGTGTTGAAGAGGTGAAGGAGGAGGTCTCGGCCCCTGTTGTGGAGATGAAGGAGGCGATCAGGGCGAAGGCGGTCGTTGAGAAGAAGCGCGAGGCACCGGAATTGATGGCCCATGGACCAGGTGATGCCGAAGGTTGGGAACTCTTGGTTTCTTTGTTCTCTTATTAGTATCAATTTCTAATGTTTTCGAGTGGGTTTCTACCGATCTTGAGGAAATTCTCGGATTTTTCTGGGATCCAATTTTTTTAAATTTATTTTGAGGATTGATCTTCTTGATTTTATTGTTTTCTTGTTGTCATGGGATTGCTGAATTTGCGCTTCAGTTAATGTTTGGGCCAAAGTTGTAGTTTTTCCTTTAAATTGTGTTTTTCTGCGCCAAAAAGAGAGAAATTTATACTTGGTCCTGAATTTGAAGATGGATGGCTTCTTCTCTTCCTAAGGGATCTATTACTACTCTAATTGATAAATATGGGTGTGAATAAGACCTTATTTTTAATGACTCCGTAAAATTTTTTTTTTTTTTTTTTTTTTGCTCTTTTATGTCTGATCTTGGTTAGGCTTTATTGTGATTTAGAGATAGTACTGCTGTTTTTTATTTGTTTGGTAGGCAGAATTCGTTATGGTTTTCTGGCTTGATGATCTGCAGACAAAGATGATGCGAAGGATGCTTGTGAAGGAGATGATAAAGGTGAACGGTTGGAACTTGATGATAATGAACCTGAATATGAGGAAACTGCTGTAGACTATGAAGAGAAGGAAGTTGACGATGATGAGAATGCTCAAATAGAGGGAGTTGAACTTGAGGAGTATGTTGATGGGGATGATGCGGGTGAGGAAGAAGTGCTTGAGATGGCTGAGGAGATGGAGGATGGTGGAGATGATGTTGAGGGGGAAGAGTATGAGGAAAATTTTGAGGAGGAACATGAGCGATCTGAGGATTTGGATGAGCACCATGAGGTCGTGAAGGAACGCCGGAAGCGTAAGGAGTTTGAAGTCTTTGTCGGAGGCTTGGACAAGGATGCAACTGAGGATGATTTGAAGAAAGTCTTTAGCACAGTTGGTGAGATTTTGGAAGTTAGACTCATGATGAATCCCCTCACTAAGAAAAACAAAGGTTTTGCTTTCTTGCGTTTTGCAACTGTAGAGCAAGCAAAGCGGGCTGTTTTGGAACTTAAGAATCCAGTGGTATGATCACTAGTATCAAATGGTTTTTATACTTGCTTTGTACTTGCTGTTCACTAATCATTTAAGGTCTGTGATTGTAATAACTTAATTTGTTAATTATGTGATCCAGGTGAATGGTAAACAATGTGGTGTTGCACCAAGCAAGGACAGTGATACACTTTTCTTGGGTAATATAAGCAAAACATGGACAAAAGAACATGTATGTTCACTGGAGGTATTCTTTCTGCAAGTGGTAGTTTTATCTCTTCTGCCTTCTTGACATTTCTATGTTGTTTTTGTTCAGTTGAAGGAGACACTGAGAAGCTATGGAATTGAGAATTTTGAGGACTTGAATCTTTTGGAAGATAGTAATAATGAGGGAATGAATCGTGGCTTTGCCTTCCTGGAGTTCTCTTCACGCAGGGATGCTATAGATGCTTACAGACACTTGCAGAAGAGGGATGTTAGGTTTGGAACGGATCGCCCTGCTAAAATTTCACTTGCAGACTCATTTATTGAACCAGATGATGAAATCATGGCTCAGGTATGTTAGATCAACTCTAGCAAGATGGCTTCATTTGTAACACTGTAGATCTATTGGATTGAGGCAGCAATCTGATTGATAACTTATTATTCCATGTCTAGAGTATATACTTTTGGAAAGAAAAAATTTGGAATGTAGTTGAGTCTGAATTGATTATCTTATTAACTTCGAAATCGTGCCTGGATGGTCATGTCTATTTCCAATTTGTTGATCTCTCACACAAATCTTTCAACAGTATTAATTTCCTAAGTGGTCTCTCCTTATTATGTGTACTCTTTCTGCCAGGTTAAGACTGTTTTTGTTGATGGTATACCTGCTTCATGGGATGAAGATCGAGTAAAGTGCTACATCAAAGAATTTGGTGAAATTGAAAAAATTGAACTTGCTCGTAATATGCCTGCTGCTAAGAGAAAGGATTTTGGGTTTGTCACATTTGATACTCATGATTCTGCTGTGAGGTGTGCTGATGGTATTAACAACCAAGAGCTTGGTGAAGGCAATAGCAAGGTCTGTTATATTGGTTTCATTTATGGCTGCTGCACTTGTTAATTTCTAGTCTGCTTAATACATAGCTGCATATGTCTTTTTTCTTCCAGGTAAAGGTTAGGGCTAGATTATCAAGGCCGCTTCAGAGAGGTAGAGGGAAACCCGGTTCTCGGGGAGATTTCCGGCCCAGCCGAGCGCCGCTTCGTGGCAGTGGTCGTTCGTCATGGTCACGCCCTCCACCTCGTAGAATCCCAGGACGTGTGCCTAGACCACTAGGGGGTCATGGGGTTCCTGTTGGTGGTTATGGATCTAAAAGGCCAATTGATTTTCGTGACAGGCGACCTGTCATGGCACCGCCAGAGCGGGTGAGACGCATGCCTCCACCTATGAGGTCATATGAGAGACGGCCTCCCGGTAAGCTTTTTACTGCTTTTATTTCATCATATTGTTGGAATGGTTTCTGCATCGATTTGGCAGTTATTTGTTCATCTTTTCTAAATTTTATATTACATGAACAGCTCCTGAATTTCCCAAGAGTAGTACCAAGCGGGAGTACAGTAGGCATGATGAGCTTTCTTCTAGAAGTAGAGCTGCAGCTGAGTATGGGTCAAGAATCCTCCCCGATAGAAGATCATCCTACAGGGATGAGTTCACTTCCCGTGGATCAAGTTATTCTGATGTTGTGCCACGAAGTGCTCCTCGGGTCATGGATAGGAGGCCATATCCTGATGAAGTATATGGACGAAAACCTGAATGGCCTATCCCAACTTACAGAGAAGGGCGTAGCCGTGATTATGATCCGATCTCTGGAACCAAGCGTTCGTATTCAGCAATAGTAAGCATTACTTTGCTCTGTGTTTCATGAAACAGAAACTTTATATTGATTTCTCTTGAAGCATTAAATCTTATTAAGTTTGGTTTACATGAAGGATGATGCACCCCCACGTTATCCTGATGTTAGCATGCGGCAATCAAGGGCTCGGATAGACTATGGAGTCAGTGGAAGTAGTGCTCACTATGAAGATGCCTATGCTGAAAGGTTTGTGTTGTACGAGGCATATTGAAGTCATCACAATCACTGCTTTGAATAATCCTGCTGTTTCTTTTATATATAATTGAGTGTAATATTCATTAATTTTGCTATTATATGGCTATACAGGCTTGGACGGTCACATTCTGGCTATGGTGGAAGCAGGAGTTCTCTTTCTGGTCATGAAGCACATGGATTACATGGTAGCCACCAAGGAATGGGTTATGGGGGAGGTAAACTAGAATTTCATTTTTTTTGGGAAATTATAGTAGCTTGTCTTCTCGTTAGTTTCTTATATTATCTATTTTTTAGGTTCTGTGAGTGGTAGGGATGTTGGTGGAATGTACTCATCAAGCTTCAGTAGCGGTTACCTATCACGGGGTTCTGATGTAAGTTTTTTGTAACTTGAGGCTGCTGAGCAAGTAGTCTGGAGTGTTCCCTAATTATTTTTCTCAGCAGGTTGGTGGTGGCTCTTATTCTTCCTCATACTCTGGTCGTAATTTGAGTGGTAGTGGATACATAGGTGGTGGTGGATCCAGTTCATACTACTGAGGTACATGAATTGGTCTTTTCATCAAAACATCTTTGCTTTTTCTTTTTTTCCTTTTCCTTCTTTCTTTGCTTTTGTGTTAGTGTGTTCTCTCTCTATTGGTCAATTGAGAGGATAGTGCTTATGCTTATCGATCATGCTGCTACTTAAGAGGATTATACTGCTTCTCAGCCTGCTAGGTGCTCATGGGCCCTCAAAGTTACATATGGATTTGTCTTTATGACACAGATTTGACAGCAAAGGAGGCTGGTGTAAACTGTGGATTGTTTGAAGCTTCTTTATTTGATGCCTACATGCTTGGAGAGAGACCATAAGTATGGGAAAAGTCATGGGGATTGTTTTAAGGACTGTGAACTTTGTTCAGTTGAGTTATTCTGCCTTGGATGCTAACTGAATACATTCCTGTGTAAGATATCTGAGTTAATGACTCAAGGATAAGACCATCAAGCAAGGCTAGTGTGATATGTATGGAAACAAATTTATTTCTGTCTATTAAGATCGCAATGAGTTGGACAATGAAATTGCTTTCATATTGAGTTTTTAACAAGTATCATCTTTTGAATATTCTAGGCCATTGAGCGGCTGCTGGATGCAGCAGGCCATGTGAAATATTTTCCGCAATGGGTTATCTCCTACTGGAACCTATTTTTAAGAATGCCGGATAACAAATATCAACTGGCATGTGCATATCTTTAACTGTTAAAGGTGGCTGGTGCCCTTGGTGAAAAAAATGAAGATGGTGTGGCCTAGTTTGTGAACTGTTGAGTTTATGGTTTTCTAACTTGCTGGGTTTTGCAAACATTTGGTATGAATAGTAAGAAGCTCCGTGGAAAATGACAAAGCTAGATAACTTTTGTGCATGACAGCATAGGTTGTCTCAAGCTAAATAAAACATGACCAGCCCCTTTCCCACCAAAATTGCTAAGTTGGCTAAAGCATTTATTGCATACATCATTGTGCCTTGACTGTTTTTGGTGCGCAAAACTAACTGATTGGGTAGGGATGAAGACATTGGAGTCTTGCTCAACTTTTCACATTACACTAATTTATCTGAAGTTTTATGTTCTTTACACTTGAATTCTGCCCTTGGACTTGGTGTTTTATAGAGAAAAAGAGTTTTCAAATCATTAACAAAGCCAAAAGTATTTTGTTGGTTAAAATAGCTAAGGTTTAATCAATTAGTTGGGCAGAAAAAGGTAACCAAAGGGAGGAGCACAGGACATGCATTAGTATCAAGCAATTTCAGATTTGGAGGATGTTTGAATTAAATTTGGGTTGATTTCTGTGCAGTGTTTGAATTAAGCACCAGTAAAGTTTCTGGAAATCTATACTTCTAATAGATGGAAATTGAGTTTATAACAGTGATATTTGCATCAGTTTTTTCACTTGGAATTCAGTTAGACAATCTGAGTGGTTGCCTCAAGTAATCATGCAATTGTTGACTACAATTCTTATCCTGTTGTTCTGGTTAAGATATTTTTCAAAAGTTGTGTAACATCGCCCAAGGAACAAGTGATTTGATGTCTGTGATAACTTCATCATGTGTGAACTCAGCTTGTAATGTTTTATAAAGTAATCCCTCGTTGTTATCATACCCGCATTCGATTAGGAGATATAGGGACAACCATTATGCATTGATTTGACATATGTTCATTTCCTGGAAAATTATCCTAATGAATATCGTTATGAGCAGTAAATAATATCTGATATCATCATTTTCTGTTGGTCTTGAGCGTACTCGCCGAGTCTGAAAATTCAACCACAAAAGTGGCATTTTTAATGGCAGCTTGAGTGAGGGATGATTTCATAATTCTGACAGGATGGTGATGATAATGCTAGTCTACAAACTGGTTTCCTCAAAATAATGGCATTGATCATGTTTTATGAAAATTGGATTCCATAAAATCTGCTGTGTACATATCTGATCATGGTTGAGCTTGGTTGGAGTGACAAGGTTGTGATTCATTGCTTTCAGAAACTGTTGGTTAGCGGAACCAACCTTGATCCTTTATTTTTAATGTTGTTTTCTTAGGGTTATTTTCTCAGCTTTTTTGCAGCACTTATAAAATGACACCTGGAGAGGTTATTACAAGAACTTATTTTGATATTTTTTAAGAAGAAATACAATATCTGGTTCAGGGCTACAAATTAATCTTTAGGGGAATTAATACCTGTTTTTTATTATGTTTACATATCTTTGTTCTTTCATCTTGGACTTTGCTAGGCATTGATTTTGGGCTTAGTTGCTAAAGTAGGGTTTGTTAAGATAAATATGGTTGACGAATCGTTTTTATTGGAAGTAGTATATTTGAAAATGCACACATTTTTAATTATTCACACCAAGGGAATGATGCGAACAAACATCTGTAAAAATTCCTGCAACATTAATAATTAAAGGTTTTTTCTTTTGAAGATTTGTTAGACTTATCTAGGATGAACTTTCATGACTATATTTGTAACCATTGTTAATGGTAAATCTATTGATGTGTATCCCAACCAAGGAAGCATTGCTTATTGATGCTCTGCATGTCCAAAACGTCTTCTGATCTGATCAGAAGTTCTAATTCTATCTGGTCATATTTAGGTTCATTTATGCACATTTTTGCAATTTCCGACCATTAGCAATTTGCCGGTTTAGTCTATAATTTGAAGTCGTTGAACATATATTTTTGTGTAAATAAACTTATTGAGGTTAGCTGATTTTGCTATTTTCATACTTCACTGGATCTAATTTTGTATATCCTGAATCATGAACTTTGCTAGTGCAATCTTTAATTTCGTGTTGCTCCCTTGACTACACAGATTATAGCCTCCTTATATTAGTTAATTATGATGAATGGATTTACCAATTTATTTAGTGCACTATGTCTCTACGAGATTTAATGTGGCTTTGAAATCTTTTAATATCACTGTTATTTGCTTTTTCCTTCATGCACATTTTCTGCTAACAAGTATTTCTCTGGGCCGAACAAGTTTGACAAGCGAATACAGGTGGTAGGTTTTCAGTACTTTATATCTGATTTATTTCCTTGAACATATGGTATAGAACAAGCAGATGGTAGCAAGATTTTATTTTTAATAATCAATAGCCCTTGCAAATAACATGAAGCAATGCAGATGTTGGTTTACCCATATCTGTTATTTGTTGTTTGTTGTTTCATTTCTCATGTTCGGTACCATCTATATTTTATGATGGGCACATCATGAGGGGCGCTGATGCGATTCTTCTTCATTGCATTGTTTTTGTTGTTTTTTTTTATTTTCATTTTTTCATTCTGTAGATTTGTTCTACAGGAGATATAAATAAACAAACAAATGATAATTCCTATTTAAGCATACCCTATTATCCATAAACATTTAACTGGTTTCTTTTTACTTGTGAGTGTTGGTGGTGGTTAAAAGTTTTGCTCCTTGCTTTAGAGGGGAAAAATATTTGTTTACTTTCCCAATCTCCGATAAGCCCCCAAAAGTTTGATAAGGCATGCTAGCAGTGCAACTGTTTTCTAGCTAGCCATCTCCAGAGACCGAGAAGAGAAGAGGCTTGTTGAGGTAGCTGACTCGGCCAGCAGAACGATGAATTGATGCAATAGCTGGTGAGTTTCAATAATTAGCATACATCATCTTCTGCCCAGGCTAACCTTGCAATTTCAATCGTCTTCCAGGTGCATGCATTAACAAGGTAGGTTTTCATCTGGAAATGGGTTGGCGCAGCTAGCATTGAATTGGCTCATTTCAGGAGCTGGTGCTGTGGGGGATAAAAAAAAGTTATGCAGAAAGCATGTGTTTTTTTTTTTTGACAAAGGAAGTCAAGGATGAGTGGTAAGTGTGGAACCCGTTCACCGTAACTGCGTCCATACATTGCAAGAGAAGGGGTTCGATCTCAGGATCCATCCACAAAGATCGAGTGTTATCACTAAGTTTGTTATATAAGAAAGATTAGAAAGCTGAACATCTATTTTAATGTTCCAACTCATGAAAGATCTAGCATCTGTGAGAGAAAATTGAGCTATCTTTACTTTTGCCACCCATCAGATGTGTTGATGCTGATGTACCACTACATGGTACTATATTTAAAAACAACTTGGATAAAATCAAGCTTAAAGTTTCAAGTAACCTTAATGAAAGTGATTGCCACTTTCAAGGACATGAGAAAATCAAAAGGGCATTGCTATTTTTTCACATGCGGAGTTTTTTTAACACTAAAAAAACGTAACTGATTTGAGGCAATCAACTCAATTCAGTTACTATCATCAAATCTGTAATACAATAAGATAAGCCAATCACCACCATTGGTCTATTTACTTGATGAGTAATAAAACTTTCAAGTTCGAGTTCCCATCTTTATACAATGAGGGGTCAAAGATGCTTATTATCTACGCCGTTTGACACTCTCCGGAAAAGTCTTTATGGCCTATATTAAAAAAAAAAAAAAAAAAGCTAGAAGAACCAATCTGAGTTTATAAAGGAGACATCATGAATCAAATGGTCAATTTATTTATGTGTACATAAATATATGCCAAGGCTGATGATGGACACACAAATCTGGAGGATTATTTATATTAAAAAGCAAAACTGAAACAAAAGGCCCATATGTAGGTTTCATATCATTTACTAGGACTTCTAGGTATATAACTTTGGGGAATCATTAACTTTAATTTTCCACAGCTTACATTAACTAACTATTCATCACATCCATGCATAAGTTTTGGGCTGACTACTAATTTACAAGGGTGTAAATAATGACTGCTTTTGAGGTCAGCCCACATAAGGAGGAAACACACAAGAGAACACTTTCTAATACTAAACCAATATATAGGATCTAAAATGGTATCAAACAATTGACATTGCTGCATTTGACTAAATATATAGGTTTTGCATACTTTTCAACTTAAAGAAAAGTTGACTATCATGTTTCCATAAATAATCCAAAAGTTACTGCACACAGACAAATAATACACATACCTAAAATAAATGCAAACTGTATAAAACAGACTCGCAACCACATTTTACTTTATTTAAAATAAAAAAAAATCGAGTCGGTGTAAGCTATGTTTTCAGTCTCCAAGTCCAATTTTCAAAATTGAAGAAGAATTTAAACTCACAGTTCATCTGTAGTTTGCAAAAACACCAAATTTCATAACATAGTAAACATAAGGTAAGAAGGCCGAACAAGCTGAAATATTGTACTACACTACAAGAAAGAAACAACATTATACAATCCAAGTGGTGATTAAATCAACCCATCAACATCAACATAACGGTGATGATACCATGCTCTATGGATCTCACAAGAATAAATATCAGAATTCAATTACATTAGCACCCCATGTGTAGATATGCAAGTTGGCTAGGACATGGTTTATGGCAGTGATAGTTGATTGATCCAATATCATGAGCATTTCCATTTATTGCTTGAAAACAAAAAAAAAATCATAAACCTATACTCCAGAACATAGAAAATGAAATTCTACAGAAAACCCAAATTTTCTTAACTAGTAACAATCAATTAGAGGACTTTGGCCCATTACCACAGGGATGGTTGTCAAATAACCCCCAATGAAGCTGAGCATTGGTTTATTGTTCCAAGAGAAACAAAGGAAATGGAAGGTTTTTCATAGAAACTCAAGCAAATCCCAATTGAAATAGCATAGACTACTGTTATCACAGCAGGTTGCACTTTACAAAGAAGTCTAGTTTAGACAAGCTAATTGCATTCATTTGCTTCTGAGTGGGAAGATTTTGGATAAATGCACACGAAAGATAAGGACAAAATTGATGGAGAAGAACTTGCGCCAATTAAATTGGTACAATATAAAGCAAGAGAAGGATAATAAACTGATCTCAAGTCAGCTGAGAGAAGACATGATGGCTGTAGTGACAAGGTTTCATCCCAACATCTACAAACAATGATAACTAGGAGGAAATTCTCACATAGAAGATAAAGAAACTCAAGCGCATGCGACAAATTGAAAATGTATCTGATATAAGGAGTCAATATTAACTGAAATTTCGAAAATCATTTAGTAATGCATATCAACTGAATCATCACTTTGCCAAGCAAAAAACACATGATGGCTTCATCACCAAAACACTAGCTTCCTCCACAAAACAAAAGCAACTTTCTACAGAAAAACAATCTTGTAGATCTGTGTTCAGGATGACAGCTAGCCAAAGCTAGCACCATATGTAAATTTTTGCAGTATTGGCAAGACCATCCACTGCTTATTTGACTCATTTAAACCAAAGGGCAGCCCGGTGCTATAAAGCTCCCGCTATGCACGGGATCCGGGGGAAAATGTTGGACCACTTGGGCCTATTGTATGCAGCCTTATCCTGCTTTTTTTGCAATAGGATATTTCTACGACTCGAACCTATGACCTCCAAGTCACGACAACTTTACCGTTGCGCCAAGGCTCTCCTTTGACTCATTTAAACCAAAAAAAAATTCCTGAGAATTAATAGCATACAAGTCACTACAACTTTAACGTTGCGCCAAGGCTCTCCTTTGACTCATTTAAGCCAAAGTGAGAAAAAAAATACCGAGAATTAATAGCATACAAAAACCAAACATAATAACAAAGAAGTAAAAGCCCCACAAAACTCCTGAAACATGTACAGAATCTACAAATCATAAAAAAAGATGAGAAGAATTGCAGTGCCATGATGCTGCAAGCTAAATTCCAAGTGAATTGTCTGTGTCGAATAACAGACTAGGCAGATCACAAGTAACACAACAGCAATTCCTATTAATAAAAAAGAAACAGATGATCAATTGAAGCAGATTCGCAAGCTAACATTAAATTACAAAGCATTAACGGTCACCTTTTCCTTCACAGCATTTCGAAATCCCTAAAAGCCTAATCACATTTGGATAACAAGAACTTAACAAACAAAAAAAAAAGGGCAAAAGAGAAAGAGTTAGAAACAAGGTAAGGGAAGACCTTCCTTATGATTCTGGTGACACCTTAGCACGCTTCTTCCCAAGAAGCCCATTGACGAAAGCATCTACAATCCTCCTCTGTGAATCAAGCACCATTTCCGTTCGTTTGAGCTCCATCTCCATCCGGACCTTCTCCATCTCCCTGGCCTGCTCCATTTTCATCTGCTCCATCCTCATGAACCTATCACCCAACATCCTGAGCGCTGACACCACCTCCCCCATGGCATCCCCCTCGTCCTTCTCCCTGCTCCGCCGCCTGGTCTTGTCCAGCCTCAGCCGCATCTCCTCCACCGCTGGGCCCATCCTCCCAAAGCCCCCAAGCAATCTACTCCTAGAGCTAGGGTTAGGGTTTTGGACCGGCGTCGGTCGCTCCTCGGTTCTAGATCCGACGATCTTGGACCGCACCGCCTTGGGGATCTTAAACTTAAGCCCTCCATTCTCCATGAGGCGGTGAAGGCTACGGGTTTGCCCGGAGCGGTGATCCTCCTCCTCCTCCTCATCGTCGGAGTGGACGGGGGCGGAGGGGCCAACCTCCATGGAGTGGAGGTGAGGAAAGAAGAGCCACGGCGAGGAGGGAGGTGCAGAGGGGTCAACGTTGAGGGATCGCTGGCGCTCAGCGCGGTAGCGCTTGCGGAGCTTCTCGACCTTGTGGCGGCACTGGACGGAGGTCTTAGGTGTGGCGCCGGAGACGTTCCGGCACCGCCGCGCGACGGCTTCGGCGACTTCCTGCCAGTGCGTGGCCCGGAGGTTTCCACGGCGGAGCTCGTACCACTTCTCGCGGTAGGACTCGATCAGCGCTAGGGTTTCCTCGTTGGTCCAGCACGGCGGCGGGAGGCGGCGGGAGGAGGAGGAGGAGGGCGGGGGAGGAGGAGGAGGAGCCGGGAGGGGGAGAGGAGATGGAGATCGAGAGGCGGGGGGTGGGGAGGGCGAGGGAGAGGGCGAAGGGGACGCCATTGAAGGAGGAGGAGGAGGAGGAGAAGAGGAATAGAAGGGAAGAAGGGGGGGGTGGGTTACTGCTGGTAAGGGGAAAGGGGGTCATTATTAGGAAGGGGGGGTAAGGACACCGCCCGAGTGAGGGCGGCTTACGATGCGGCGCACGATGGGAGCGGGCGGGGCCGCTCGCAGCGCGCCGCGGGGTGGGCGGTGTGCTGACCGCCTCAGTGGGCACTTTGGGTGGCGATGTTGGGCATGTGCGCCGTGGCTTCGCTGAAATTGGGCCTTTTTCATTAAACCCCTTCACACATTTTCATGTAAACCCCTCTCATTTTTTAATATTAAAGTTTTACATCTCATCCCCAAATGTGACACCATAGTGAGAATTAATACAAGAGTATCTCAAGCATTGAACAAAGATTCAATATCAACTCAAGCACCACAACTTCATATCATATATATTAGAAATGAATCATAAGATCTTGTCTACATATAGACTGGAACAACAAGTACAACAAGTCTTGGATTATTATTGTATGCAAAGTATATGCTGCAACCTTCATCTCCTGCGACGAAATGTGGAAAGGAACTTGGCGACAAATCCTTGCTTCTTCTGCATCTACATGAAGGCAAACACTTGGATTTGTCATTCATCTCCTGCGACGAAATGTGGAAAGGAACTTGGCGACAAATCCTGGCTTCTTCTGCATCTGCATGAAGGCAAACACTTGGATTTGTCATTTAGTCTTTAAAACCGATCAAAAGTTAGAAAGCAGAACATGTATTGTTTTTTTAAAAAAAAAAAAATGGCCAAGCCACTAGAACCACGCCGTAGACGTGATTCAAATCCATCACCCTCTCTTTATGAGAGGGATGAATTACCAACTTTCCTTGTGAAGGTTAGTGCAGAACATGTATTGTTAGATCATCATCTCACATGGAAACTTCTCGCTATGGTGTTCATGGTGCTCCCTAGAGATTCACTCATCTTCTTCTTTCTCTTCCTATCAAGAGATCTCAGAACAAAGTTTGGCAGCAGCAGCCTCTTCCAATATTCTCCTGATTGAGGAGAGAGTTTTCCGTGCTTCCGATAAGCAGGAACAACCTACATATAGTAGCAATGTTCAATGAGCTATCCAGCAAGCATTCAAATATATACACAAGAACCAGAATTGAAATTGGATAAGTACATAAAAATCACTTGGACATGCCTTGTTGTTTGTATGTTGGTTATGGGAGTAAGCTCGGGAGGCGGTGCCATTTTGGTGGCCATGAGCCCTCAGTTGCTGGCAATACCGGAGGAGATCCGCTCTCCGGTTGTAGCCACTGCCACCCTGATGGCGTGATGGCTTACGATGAGCATGGTGGCTATGGCTGAATGACAGTCTTCTCCTTCTAGGCCTCACTTCATACACAGTTATCAGGACCATCTTCTCCACTTTTGCTACTGCCATAGTTTCTCCTTTTCCAAAAAAGTAAACAAACAAATATGCTAAGATCAATAGATTGAAAGTTGAGGATGAGTAAAAGTAATATGGAGTAGATGAAGCGATAATGAAATGGAGTTTAGTGTGAGGGACGGACTTTGTTAGCCTGCAAGAACGCAAGATGGAAGAAACAAGGCGCATAAATATCATTAAGAAGTGGATTCCATCTGGATGGATTGAGGACAATTAGGAAGGGTCACAACACATGGTCTTATTTTAAGAGTGGTTTGTAAGTTGGTGTTTGATGTCTTGTTAATGTGTTTTGTATGGCAACATTTGGACTTGTTTGTGTTACAACTTCGGCAATGGCAGTAAAATAGTGTTACATATTGGGGCATACTCCAATTGGACCCAGGCCCCCAGCCTAATCAGAAAATCAGATAATTAGATTCGAAGTAACTCAAAGTTTGAATTTTCAGTTAGAATTTTCAGGGTAGGCTTAGTTTTTCTTCAAGTCTATTTATAAATTCAAAATCATCTGCTCAAACTTCATAACATAAGATTGAAGATCAAAAGCCAAATATTTTGGAGGCCAGGTTTTGGGCCAACCACGGCCCTTAGAAGCCACACTGGCATCTTTTATTGTCATCTTTGATCTGATAAAATAATATGCTGAGCTTGGTATTCACTACCAAGAGTTTGAAGAAATTAAGAAAGATACCGATATGTTCGGCAAATTGAGAGCTTCCATGTATAGGGTCGAGAGGACTTGGTCAGGATGGAAGACATTGTTATCTTCTAACTAAACTAATTCAAGATAGTGCTAGGTGTTGTCATGACATACAAATAGCTAAATATTTGTAACGCTTTGACCTCAGGTTTGTCGTCCTGCTTGAAGTTGATATGCTGAAAACCTCCAATCAAACTTTCTAGGATTGTTTAAAGAATTCATTTGATATCTTATATGTTCCATGGTTATGTCTAATGCATTGAATTATTAAATCTTTCTTCCCCTTCTGTCATAAAAAATACACACAGGGTTACTAATAAAGTAGAATATACCTTCCAAGGGTGCGTACCAATCATAGAGCCTGGAATCCTTCTTCTATAAACAAATGAAAATTTGTACTTAAAACTTTTGCTCAATTAATCTGCTGTAGACGGTAGACCAACATTATAGTGGCTTCACAGAAAAGGCCAAAACCAATACCAAAATGATTTTCATTAAAGAAAAATTAAGCTGAAATTAAAACTTAAAACAGTCAGCATCCCATCAATCAGTTTTTTATTTTCCAGACCAAGAACACAAACCTATTCTATGCCTAATAAGAGAAGTCAATAAATGGTCTAAAGTTCAAAATTATCATAATTATGATAAAACAATGAGAAGTTGATCAAGTTGATCAGAAGTCAGTGCTTATCAACCATATGCTTCCCTGGTAAAAGTTTGGAATTCTCACATTCATTCCCAACATAAGCTATGAGTCAACAGGAGCCAATCTACCAAATCAACTTGAATATAGAAGAATAACACTAACAATGACAAGATAATTATAACGGTAATCCTAATAATAATTTGAGGTGCTTAAAATTCAATTTGGATACAATCTTTTACTTCAAAATTATAGTTATTACCTGAGAAGAAGCCTTCATCGAGATTCAACCAAACAAGCTCCCTTCTTGGAGTTGACCTCAAAGATTTTGATGACTCAAAAGTTCCGCTTCAAGTACTGATGAATATCAGGGCAGGTCTGCAAAAATGTTCAACAAGTATACTCTCCAGCAACAGAATCACGATATCTTGTCGTGTTCTAACTTTCAAATTTGTGTTACATCAATCATTTTTTCATTTGAAGTAAAAAAATGAGAGAGACCTCAAAGAAATACTTACTACAGTACTAATGCTGCTAGATTAGTAGATAGCCAACTATGGAATGACATTAACATGCTGGCTTACCACATAGGGTAGCCCGGTGCTACAAAGCTCCTGCAATGTGCAGGGTCCGGAGAAGGATCAAACCACTTGGGTCTATTATACGCAGCCTTATTTTGCTTTTTTCACAAGAGGCTGTTTCTATGACTTGAACCCGTGACCTCCGGGTCACATGGTGACAACTTTACCATTGCGCCAAAACTCCCCTTCGTTGGTTTACCACATATCAAAACAAAATTATATGTTATTTTAATATATCTAGAATTGAAAATAATGATTCCATGATCATTATTCACAAAGAAGGAACTGCATATGTAGGAAACATTTTCATGATACCTTGTTCTGAGGCCAATGAAACAGATCACAAATAATTTAAAGTATAACAAAAGTATTATGAAATAAAAAAATGCCCCAAGGTAGTTGGATACAAGAATTTCGTCATATCTTCCCTAAACTACGACTGAAATAACAAGCTTTTAATTGTGAAGATGTACTCCAGTAAAGGGAAAAAATAAATCAGAAACAAATATGAAAAGGTGAAATTTCCAACTCAGTCAACCGCACATTACCTTGAACAACAAAGAATCAAATACAAACACCTGATGAAATGGCTTTCCTTATGTTAAAAGAAATTCTTATCAGTCTGCATAAAATTATGACTGGACTAAAAGTGGAAGATTCTTGGTTTTCCTTTAAGAAGCCATCTGAGGTCAAACATATAGCAGGTGAAGTTTTAGTGATCCAAAAATATGTAACAAATATATTTCCATGAAATCTATCAGCAAAAGCAATTCTGAAGACAGTGGAAGAGGTACAGAGAGCATAAGGAAAGCTAAATTCTTGATTGAGTAAGAACACTTTACTCCATTTTTTTACCAAAAACCAAACTGATTAGGCTATGATATGTCCAATCATTTTTCTCTTTTAAATTTGATCCAAGAGAGAAGGCCTTCTCACAGTCTCTCATGAAAAGTCCTTTCCCGAAGGTAGTCAGAACCAAAGGATCAGTTCTCATTTCAACTGCTGTTTCAAGAAATCCACTTCTTCTCCATATCTCTAAAACACGGGTACCTTCAAATCCAAGTCTGCATGCATCAAAGAGAATCCCAAGAGTTACAAGATCAGGTTCTCGGTTTTTCTGACCAGTTTTAGTGAGTACAGCATCTAATGTGCTGAAGTCCTTGATTTTCAAGTAAAATAGAGCAAGGATATTTATAAAGGTCACATTGAACCGTACTTTAGCAACTTTCATCTCCCGTATGATAGATTCTATGCCTTTCCGGCTCAAGAAACAAGCACATGCAAGGAGAAGAATACACCAAACAAGATCAGTTCTACCAGTTCGTGCACTGATACAATTTCCCAACTCCTCTAATTGAGAAAACTTATAATTTTCTATATAAACTGCTGCCAACTTCCGAACCAGAGGCTCCTTCATATATGCATTTGTTTTCAAAACCATACGATAGAACTTCTCCATCTTCTCCACAATCCCAAGGTTGGCATAGGCCTCAAGCATTGCAGTCAGAGTTGAAGCCTGCAAATTCATCCGTTTAGAAAGGAGAGTTCTATACACTGTGTCCATCCTATCAACAAGTCCACTCCCTGCAAATTCTACAATCAATATATTATAGGTAACTTCATTTGGTGAACAACCCTCTGATTCCATTCGCTTCATACATTTACAGAGCTCATCATACATTCCATAGCTACCATAAGCTCTAATAAGCCCATGATAAGTCTCTGCTTGAGGTTGTAAACCAGAGGCTGCCACCTGATCTAAAAAACATGCTGAGTTATCAAACTCCTTTTTTCTAGCAAATCCATGAATAATGTCATTGTAGATCATCAAGGACACAGCGAGACCATACTTCTCCATATCCTGAAAGATTAGGATAGCTTCCTCCAATAAGTCCTCATTACATAACAGCCGTATGATATTTGAGTAGGTAGCAACATTCACTCGAGATGATTCTTTATTCTTCCAGACATCAAACACCTGCATGTTAAATGGACATATCATACTGGGCATCAAAAATTAGGAATGAATGAAAATGAATGCTAGTTGGTGCTTACAAATCATTTGTTCTCTAACTTGCACATACATTACCTCTTCAAATTTCACAAATGCACCTTGAATTATACTCCAAAACTACTACTTTAACCTTTTGGGCTAGTTTTTCATCATTTTCAACCTTAAAATTATGCTTCAAAGGTGTTGAGATTATTTAAAAAATGGCAGCCCAGCGCTTCAAAGCTCCGGATATGCGCGGAGTCCAAGGAAGCGTCGGACCACTTGGGTCTATTGTACACAACCTTACCTGTTTTTTTTTTGCCAAAGGCTACTTCAACGACTCAAACCCGTGACCTCCAGGTCACGTAACAACAACTTTACCATTGCGCCAAGTATCCCCTTCCAAATGGATTATTTAAAAAGTACAAATTGATAACAAGCAAACACATCTCACAAAAAATTCTGACATCATCCTAGTTGCACCAGATGGATTTTCTAATGGCTGATCAAACATTCTCGAAAGAAACATGTTTTTAAAACAATCCAATCATCTTTTTGTCCAACAGAACTCAATGTGAAGCAATGGATGGCAAAAAACTAGAAATTGAAAAGAGAGAACGCTTTCCGACCTGGAGAGCTTCCGCGGATCGTCCTTCTCTGATAAGGAATCTAACGGCGGCCCAGAGCTGATCTCTGGCCCAGTCCCCATCCTTTTCGAGGAGCCGAACAGGGCACGAATTCTTCTTGGATAGCTCTGCAAGAAGGGTTTTGAGGCTATTGGTTTGGTGGTAGACCTCTACAAGCAGGGCCCTGTGCCGCTGCTGCTGCTGCCGGTCATAGTCTCCGTCGGCGGCGGCCAGCGTCTTCGACAGTGAGAGGTTCGAGTGACCTCGGGACACCGCCAGGATGATACGATGGCGGGTGGGGATGATCAGAGAGGGACCAACAGGGATTTGGAGCTTGAAGAGCATTGGAGCAGTGAAGGAGTGATGAAGCCAGAGCTTGGAGGCTTCGGCCATGGAGGGATTTTGAGAGCTAACCGGATCGCGAAGTTTATAATTGCAAGTTTTATATTTGCAATTTATTTTATTTATTTATTTAAAACTGACTTAACACAATAGCTGGTTAATTTTTTTTGGGTGGATATGGTACATTACCCCTATTTCAAATCGGGTACTGAATTTCAAATTATATCAAAACAGACACTAAGCTTTAATTTTATTTCACTGATTGAATAAATTGGGGATTAGGTTGAAACCGCTATACATGGCCAGGAGCTCCAAGTCATAATGACGCTACGTCAGCAACTTAATCCACGTGGCAACTTAATAAAAAATAATAAAATTTATAAAAATTATAAATAATTTTTCTAACTTATTTATAAAATTTTGAAATTATTTATAATTTATTTTAAATGATGTCAACCACAAACCACAAAAAACTAATTTGCCACGTGGCTTAAGTTATTGACGTGGCATCATATGACGTGAAACTCCGGCGACCACGTAGACAGTTTTCAACCGAAATTCTCAATGTACCTAGCCGGTGAAATGAAATTAAAGCTTAGTGCCCGTTTTGATACAAATTGAAATTCAGTACCCGATTTGAAATATTGGCAAAATACCGTACCCACCCAAAAAATTAACCCACACAATAGCTATATTAAAATTTTAATTAATTAATTAATTAATTATTACCAATGATATTTTTCATTCATTACTTGTTATGAAGTTTTAGTAAGAATTTGTAAAACTCTTTGAATTTCTAATTGTGGACCTAATATAAACATTCTTGTAACTCTTTGCATGCATATTTAGGGTCGGGTCTAGTTACCAATTAGAAACAGATTTAACAAGTATTAATGCTAGCTGTTAGGATATAGGATGAAGTTTAGCGGCTCGTGGTGCCATCCTTTCTTTTGCACAAATAGAATTGGAGCAGGACAAGGAAAACACTGGGATGAATGAAACCCTTCTCCAATAGCTCTTCAAGTTGTTTTTTCAACTCATTTAAGTCAATGGGAGACATTCTATAAGATGCTTTGGAGATGTGGTGGGTTCCTGGAACTAAGTCAATAGAAAATTCTCTCGATCTGGAGGCAAACCAAGAAGATCCTTAGGAAACATATAAGGAAATTCTCTAACAATAGGAATATCCTCCAATTCTTGATCTCCTTGTTTAGTCTCCACAACATATGCTAAGAAACCGGTGCAACCATTCGAGAGCAATTTCTAAGCTTGCAAAGCAAAAATAACTCAAGGTGGAGAGTTGCAATCACTACTGAAAAAGGTGAAACATGCACTGTATGGGATTTTGAAATCCACTCTTTTTCTATGACAGTCAACTACAACATAAAAGTAGGACAACTAGTCCATACCTAAAATAACATCATAGTCTTTCATACTTATGACGTGCAAATAAGCTAACAGTTCATGGCCAACAATAACAATCACACAGCTCAAGCAAATTCTATCAACAATTACTGCAGTTCCAATAAGAGTATCAATACATAAATTATGATTCATAGGAACAGTGGGTAAGGCATGCTTCCAAACAAATGCAGAAGAAACAAAAAAGTATGTGGCCCCAGGATAAAATAAAATGCATGCAAAAGCTGAATAAAGTGGTAAAATACATGACACCACTGCATTAGATTTATGGGCATCCTCTTGAGTCAAAGCATAAACACGCCCTTGAGTCTTGGGCATGCTTGTCTTCTTCTTTGTCCAAGATGATGCTTGATTGCTAGCTATTTCCTTTCCTGCTCGTGTGGTCTGAGAAGCCTAAGGTCCCTGAACTGGCAACCTCAAAATCGACCCACTGTGAGTCCTATGAGATCCCTAGGGTTGTTGACAATATGCAATATGATGCCCCTAACTACCATACTTGAAGCACGCCCCAATAGCACGTTTGCAATTGGAGCTTGCATGTGCACCATCACATATAGCACATCTAGGCAAATCAAACCAAGAGGTAGTAGGTGGTAACCCTTGAGGCCGTTGAAGTAGCAGTCCACTAACAGTCTGTGACACACTCTGCGCTCCGCCATCCACCTTAGGCCTGCTACCTCCACCTATGTTGTGACTGCTTTGGCCAATAGACCTTTGTCTTTCTCCTTCTAAAGCCTTTTCTTTTGTTCCTAAGTGTCCCTCCAAACAACATCTAGGGACTTAGCATGTCCCACAACCTCAACATGGCTAGTAAGGTACAAAGCAACCAACCCTCTCCGAATGTGAGGATGTAAACCCTCCTTAAACCTTTGAGCCCTACTCTCGTCATCATTAATGAGTTTTGTTACATACTTGGCCAGTCTATCAAACTCCATCTCATAATCATCAACTGACATGCTCCCTTAAGTCAAATGAAGGAACTGTCTCTCCAACTATATCATCTTATCCATGGTAAAGTATTTGTGGAACAAGGCCTCCATTAATTGCTCCCATGAGTCGAAGCTCTTTCCCTTACGAACACGTATGTCACCCTTATGCCAGTCGTTAGCGCTTTTGTTTAGCATGAAGATACCAAACCTGAGCTTCTCTTTCTCATTATACTTCATGACCACAAATGCTTTCTCCATCTCATCGACCCACTGCTCAACTTCATCAGGGTTTGTAGCCCCTGCAAATAGTGGCAGCCATATTCTATTGAACTTGGCAATAGTCTTTTGCTTAGGTTCCTCCGATACTGGCAAGGGGAGTGATTGTGCGGTTGATGTTGTCTTTGGTTTCTCACCAAAGTCACTATCTCCTATATAAATTCTAACACAACCTCCTAATTGCTAGTTGTGTTAGCCCCTTCTTCAGTAGTAGGTTCTCCAATAGCAGTGGATGACTGACCTTGCAATTCATTTGGACTCTTACTGATGATTTGATGAGGAGGCATACTGCAATAACAATCACAATCAATAGTTAATAGCCCAACTTCCGACTTAAAGAGTCCAGCTAGAAGTGCAAAATTTGTATATATATTTTTTGATTGCACTATAACACATAACTATTCTAACTCTTAGAACAAATCAAGTCCCTTTTATTATCCTAAGATCTCCTAGACTAACAATCTAGCAAACGCTTTAATACCACTAAATTTGTCATCGTCCCGAACCCAAATAGAAGGACCCCACGTGACAAACGACCGCAGGCTTTGATGTAGGAGAGCTCGAGTCCGAGTTAGATGCAGAGTTATCTAACTCGACCATGCAGGAGCTGGCGTACTATGAGGTGGTAGATCGACGTAAAGGCGGAAAGTGATTGAGCCAACCCGATTGGGGTAGTTTTGGGTGTGCATGGTTCGGTGTTTTAACCATAACTTTAGCTATAGGTATCGGAATTGCGCACTCAACCCCAATTCAGAAAGCTTGTCTTGACGCACACGTGGTTCCACCATGCTTTGCTTGGTGGATGACATTTTCATCCCAAAATTTAGCCGTTTTCCCAGCCAAATCTTTGATTTTAGCTAACTTTAGTAATAATTCAAATGCCGATTTGAGGCATGATTTGATTTTGAATATTTTCTCTAGGATATTGGATGCCTTTTTAGTTTGATTTTAATTTTCAATTTTGAATAATTTTGAATTTTACCATTTTTGAGTAAAATTACCGAATTTAGGAGATTCTAGGGTTTCTAGGCTATTAGTCTGGCTTGTGGACTACGGATGTTTTAAAACCGGACCGGAAAGCGAACCGGCCTCACAACTGGGTCATGGGTCAGTCGGTCTGACCGGATGACCCATATATATAAATATATATAAATATAAATATAAATAAATATAATATATATATATATATATATATATATATATATATATATATATATATATATATATATAGTTTTAAAGTGTTGATTTGTTATCCTATCTTAATGTTTTTAAATAGTTTTATTTAAAAAATGAATGGATAAATGGATCAAAGTGCAACCCAATAAGATAAATAAACATAACAAATAGATTAATAAAAACAAGGAAAAATTTATATATATATATATATATATATATATATATATATATATATAGAGAGAGAGAGAGAGAGAGAGAGAGAGAGAGAGAGAGAGAGGGTTGGCAAATATTAATTATATATTTTATGATTGGGTTGGATGTAATTAGATAGAAATAAGAGGGTGTTTAGAAAGGGAACCATTGGTATTTTATTTGCATAAATTTTAGTCCCACATCGGTTGTGGAGAGCAAAGGAGAGGAGGTGGTTGCTATAAAGTGAGTTGGGCTTTGATAGAGACCAAACCTTTCATGGCTTTTTGGGCTAATGTTAAGTGAAATTTTTTTTTTTTTAAAAAAATGGGTTTTTTCTGGTTCTGGTCCAACCGGCCGGTTCACCGATTCCGGGTGGGTTTGACAGGTTCAATTGTTGGTCAACAATTGATATAAAACCGGACCGGACTGATGGCCGGTTCTATGTTTTACCAGTTCGACCGGCCGGTCCGGTCAGGGTTTAAAAACATTCTGACTACCATTATTTTTTTAGTTTGGTTTTTCAATGAAATTTTCTTGAACTTCAAAGATATTTCTCTGGTTCTTTTGGTTATTCGGTGTCTTCCTTGCGATCCCCCTTGGTTCCGACTAGCTCGCGGGTGAATCACTACCCCGCCCGGCGTCAAGCTCACCGGGTGTAAACCCAATGAACTTGCAAGACCCTGTATCACAATCCTAAGTACAAAACCTGGACAACATAGGTTTAACGCAAGTACACGAACATAGTATTAATATCATTACATAAAAGTCCAAGTCTACAAACAAAAGTCTGAATGACATCAAACATAACTACCCTGAGTGCTTGCGGTACCACTGGGCAGTCCCCTTATCTAGCTAGTCACCAGTCTAACTACTCCTGATGTGGAAAATTCAACAACAATAATATGATTGACAACTCATAAGTAATCCACTAAGACTTAGTTAAATCATGCACAAGTTGTATCAAAATATTGTCATCACAATTTATTTTGCTAAAATACACTAATATGAAATCCCACACGAGGCCGTATAAAATGCATGAAGGTATCAAACCTTTTAGGGAAGTCGGAGTGAATATGTTTCTCAAGTCAGAACTATTATCAAAGATTTTGTCACCCAAATTCCCATGACCATTTATTTTACCTTGGTGGCCCCGAGTTAACAAAGTTTCCATTTCTTTTTAACTCAGTGGTTCGAGTTAGAATATCAGAGTCCGTTATTGTTTCACCAATGGTTCGATGCGAAACTAGTTTCATTTTTTTAAGAAGTTTGTATCGACATGGTCGATATTGTACCCCCATTGACTAGATCAAAGCATAGTTAATTTGGTGATACATACATGACATTAATATTTCAATAGTGCAGAGTGCAAGGTAGCTTGAAATAGTGTAATAAACAATGTAATAAGTAGTGTCACGCCCCAGACCCGGGTCTAGGCACGCCAGCAGACCGGCGCACCCAAATAGGAACGAGTCCCCACCTGGATGCAAGACCTCAGGTTCCTGGTATAAATCAGAGTAATAACAGAATAATGATAATAATCATAATAAGATAAAAAAGAGTTTATACAACTCCAATCAAAGGTCTAAATAGTCACCCCTAGTATTAACAACATATAATCATAGTACATGTCCAAACGCTCACTCTCATAGAATCAAAATAAGAGGTACGTAGACCTTAATAACTGGAGTAAGCAACTAGTTAAAAGTCCCCTGTCTATGCCTGATCCTGAACCTGCTTGTCCCTTGAAAAGATGTCAACAAGTGTATGAGCCAAAGAAAGGCTCAGTAGAGTTGCAGGAAAACAATAAAGTGGCAGAAAGCCATAAATAATGACCAGAGCACAAGGCAAATCAATACACGCATTGAAGGAAGAACAAGTTTTCCCCAATAGCAGAGGTGTATATCACATAGCAGAATATCAACAAATGAAGTAGAAACACAACAAATGATGCATCTTGCAGGCATATGGATACTGTGATATGACATAATGCGGTCGTCATCGGTCAAATATTGCATTCCTACATCAGCCTAAGCTGGAGAGTAGAGTTACTAACACATGGCCAGTATATAAGCCTCACTGGAGGGCCCATAGTAGTTCCAGGGTATGAGCCCCCTGGCAATGGGCTTGAAATAACTCTGGGAAATGAGCCCCCTTGGTACAAGGTATGAAATAAGTATCATGTCGTGAAGGTGAGATGTATACAATAGAATATACAACAAATAAGAGGCTCAAGAAGATCAACATCTTCGAGCAAATAGCATTTATACAAAATCTCAAAGAATGGCACATAAAGCAAAGGATGGACTCTAACATCCATCTAGCAAAGTAGAAGCTAGAATCAATAGAGAATAAGAATCAAGAACCAATAGAGGGATATAAGTTAGAAATACTCACAACACCAGTGCGAGAGCCTACCTGATTTAGTAGTTAAATAGATCCTAGATCGCCTCCCGCCGCGACTCAAACGCCCGTGTTAGGATCTAAATGTATAGCCATACATATTTAGTAATTTATTCTAAGTATATATATATATATATATATATATATATATATATATATGGGTTAGGATCATAGGACACACTATTTTGACACACCATTTGACATCCTTCTTCATTCATTGGTTTGTACAGTGTTTTAACCAAATCCAACTCTATGGATGGAAAGAACATCGAAAAATAAGCAAGCATGTCAATTTTCATACAATTTAGGAACTTATAGGGTCTTCATATTAAATGGTGAAATTCCAACCATATAAAATTTCACTCGTTAAGATGAAGACCCTACAAGTTCCTAAATTGTATGAAAATTGAAATGCTTACTTATTTTTTGATGTTCTTTCCATCCATACGGTTGGATTTGGTTAAAACGCTATGCAAGCCAATGAATGAAAAATGATGTCAAACATGTCAAAATAATGTCCCCATGATCCCTAATCTATATATATATATATATATATATATATATATATATATATATATATATATATATATATATATGTTTCATTAACACTTAGTCAACGCGAGACCTTATTTGCATACATTTCTTAATAATGTATGAAGTAAGCTCCAGCTTAAGAGTTACTTTATCTACAAGCGATCTAAGTGACAAGGCAACTCTATGGCGTGCCCCACACCGCCAGCGTATGGTAAATCCGGTGACGATCCCGGCCATATGCATGGCCACGATGTCTTGGGATTCTCTGACCAACATTGTAGTGAAGAGCTCTGCTGTCTCGAATCTCTATTTCATCTCAGATAAACAACCCATATCAGCTCCGCGTGGTGATCTGTTTTATTGCGAAACGTGGTTTTCCTCGTGGGGAAACCATTTCTCCTGGTATCCCTCTTTTCATTTGTTTTCCGCGGATCTTGTTCTCAGCCGTGAGATATTAGTGGGTTCTCTCCACTTCAGATCTCCACCATTCATTATCACGCAGGTTTTAAAGTTGTAAAATCTAAGAGACCTTGGGTTAAAACCCAAGGCATTTTGCCTTAGGGTGCAACCTAGTGTATTTTGGGTGCAACTTATTAGTGTATTTTGGGTGCGACCGGTAGGTGCAAAGTGTATTTTGGGTGCGAGCGCAACCAAGTCAACCCAAGGCACAAGGTCTCATCCCTACCTTACCTAGTGAATGGATTTGATAAAGTTTTGCAAAAACCACCTCCATCTATTTTAAGAATTAATTGCATGATACTATCTCCACAAATGACTCAAGACCCCCTTTTTTTGTTTTGCAGTTATGTCCTTGACTTCTTCATTAATCATATGCAACCCTTTGATTGTTCAACCATGATCATGTGGACGTTTTAATAAAGAACCCCAAGTTCTTTTGAAATTATCATACAAACCATTAACTTGTTCCACCTTGAGAGGGTTTTCTTTGCATTTTAAACCTTCATATTTATTAAATCCTCAATTCAATCTCTAAACTAAAGTAAAGGAATTATCTAATTTGGTTCTTTTGCATTCAAAATCCTCTAATAATATTAATTCATGCTAAGCTCACCTTTTGAAAACCAACCCCTCATTTCACTTGATATTATCTAGAGCATGGATTTAATTTCTCAAAATATAATTAGGGGAAATAAAATATTTCATTAGGCCATAAAAGGCATAACCTTTACAAGTAGATAAGAAAAACTATAACAACCAGTATGACAACAAAAATCAAGAAAAGAATTACAAGACTTCAAGTATTAAGTCACTTCAGAAGCTTGTGTTGAGAAATCTAAGTTCAATTGAAAATAGTGCTTTCCGATTAAAATAGACAAGTTAGGTAATGAATTGAACTATTGATGATATGCAGCTGGTTAGCTTGGTAAAGGATTATGGTGGAATGAGCAGTAATTAATCAAATGCAGAATAACAAAAGGTCTATAGAGGAAACTGATGTAATTATCAAATGTAGAATGGTATGAGTATTGTTGGGTTGTGATTCATTATAATTGACTTCTAAGTTTTAAAAGAATTATACAATCATTAATTATAATTTAACCATCAAGGCAAGTGGGCAGCAGACACAAGTATCAAATGTGTAAATTATTAAGACTTATTCATAACCACTAGAGACATGTATGTGGGGAAAGGATTTCTATTTATTTATTTATTTAAAAAAAAACCTTTCATCATCAACTCCAAGCCTATTAGTAACCAAATTACACATACGACAATAGGCAAATAGAGGATCCCTATAACAAAGGCATGTTTCAAAGTAGAGAGTAATGATCCCATGGGCTCGGTTCCATGGGATCATCCATGGAACTGGCCCATGGGAACATCCCATCCACACAAGGGCCTCGAGATGTGTGTTGGTCAGACATTTTGAGGCCATGTTAAAAGGTATCTCGAGATGTGTGACCCACACACATCTCGGGGCACTTTTTGTAGATGGGATGTTCCCATGGGCTGGCTCCATGGATGATTTCTCTTGCACTGATTGATGATCCTAGGAAATTGTCCGTTTATAAACTTATTTATTCTCTTTAACATATCAAAGTAAATTGAATAGGTATGCCATAGAGTGAGACCAAATAATAATATCCAGAGAGTATTCAGAAGTCAACAACTACTTAGGAGAAACAATCCTCAGCTATAAACTAATACCGTAAACAAAACATCTAGAAGGGCATTACAACCATTAGTATCTCCTTGATTTTCTAAATCACCCACTTCTGGTTAATCAAGACTGTGACCTCTCACATAACTGATAAGTGGAAGTGCTTGTTTGTAGAATGTCATAAGACCCCTATCCTCAACTATGTCACTATATTAGACTCTTGTTTCCAATTTATTCTCCCACAACTAGCTAGAAGTTTCTTTTTTTCTAGCGATATGAAGTAAACTCATTGATAAACACTATTCACCAAATAACTAGTGAAATAATGATTATACCATGATCACAGAGTGAAAGAACCCCTTAGAGCTTGATATATGAAATGATTGGATCTTGATATATGAAATGACTAACTCTAAAATATTGATCTTCATAACTGACTTATTCTAGTTTACAAATTATGATAGTTATACTTCCTTGCTTCATGTAAAACATTGTAGCCGCCTCATTACCAAACAAGAATTAGGAAAGCAATCCATTACATCAATTTCTTAACGCTATTATGTCCCATTGGTTTGTGTCAAACACAAATGCAATTACAATGTCCACTAACAACTACAATTTCTGTAACAAAACAAGATTTCATAGAAAAATTCAGCAAAATAGGGACGACATAAGAATTTATATTGTCTATCCACTTACCTGACGATCTTCAACACCTTTCAAGGCAGCTAGCCCCAAGGAGAGATGCAATCCCTTCACAACAACTCACCAGCCTCCCCTTTACAATAGCTCCAGTTGAAGATGCAAGAAACCCAACTGACCAAGGTTTTTATTATAGTAATTGCAGCATTTAACACCCCCCCCCCCTCCCCCCCTCTTTCAAGTGAGAAACATGGCAGAGCATGCTTGTGTTGACCAACAGTCTTCATCAGGAAGGCGGGGGACTGACATAAACATCATAATAACCATAAAACTTTCACGAGTAACCTAATTACATTTTACTATTCAACCATACGCAGCGATTTCAATTTTAATGGTTGGATTTCATTATTTGCAATACAATTTAAAAAAATTATAGACAAAGACATATGACCATTAATCTAATTTCAATAAGAATGGGTTCATTAATTTACAAGATAATTCTTTATATCATTAGTTCTCAACTTCCAAACGATGATTCATTTTTAAAATTAATAAAAAAATAGATTAAACTTTGTTTTCAAGCTATTTTTGGTCTCTTTAGTTGACATAAAAATCAAATGGGCGTGCGCGCGCACGCGCACACACACACACACACACACACACACACACACACACACACACACACACACATATATATATATATATATATATATATATATATATATACTATGCGACCGGCCTTAACACTGTGCAAGTGTGGTCGCCCCATTTTGGCCCACTTGTATAGTGTTTTAAGGAAATCCAATTTTACAGATGGAAAGAACATTGAAAAATAAGCTAGCATGTCAATTTTCATACAATTTGGGAAGGTGAAGGGTCTTCATCTTAAATGGTGAAATTCTGAACCGGTAAGATTTCTATAATTTTCACTCGTTAAGATGAAGACCCTACACCTTCCCAAATGAAAATTGATATGCTAGCTTATTTTTCGATGTTCTTTTCATCCATACAGTTGGAAATCCTTAAAATACCGTGCAAGTGGCCAAATAAGAGGCGACCTTAAATGAACAGTGTTCCGGCTGGTCTTATCTTATCAGACTTATATATATATATATATATATATATATATATATATATATATATTCTAATATATATATATATGATATGGGAGCTGTTAGGATCAACCGACTACAAGTATATATATATTCTAATATATATATATATGATATGGGAGCTGTTAGGATCAACCGGCTGCACTTGTAGCCGGCCTGATCCTAACAGCCCCACCCTATATATATATATATATATATATATATATATATATATATATATATATAGGTCAAATACCTAATTTAGTCCCTATATTATAGTCAACCAACCCTTTTAGTCCCTCCATTATAACTTTAGCCTTTTTAGTCCCTCTACTTTCATGATTGCAAACATACAGTCCTTAAAGGCATATGTACAAGAACCAAAAAGGCCTGAAAGACATATGTACATTGACCAAAAAGGCTTGTGAGATGGATTGACATTTCTCAAATATGAAAATATAAGGACCAAAAAGGCTCAATTTATAATGGAGGGACTAAAAGGGCCGGTTTAGTATAATAGAGGGACTAAATTGGGTATTATATATATATATATATATATATATATATATATATATATATATATATATATATATATATATTGATAAGGGTAAAAATCGAGGAGCCATACGTAAACCGCGTGGATTAATCTCATCCATCCTGCTCGTGAGCAAGAACCTCCTCGGGTTTACGCCTAGCATCGTTCTCCTCGGGAAACTGAAAGGAAGAGACAGCCTCGATTCCATCAAAGTGGACCTCTTCGGGTAATGAAGACTCACCTCTTCGGATTCCAGAGGCCATACACCCTGGCCCGAAGAAGGCGACACAAACCCTGAGCTCGCAGGCCGCGACAGGAACCGAAGAACTCACCCCCCTTCTTGAAGAAATTGCCGTTAAAGCTGTTGAGACTTAACCGGGTGCCAGCCTGGTAATCTAGAAACATCTGGAAGAAAAGGCCGTTGAGATCTAACCGAATGCCAGCCTAGCAATCTAGAAACATCTAGAAGAAAGATGAGCTGTCAACCTAACTAACTCCAGTTGGCACCCCCGTGGCCTATTAGGAGCTAGCCCACTAGCCTCCACATGGTCTATTGAAAGTGGCTTGCTCCCCAAGCAATTCCCCTTCCCTAGAGCCTATAAATAGAAGAGTTCATCAAGTCATCTTCAACCTCTGGATGATCGGTGAAGCCTTGCCTCTCTAGAAATTCAAATTCCACAAATCATCTTTTAGGGTTTTCACGTAAATCTTGGCTCCTTCTCTTTCTCTTTTGAGTTTTCCGCTTTCGAGCTCTCTCGATCTCATCCAAATCCACTCCCCAATCCATCTACAAATTCAATTGTTGACCTGAATTGTGGGTTCTCCCTGATTTTTGCGTTAACATATATATATATATATATATATATATATATATATATATATATATATATATATATATATAGACTCTATCAAGCTGTTCATAGAGTGGGTTGGAATAAGCTAGCATGTTCATTTTCATACAATTTGGTTACCGTTTGGTTCTCCCACTTAACGATTAAAATTCTAGACCGTTCAGATTTCTATAAAATAAGAACCGTTAAGTGGGAGGATCAAACGGTTACCAAATTGTATGAAAATGGGCATGCTAGCTTATTTTTCGATGATCTTTCCATCCGTACGATTGGAAATCCTTCAAACATGCTCCAGGGGGCCAAATGGGAGGCGACTGCAAATGAACATTGTTGCTGCCGGCCTTATGTTATCATGACTATATATATATACGTGATGATATTATAAGGCTGACTGGATTACTGTGCAAGTAAGGTCACCTCCCATTTGGCCACTTGCACAGTGTTTTAAGGATTTCCAACCTTATGGATGGAAAGAACATCGAAAAATAAGCTAGCATGTTAAATTTTATACAAGTTGGGAACTTGTAGGGTGTTCATCTTAACAGGTGAAAATTATAGAAATCTTATCGGTTCAAAATTTCACCATTTAAGATAAAGACCCTACAAGTTTCCAAATTGTATCAAAATTAACATGCTATCTTATTTTTCGATGTTCTTTCCATCCATATGATTGAATTTTCTCAAAATACTGTGCAAGTGGGCCAAAACGAGGTGATCACACTTGCATAGTGATTAAGTCGGCCGCATAGTATCAGCTATGTATATATATATATATATATATATATATATATATATATATATATACAATGATGATATCTTTACGTACGGAAATTTGTAATTCCGCCTGCTCATTCCTGGGTCCTCAGAGGATGTTTGAACAATTTCTAACCGTACGGATGGAAAGATCATCGAAAAATAAGTTAGCTCAATTTTCATACAATTTGAAAACTTGTAGGGTCTTCATCTTAAGGGATCAAAACTTATAGGAATCAACGGTCTGAATTTCAAGTAGAAGGGACCAAAGCGGCTATCAAATTATATGAAAATTGGCATCTAAACTTATTTTGAGCAGATCTTTCCATCCACGCTAAAAAATCCTCCAGGGGTCCGAATGGGCGTAGGCCGAAAATAAAAGATTCGATCGGTACTGCAGATCACTACTCTATATATATATATATATATATATATATATATAATTTTGTAGGGGTACATCAGAAAATTCCTCATTTAATTATTATTAGAAAAAAAGAAAAAGAAAAAAGAAAAAATCGGCAAAGAGTTTTATCTCTGCTCGCGAACTCTTCACGCTCTCTAGAGCACCAATGGAGGTCTTGTTCTCTGCGCCCCGATGCTCTCTCGGAACCCTTACGCCCTCGCTTTGCTTCAGGCCCAGTAGGACGCGATCCTACAACGGTGCTCCCTTTCGGACCTCTCTCGCCAGCGACTTCATCGCTCCTTTCGTCGGGGGCAGCGTTACTGGTGAGCTCTCCGGCCAGAAGATCCACTCACCGTTCCTCCGATCTTCTTCACCTGGTTCCCGTGGAAAGCGTGGCGTTGTCACCATGGTAACATTTCCTCTCGACTTTTTAGGGTTGTGGATTGTTGAAATCTTGATAGGATGTGAAGTGGCTTCCGTTGCTGATGACTAGGGTTTAGTGCCTGACTTTGATTTGGGTTTTTGAAATTATGATGCTTTTTCTTTGTGATGTTGATAGCTTGCATTTAGCCTTTAGGTTTTGGAATCAAAGAGATCAAATATTATGTAATGTAATCTGTTGCTTCAATGAATATTAAGGTGGGAGGTATTTAATTGTAATCTGGATGATAAGGTTCCTAGGAGGCAAGACTTATAAGTCAGGCGTGTTGCAATGTATATTATTCAAGGAAAAAAGGGAAAAAAATGTGCCAAATGAAACCATTCATGGTGAATATTCCTTCTCTCCTTATTAGCAGGACATGTTTAGAGAGTTCTGAATTCAAGTCTGAGTTAGAACACATGTTGGGAAGGAGAGGGGATATGAAGCCAAGCCAATCCTTACAACCTTACCACACCTTGAGAACCATAAGTTGATAGTGATCCTGAAAATCCAAACAACTAAGAATAAGATCAAACAATTGAACACCATAATGATGATAAGATTTACGTGGAAAACCCAAAAAGAAAAAACCACGGGGTTGAACGGATTCATTATGCAATGAGAGAGCTACAACAATATGAATGCCACCAAGAACACAAGCCATGTCTCGAGTAGTAATAATAAGCTTTAACCAAGGCTTGAATAGAAAATGAAAGTCAAACCTCCTTGAAGCTCCAAATACCTTGTAGAAGAGAATAAAGAAGCTCTTGCCTCTTGATTTCCTACTCCAAGATGATCTCTCTCGAGTGAAATCACTAGTTGTGTAGCAAAAAAAATTCTACTTGCTTCCCTTTGTCAAGTTTTTTCTCCAAGCGTTCACTCACCTACACATCTCTTACTTGAAACATAGGCTTAGTATGACTAAGCGCACTTTACATGGGATTAGCCCAATCAAGTAAGGTGTGAACCCAACAAGACAAGTCTGTCAAAGCTATTTTAAGGTTAACCATTCTCTCTCTTGGCAGTTTCTTGGCAGCTAAGTAAAGTGACTCTTTTGAAATCAAAAGATTTGGAAAGTTGTTAAGGGTGACAGAAGTTATGTAGGTAAAAGTTATTTAAAATGGACTATTTAATATTTAATTCAATTTTGTTAGTTATTTTAACATCTTTAATCTAGTTGTTGCCAAACACTTATAAGACTCTTCTGGCTCCACAAAGCAATGTTTTTAAGATTTTAAACTACTTTTGGCACTAGGCCATTTTTAGTTATGGTTTTTTTTTCAATTCAAAGTTGTCGCAAGGGTTGCGGTAGGTTGACAGCTAGCATAAAACTTTGTCAAACACCTAATATGACTTCTCTGCACAAATATAACGTTGGGATGTGCCCACCTAGGCACGCACTACATCTGCACCCGGGTGTAGTGTTAAATGAGCAAAGGGTTCCATCACATCGCCGCCCGGGTGTGACGGAGTATAGGCAGGGGTTCCATCACATCGCTGCTCGGGTGTGATGGAGTATAGGCAAGGGTTCCCACATCATGGACGGGTGTGGGTAAAGAAGTTAGTCCCGCCACATCGGCACCCGAATGTGGTGACAAATAGGCAAGGGTTCTCGCATCTTAACAGATGAGTGTGAGTAAAAAAGTTAGTCCATGAGAGTAAGATTAGGATCGGTAGTTGGAATATAGGGCCTTTGACAGGAAAGTCTATGAAGTTAGTAGACACCCTGAAAAGGAGGATGATAAATATAGTGTGTTTGCAAGAGACTAGGTAGATAGGAAACAAGGCTAGAAAGATCAGTAACACAAGTTATAAATTATAGTATTGTGGAGGAGATAAATATAGGAATGGTGTGAGAATTATTGTGGAACCAAAAATTAAGGACAAAGTGGTTGAAGTGAAAAGGGTAAGAGATTAGATTATACATTTGAGACTAGTGTTAGAGAAAAAGACAATTAACTTAGTAGTGCGTATGCTCCTCAAGTAGGTTTAGTGGAAGAAGTTAAGGTTAAGTTCTGGGAAAATTTGGATAAGGTAATTTTAGGGATTCCAAGTGAGCATGAACTTGTATGTGGGTAGACTTAGTGATGGCTATGAGCAAGTTTACGGAGGTTATGTGTATGGCAATAGGAACGAGGAAGGAAATATTATTTTAGATTTTGGTTTAGCTCATGATTTGGTTTTGACCAACACTTGCTTTAAGAAAAGGGAATCATATTTGATTACCTTTAAGAGTGGGGGTAATTATAGCAAGATAGACTTTCTCCTTATAAGAAGAAGGGATAGGTCTATATGTAAAGATGGTAAGGTTATATCTGGCGAAACACTAACTATCTAGCATATATTGGTGGCGTTGAATGTGAAGAAAAATGGTAGAGTGAAACAAGAAAGGAGGGTTAGGCAATATAGGATCAGATGGTGGGCTTTAAAAGGGAATAACTAATTAGCATTTATGAATAAAATATGGGAATACGCAGTTGGAAATATAGAAGATGATGCAAACATCTTATAGAAGAAGATGACAAATCGTATTGAGAAGGTAGAGAGTGAGGTTCGAGGGGTTTCTAAGGGACTAGGAGCTCGACCACATGATTCATGGTGGTGGAATGAAGAGGTATAAAAGGCTATTAAAGAGAAAAGATATTGGTACAAGAAGTTACTCACGGTTGAGGATGCGGAAGCCTTCAAAAAATATAAGGCAAAAAAAGAGGCCAGGAAAGCAGTTAGCGGGGCCCGAGGTAAATCTTTAGCCAATTTGTATCAAAAATTTGGGACTTGAGAAGGGGAAAAAGAAATGTATAAGATAGCATGACTAGGAGATAAGAAGGGGAAAGACCTGAGCCAAATCAAATGCGTTAAGGACGAGTCTCAACAGGTCTTGATAGGAGAGAAGGAAATTATGGAGAGATGTAGCTGCTATTTTGATCACCTATTTAATGCAAGTCATGAGGGTAATTTTGTAGATCTTTATGCATTGGAGAGGAACCGTAGATATACACATAGAATCATGTTTAGTGAGGCCAAGAAGGTACTAAAAATGATGAAGGTCGGGAAAGCTTGTAGCCCGGATGGTATCTCGATTGAAGTTTAGAAGTGTCTTGGTGAAATAGGGGTATTATGGTTAACCAAACTTTTCAACTCTATATTAAAAAGGTGAAAGATGCCGAACGATTGGAAAAAAAACATTTTGGTTCCTATATATAAAAATAAGGGTAATAGAACATCGACTTAGGGATATTACGAAGGTGTCAAAGAACCAATTTGGCTTTATGTCTGGTAGATCTACAGCAGAAGCCATTCATTTGTTAAGGAGTTTGAGGAGATCTACAATGAAGAAGAAAGATTTCCATATAGTTTTCATTGATCTAGAGAAAGCATATGATATGGTACCAAGACAAGTCCTTTGGTGAGCGTTGGAAAAGAAAGACATTTATGTTAAATATATAAATTTTATTACGAATTTATATGAAGAAGCAGTTACGAGTGTGAGAGTAGTTGGAGGAGATACGAAGAAATTTCCTATAACAATGGGTCTATTTTAGGGATCGGCCTTGAGCCCATACTTGTTTACTCTAGTAATGGATAAGTTAACTAGTTGTATCCAAGATGACATCCTATGGTGTATGTTATTTGTAGATGATATTGTCCTAGTTGATGAGACTAGAGATGATTAATCAGAAGTTAGAATTGAGGAGGATCACCCTTGAGAATAAAGGCTTTAGGCTTAGTAGAAGTAAAACAGAATATATGCTTTGCAATTTTAGTCAAAGTAGGAGGGACGAAGGGGAATCATTTTAAATATCTAGGTTCCATTTTCTAGGAGGATGAGATGATCGATGAAGATGTATCTCATAGAATTAGAGCAGGATGGCTAAAATGGAGAAGTGTTACGAGTGTGTTATGTATGTAACAAGAAGATGCTTAACAAAGTGAAGGAAAAGTTTTATAGAATGACAGGTAGACTGACCATGTTTATACGGGTGCGAGTGTTGGACAACTAAAGTTCAACATATTTATAAGATGAATGTGGCAAAAATGAGGATGTTAAGGTGGAGGTGTGATAATGCAAGATTGGACAAGATTAGAAATAAACACGTCCGACAGAAGATGCATGTTGCACCAATTGAAGATAAAATAAGAGAAATGTGTTTAAGATGGTTTGGACACGTGCATCGTAGACCCCTATGTGCCTTGGTTCGAAAATGTGATAGTTTGATAATAGAAGGTAAAAAGAGGGGTAGAGGTAGACCGAGGATTACATGGAAAGAGGTAGTATCTAAGGATCTACGTGCAGTAGATTTTGATCTGGATCTTGTCTTTAACAGTGCTAAATGGAGATAGAGAATTCATATTGCCGACCCCATCTAGTATGAGATAACTTAGTTGTTGTTGTTGTTGTTGTAAAGTTGTCACAAGGGAACTAGGTTGTCTTCAAGGTCTATCCTTGATATTTTAAACCATTGACCTAATAAATGACACTTCAGAACCACTATTTCTTCTTAGTTTAGACATGGTTATCTTAATGACTTTTCTTGTATCTTTTGCTATTAGTTATTTAAATAGTTGATTTAATTAAATTTTGTCCTAAGAGCTGTAATTTTGAACTGGATAGTTTTTCATTATTTGCATGTTGAAGAACAGAAGTATGTGATTGTAGTAATGTGCATTACTTCATAATATTTTCTGTAATTCTTTCAATTAACAGGTCATCCCTTTCTTGAGAGGAAATGCATGGGAACAACCGCCTCCAGATCTAGCATCCTACTTGTATAAGAACCGGATTGTGTACTTAGGCATGTCCCTTGTACCCTCGGTGACAGAGCTAATCCTAGCAGAGTTTCTTTATCTCCAGTATGAAGATGCTGAGAAACCAATTTACTTGTACATAAATTCCACTGGGACAACCAAGGTCAGAATTCATATTTGGTTTTTTATGTGGTGTGACGTGTAATGGGTTCAGTTTGAGAGTCAATGAGCTTGAAAGACTGCAATTTTCTCTTACTGGAAAAACATAGAAACATGAAACAATTTGTTTTTTTTTTTAAGAAAACATTCTAGGACCCTGAAACCTAGACTGTTAAGAAAAAGTGGAGCATATTTTGGGCCATTGTTTCTATGTTTTTGTTATCATTTGTAATTAGATTATTAGGAAATGCTGTGGCTTATATTATGTAATTATCTTTTCCTTTGTCTAACACTTACCTCTTCCTTCTAAAGGAACTCCTTTTTTGCAAAACTACCATCAACCGGAGTTTCAGACTGATTTTTTAGTGTTGATAGAATTTTCATATTTTAGTAATCAGTCCATTAACAGGCACACAAAACAAACTCTCTTTATGCTTTTCTCCTTTTGCATATTTGATGTGTGAAAATTCAAATTACTAAACTAATTGTAGAAAATAGCTGTCATGTTCACATTCTAAATATTAAACATTCAAAAGAAAGTAGTTTTGTATAATCTTGAATTTTAGTGATAGTATTGTCCATAGTTCATAATAATTTATATCTTGGAATTTGATGTGTTTTATCTGTCTCATTCTATTTGATCAGTAGCTTTGACCTAACGATTTATTAGCCTTAGTGATGTTGTGCAGTTAATCTCAATTGTTGATGTTGTTATTGGTGTTTTCTTGAGCATCTACATTGTACACTCAAACTTTATGAATTTTACACTCTCTATATGTATGTGTGAGCGCTCTTCAAAGATATATTACCTTTCCTTCTTTGGTTTTAGTTAAGTTTTGTTTCTCAAGCACCCTATATTAAGTTTTCTCATGAGTTATGAGCTTTCTGGATTTAATTTGTAGTCTTTTATTATCACTTCAGGGTGGGGAAAAGTTGGGCTATGAGACAGAGGCATTTGCAATCTATGACGTTATGAGGTTAGTTGCATACCATTGATCTATTTATGGAGATGCATTATTGCACTTCCCTTATCTGCTCTATTCTTAATGTTTCTGTTCAACATTTTATTTTATTTTATTTTATTTATTTTAATTATTACTATTATTATTATTTTTTCATGTGTGTGTGTGTGTGTGTGAAGGTTTTCTTGTATATTTTATGAAAACTGAGCTGTCTTAGCTTAATTTTGTTATGGGCACCTCCTTGTAGGATTTCATTTTTGTTCACCAAATAATCCTGTCAAAGCTGATTTATTCTTGTAATTCTTTGGTACCTAAGTAGGTACACAACTCTTACTGTAGACATAAAATGCTTAATCTGAATAACTGATAACTATGATTTTTGTCTAAATTACAGATATGTTAAGCCACCAATTTTTACACTTTGTGTGGGCAATGCTTGGGGAGAAGCAGCTCTGCTTTTGGCTGCTGGTGCTAAAGGAAATCGAGCTGCTCTTCCATCGTCCACCATTATGATTAAACAGGTATATTTGCTTTGATACTCTTTATAGCAAATTTCAACCATCTTTCCTTATATAATTCTCTGTTGGACTTGCCTGCTGCTATTTATTGTAGTAGAGTCATGCTCGGTGACGTGGGTTAACATACTCTTGTTTCAATCTGCAGCCAATTGCTAGGTTCCAAGGTCAGGCCTCAGATGTGGATCTAGCAAGGAAAGAAATAAAAAATGTGAAGAAAGAATTGGTAACTTATTGTTAAAATTGCAATTAAGTGAAATTTTTTCTAAATCCGATAAGGAATGTGCACCTTGGTCCTATTATAGTGCCTAACCCATTGTAGTTTGCTGATAGGTTGCCCTATACTCAAAGCACATGGGGAAATCACTGGAGCAGATAGAGGAAGACATTAGACGCCCAAAATACTTCAGCCCCAGCGAAGCAGTTGAATATGGTATCATTGATAAGGTATGGCCAGGACAGAAATGCTCTTTTGCATCATGCACAAGATTATTGTTTGGTTTGAGATAAAGATTTAGATGCTATGGATCACCATTTATGTCTAGTCGAAATCCCGTATTTTAACATTAAAGCTGGATAGAGAAATACAACATCCAACTCACATCCTTTTCATCAAACAATTGAACTGGGTCCAAATCCACATTCACAATAACATGAACCCCAAAAATCCCACACAAGCCAAACACTACCATTTGAGTTATTTATTTATTTATTTATTTATTTATTGCATACTTCCGACTAGAACTCTTGGTTTCTGCAGGTGCTGTACAATGAAAGAGGCCAAGAAGATCGTAGTGTAGTGTCAGACCTTCGAAAAGCTCAGCTTATATAGAGCTCAAACCAAGAGCCAGCCATGTGCCATGTCCAGAATATAGATAGGAACCACATTTTCTGGTTAAGTTATGGAAAAAGTTTAAATTTTAGTTGAACATATTCAACCAATTGGTTCATGTAATCTTTCTATTTTGGCCTTTCATGAATGATCCATCTCATGTTTTCTTGGTGCCTGAAAGCCAGTTTCATTTTCAAATGAGCAATGATCTTCCAATGCATGTTAGGTGGAATGCAAGAGAGCTGCAAATTTTTGCTCTGATGTTACAGATTAAACTTAAAACCTTTTCGGGTTTTTATTGTCTTTTTTTTTGGTAATACCTTGCAAGATGATTCAGTCAGGTAGGCCTCTTTTTGTGTTATATTTTTGATTCAGGAATTTTGGGTCTTTGGTTGATCACAAGATATATATATATATATATATATATATATATATATATATATATATATATATATATATCTATCTATCAGAAGGCTTTTTTTTTTCTAAATACGAAAAATTCTATTATCTTTTGAAAGCTACAGTAAGCTCCCTGAATTTCACAGAAATTTTGAGATTTTTTTTATAGTATAGTGACTAATAGATGCATTTTGAACCATTAATATAAACTTCTATTTCTTAACAAGTTAAATATATTGTTAGTCAGTTTGATAGTATAATTTTTTTTTCAACAATCTTAAGTCAAAAAGATTTCTTGGATCAATTGTATCAACTATCAATTATTTTTAATTATTTTCTAATAATTTAAAAGTATCATTTAATTATTTAAAATTTGTATTAAGCTATATTCAAAAGAGATTTTGTATATTTTCTAAGAAAATTTTGGGTTTTATTATATTTAGAAAAAAAAGTGATTCTCATTATAAAAAAAATTAACTATAATAAGGGTCCATTTGGATTGGCTTACAGAGAAAGGGAATTTTTTTTTCTTCTGT
This sequence comes from Dioscorea zingiberensis, assembly GCA_026586065.1. NCBI lineage: Eukaryota > Viridiplantae > Streptophyta > Magnoliopsida > Dioscoreales > Dioscoreaceae > Dioscorea > Dioscorea zingiberensis. The sequence continues at coordinate 43,896,584 of CM048824.1, forward strand.
ATGATAGGGGCTCTTTTTATGATAACTTTTTAGAGTAATGAATAATAATAATAATAACAACAAGAATGGACATTTAATGATCATTCCCAAAAGGGTTTTTTCAATAAATTAGAATGAATATTTAATGAATAATAATAATAACAATAAAAAGAACAGTCATCAATGAGATAGTACTAGGAAAATGGTAATGGAGAGCTCTCACTAGAGAAACAAGGATCTATTACAAGATCATAAAAATTGTTTATTTCAAAAGAAGCTATATAGATTCTACAAGGGCACCCTAGTTGGTGCATCCTTCTTATGGAAAGGTATATTGTTGAGCAGGTGGCAGCACTTGCAAACATCACCTCAACAATGGGGAGTTCATAATAATAAACTGTTGCAAGGACAATTGGATTGAGAGTTAGTCGCCATGGAACCTATAACCCTCACTACAACCATTGATCATGAGACCAAAGACCTTGATAAAAGCCACAAGGAGGTTGACCATCCCTGGAACACTTCAACTTAAACCATGCCCTTTTCTAAAGAGGAAAGCTTAGACTACCAAAACCTCTGCAATCATTTGATGAATACAGATGACTCAACCCATGATACTAGTTGGAAACTCACGCCATCTCAAGGATTCAAGGTGAAATGTCTGTATTGGATCTTTGACGACAAAGGAATAAAAGTGTAGTCCCAAGGTTTTCTTTGGAAACATCCATGCCCTTTAAATCAAATATTTTTGCTTAGTTAGCAAGAGAGGAATAATTTCCAACACTAGACGACCTAGCAAAATGCGGATGAAGGGGAATGAACACGACATGCTACTTGTGCAACGATGAAGATGAATCAATCACATATCAATTACTCATCTGCCCTTATGTATCAAGGATCTAGGACTACTTTAACCTCTTGTGGTAGAAGAAAAACCGTAAACGATGCAAGATCTTTAGGGAATACAATGCAGGATAAACGAAACACTACGGCCAGAATGAGACCTATTCACTATGGCATTTATATGGTGTACTTGGGCGGAGAGGAATAGAAAATATTTTCAAGATAAACATCTTTTCTTAAAACTTATTATGATATAAGTTTTTTACACTATTTTCGTTTGATGCAACTTATGTATCCAAGTGGCCAGAGCTACAAGCAACAAAGTGAAGAGAAGCATGATATTCACCAAAGAGGATCCACGATAGTCCACGGACAAGGATGCCTTCAAGTATGTTCCATAAGAGGAACCATGTATTCCATCTAAGCAACCATCTACCTCAGTATCTTAGTACTCACATGTTAAACGTAGATATAACCTATACTACCTACTATTATTAATAAAATGTGGTTTATCACTTCTTTCTAAAAAAACATAAGAAGAAAAAGAAAATGCATGACTACTAAACACAATTCTCGCACATCTGCATTGACATAAAAGAAACACAAAATGGAAGCACATGTGGAGAAAGACAAGTAAAGAGTACTCCTGCTTCTCAGTTAGTGGTAAACACTCCACCGCTAGCCCAGAGACTCACAACCAAACAGAGAGGAGAGATATAGAAGACAAATACTTTAGATGGTGGAAACTTGAATTATATTTGCATGCTACATAAGCTTGCCATACACCCCTTTATATAGGTACTTACATAACTCTTCAACTTCCTTGGAATTTATGATAGTGATATTATAGAAGCGCTACGAGACATTATTGAAACCCTAAGAGACATCACAAGAACCGAAGAGACATTTAGGAAAACTAAGAGTTACCATAAAAAAACAGTTTAAAGTTTCACAGTCCAGAGTGCTTGGAAGTCCTCTTAAACAATTAACGAAGATCCCAAAAACAATCCAAATAATATAATTAAGAATGAATTCAAAGGATGTTCAAGAGAAAAGAATAAAACAAATAATAAGATCTGTTCTCCTCCAATTCAAGCTCAATTGCAATTTTTCTTATACTCCTTTAACAGAGAATCACTATAAAGTTATGGGTAAAGAGTTCTTCTTGAACTTCTCTTTGCATTATAAGTCTGTTTAGAATGCAGAAAACACACACACACATACACAGTTTAATGAGCTTATTACCTTTAAGTGCTGCTCATCCTTCTGAATTGCTGCTCATCCTTCTGAATTATGAGATCTGATGAGCTGCTGCAAGTCCTTTCATTGGGCAGGCAATACCTCAACATCAGTTTCTAACCAATATCAAATGCTGAACTGTCAAGTAAAAAGACCATGGATGGCAAAAAAATTCCACAGCTTATTGGATAAATAATCTCAATACAGTCGGCCGGTACACTCTATGGAGCCACAGTAACAATCTTTCGTCTTTATGTTTCCATTACAGTCTTGAACACTGTCGATGGTGTAGTTGTAGTGATATGTCAGCTCTTGCAGGGGTGGAATATTTTGAGCAGCAAATAGCATAATGTGAGGCTTGCTCTTGTCGTCATGATCATAAAGAACGTTTTGTGCATATAAGTTAGGAGTGCAATGGTGATTGATAAATTTTCCTACATTACCATATAGAGAAGCATCCAAGGTGAAGCCCCATCCTCCACGTCATCATCCGAATCATTCTTTTGTAGATCTGGTATGAAAGTGCAAAGACCCTCCCAAAGAGATTCATCATGGTAATTGTTCCCAATGGCAAACAGATATTCATCGGTGGACCTTTTCTGAGCCTGTTCATCTTCTAGCAGCTCACCAGTATATTCGCAAATGAAACTTCCTGATGGAATCGAGGTCAAGGATCTGACCCCCCAACCCATGGTTTCAGTTTTAAAGATTTCAAGAGGAAACTTGATGCCATGTTGGCTGACCCTGTTATGGCATGTTGGAGGGCACTTGCAAGAAGGTCCACACTCGAATACCAGGCGTTTAGCTTGCACGATAGCGCCGCTATAATTGAAAGGAATTTCTCCTCCATTTTTTATTGCACAAGCACATTTTTCAGAATCTGAGCATCCATTGACACAATCACAACCGCTCGGAGGATTTGGATGGAAATCTGCAGGATATATTATCTTGGTTGTGTACTTAAAGGTGGAGGTAGCTGATCATCAATAGTGTTCACAACATTTATGGGTATCTTCTCCTTCCCATGAGAAATATCCTCTATGCATTGACCAGAGAGTGCGGATGATATGCTCAAGTTCTTAACCCGCCGCATTCCAAGCTCAGGCTGCCCTGGCAACCTACTCAAATGGAACAAAAATATATAGTGCCCATGTTTACCTTTCTCCCTAGTGAATTTCTCAACTGAATAGAGCCCATCATAAACATAATTAACAACCTTCTTATGTTTTGATTTTGCAGTTGCATCAGGTTGAGACCCTTTAATCCCCCAAATGACTCGTACAGGATTTTTGACATCAATACTATTCTTAAGTGCAAGGTTGCCAAGCATAAGCTTCTGATCTTCTGATGTCAACCCTGCGCCAGGAAACACCAAGTTATCTAAACTCTTGATAAAACTGGCATAGCTTCCATATGCGACAATACTCACGGCAACATTTATCCCATCATGCCGCATAAAATCAATTGTACCAGGCATTTGTCGATGTAGACCAGTTAATAAACACTCTGCTCTGAAGTGAAACTCATCCCCGATTTGGATTCCAGGCACATTCCCTAAATACTTTTTATCATCAAGCCCAGGATTCTTCTCCTTGAAAAGTCTGTATGCCATAAGAACAACACGCATGCCATGCCCGGGTTCCTTCAACCTAGACTCCTCTTTCTGCAACAGCTTCCTATAGATGATTTGGAACATGTGAAGCGTCTCCCTGACTGTCCTCCGAGCAACGACCTCTTGTTGAACCACACCACGGTCAACCTCCTCTGTCTTGGACACTTCCTCACCCTTATTCAGAGATTCTTCACTCCGTTTTCTTTTCCGGGATGAGCAGCACTTGCTCTGGTTCTTGCTGCTCGATTTCTTCAGCTTTTCCTTCTTGTTATGGAGACTGGTGGGATTCTTAACAGCAGAGACACAACAACAAGACGGGTACTGTCTCATCACCAACTCATCTTCTGTGGTGGTTGAGTTGATCTGTTTTGATCCATTTATGGCTATCTTCTCTTCCCCATAAGAAATATCCTCTACGCATTGACCAGAGAGTGCCGATGATACGCTCATGTTCTTAACCCGCTGCATTCCAAGCTCAGGCTGCCCTGGTAACCTACTCAAATGGAACAAAAATATATAATGCCCATGTTTACCTTTCTCCCTAGTGAATTTCTCAACTGAATAGAGCCCATCATAAACATACTTAACAACCTTCTTGAATTTTGATTTTGCAGTTCCATTGGGTTGAGTCCCTTTAATCCCCCTAATGACTCGTACAGGATTTTTGGCATCAATACTATTCTTAAGTGCAAGGTTTCCAAGCATAAGCTTCTGATCTTCTGATGACCCCCCAGTGCCAGGAAACACCAAGTTATCTAAACTCTTGATAAAACTGGCATAGCTCCCATATACGACAATACTAACAGCAACATTCATCCCATCATGCCGCAAAAAATCAATTGTAGCAGACATTTGCCGATGTAGACCAGTTAATAAACACTCTGCTCTGAAGTGAAACTCATCCCCGATTTGGATTCCAGGCACATTCCCTAAATACTTTCTATCATCAAGCCCAGGGTTCTTCTCCTTGAAAAGTCTGTATGCCATAAGAACAACACGCAAGCCGTGCCTGGGTTCCTTCAACGGAGACTCCTCTTTCTGCAACAGCTTCCTATAGATGATTTGGAACATATGAAGTGTCTCCCCGACTGTCCTCCGAGCAACAACCTCTTGTTGAACCACACTGTGGTCAACCTCCTCTGTCTTGGCCACTTCCTCACTCTTATTCAGAGATTCTTCACTCCGGTTTCTTTTCCGGGATGAGCAGCTCTTGCTCTGGCTTTTGCTGTTCGACTTCTTCAGGCTTTCCTTCTTATTATCGATACTGGTGGGATTCTTAACAGCAGAGACACGACAATGAGACGGGTTCCGTCTCATCACCATCTCATCTTCTGTGGTGGTTGCATTGCTCCCTTGTGTTCCTGATTCAAGAAGACCTGCTAATTCTGGATTCAACATTGGTCTCATCTTTCAAGAAAACCAATGGAATCCAAACTTTCTCTCAGTGCCCAAAACCCACAAAATCACCACAAAATCACATCTTTCTCAACAACTCCAGGAGAATCGCACCATGAAAAGCTACAAAACCAAGCAGCATTGTCATCTCTCGCATCTAAACAATGACATCAAAATCAACAACACAAAAACACCAGATAAATCACAAAATCCGATTTTTTCTTTTTTCTTTTTTGACAAAGGGGACAAGTGCCCCAAAGGAAGTCAGGATGGGAAGCAGGTGTGTAGAAACATTCAACACAATCAAGGCCACACCTCAGAAGAGGAGGGGCTGGATCCCAAGACCCGTCCACGAAGATCCGATTTCAAACAACAAAACCCACGATATTACAAGCTAAGCAACACTACTTTCGACAACCAAAATAAAAACTGATCAAAAGCATGAGTAGAAGCCAGACTTTTCACATCATATAGAGCTCCAAAGCACCAAAAAAACATAAAACTTAAAACTAAAAACTAAAAAATAAAAACAAGGGACAAACAAAGGAAACCTGAGAATCAGAGATCGCGGTTGTCTCCATAGAAGAGCGAAAGGGCGCTGAGATCTAGGGAGAGGATAGCTAGGGTTTTGCCCGAACCGAAGAGTTTGAGATGATCTCGGTTCTGTTATTTCGAACGTCGTGAACAAACCATATATATAGGACCAGGTTTCTCTCCCCCTCTCTAATTTCTATATATAATAATAATAATAATAGTAATAATAATAATAATAATAATAATAAATCAGAAATTTATTGAAAAATATATTGTTCACAGTCCTGTTCACATGTGGGTTTACCATAAATATTGATCTTTATATGTTGTTTAGATCTAACACTAAATAAAGCAGTTTAGTTTTCGATACAACAATACAAAGGGATATGAGTTGGCCGCTTTAAATTCACATAAATAAATTAATTTAAAAAGATACTATATCTCCCTTCTTTATTTATCTTATTCAACCCGGTGTTGTTTTGTCGTGTTACGATAAAGCCTAGAATAATAATCTGTTGGGACGATAGGTGATATATCTCGAGAGTTAACGCTTGAAGAGTGTTGAGGGTCATTAAATTCACAGAAGATCCAAAATCAATCAATATCTGATTGATTTTTATTCCGTAATACGGCCTTGTAGCATACAATGGTTAAATGTGTTTTATTAGAGTAACCGACCTTCGTTAGTGAAAGAGATGGAGGCTAAGTGATAGGCATATAATGACTCTTTTCTGTTAGTCTCAACAAAATGAACCTAATTGTTCTTAGGATTATATAAGATATGTACCAGAGATTACTTGATTTTCGTGGACATCATTATGGCATTGTATATGTTAAGCAGTGCCCTAACTTTCTTCATATGTGCCGAAATATTGTAGTATGACTTTTTTGAGGTTGACGACTATCGTGGTGGTAAAACATCTTCTTGCATCATTTTCTAATTATTTTTAACTTTCGAGGTGGAAGTTTGCTTTAACTGGAGTACCTTCCCTAGGAAACTATTCAAACTATTCAAGGAAATAGTCTGAGTGATTTATACTTTCTTCTTTAGTTGATATTCATCAAGGAAATAGATATATTCCTCTATGATGGATTCCATGAGGCTTACTTGCATGCGCTTCTTTTTTTGTTCTTTTTCTCGGTTTGTTTTACTATTAGCCTTTTAGGGGTTATGGGGCAATTACCCACTTGACCCCCAGGAGTTTGATCAACTTTTTAGTATTTTCTTCATTTTTTTAATAGGTACATCTCCCATAACCCTTCAAGAATAATGAGAGGTTTATCAATACTGCAATCACCAATATATGGAGATGTTTCCTTATCATCAGACATGTATGTTGCCTTCTTGGTATTCCTCATAGTCTATGACTGTCAGATAACGGATTTGTTCGGTTGGTTGTTCTAATATAACAGTTATGAGAGAGTACTCTTCTTCTCCTCCTGATATTACTACTTGACCCAGTCTTTCAAAGACTCTTCTTTATGCTAACACATATTGTAGTACGAACAAAAGTTGGGATGATTTTTCTTATTTTACTATTATGATCTTTTGCAATCAAAGAGTACCAAACCTTCCCTTATAACATCTCTAAATATTTTAAGCTCCTTATCTCTCTTGAAAGAATAATTTTTGTTCACTCTTTCTTTTTAGAGAGATGAGGGGCTTACATTAATTATTGGCAACATCTAAGTTGGGTATCTTCACCTTTCATAGAGAAAGTCGTGACAACATATTTAACACTTTCTACCTTTTTTTTTGTTTTTTTGTTTTTTTTTACTTATCTCTACCCATTTTGGCAATTTGGAAGTTAGGAAGCAAATTTGGGCTATTTTCCCCCCAAACTTCTTGGCATGTCAGATCAACTTTTGAAATGTGGTGATTCCAAATGCGTCGAGGATGAACACCATTTAGCTATCATTGTCCTTGAGCAACTCCACTACTCGTAGCTAATAAAAGAATTTGGACGGAAATCTGCAGATATATTATCTTGGTTGTGTACTTAAAAGGTGGAGGTAGCTAATCATCAATAGTGTTCACAACATTTATGGGTATCTTCTCTTCCCCATGAGAAATATCCTCTATGCATTGACCAGAGAGTGCGGATGATATGCTCAAGTTCTTAACCCGCCGCATTTCAAGCTCATGCTGCCCTGGAAGCCCGGACTATGTAGGAAACTTGGACAAGTGGAGGTCAACAACCAGTTATTTGTTGAAACTTGTAGGAGCACCGGTGTGTTGGGGGTCTATCTTGCAGGCTAGAGTCGCATTATCTACTACCGAGGCAAACTACATGGCAGCAACAAAAGCAATCAAGAAGGCCATTTGGTAACATGGACAGACAAACGACTTGGGAATAAGTCAAGACCAAGTACATGTGAAGTGTGATAGCTAGATCGCTATATACTTAGGGTGTGTTTGGATAGACTCATGAAAAAAGTGCTTTTTTTAAGTTTGATAGAACGACTTCTGAAAAAAGGATTTCTCACAGTAAGTTAAGTGCTTCTCTATATTTTGTGTTTAGATATGTTAATTCAGAAGAACTTTTATAGTTGGGAAGTTGTTTTGATAGTCTTTTCCTAAAGGGTTTTTTTTAGTGCCAAATTACTAAAATGGACATTCATTGAATAATAATAATAATAATAATAATAATAATAATAATAATAATAATAATAATGATAATAATAACAATAATAAGTATTATTATTATTATTATAGAAAATTACAGTACAATCCCTGATAGTTTAGATTCTTCCTTTTTAGTCCCTTTGACAAAAAAATATACTTTTCAGTCCCTCCGACAAAAAAAATATACTTTTCAGTCCCTCCTTTTTGAATTACTTACTTTTCAATCTCTCCCGTCACTTTACCAATTACTTTTTTGAGGAAACCCCAAATGCCCTTCCAATTCCCTCCCAAAAGTTGCCTTTTCACCAAAAAAGCAGTACTATGTTTCTGTTTGTGTATTTTGTTGCTTGGGAGTGAAGGAACTCCTCTTCTTCTTTTCTTCCCCTTCTTTTCTTCTTTTGCAGAGGAATTGTGTTTGGAGTCTTGTAGAGAGCAACAACGGAAGTGAGTCCGGGACGGTAAAAGGCTGGGTGGGCCGACAAATCGGTTAATACCATCGCAAAGGTGTTCCCTTCATCGTCGCACGTATACTATTTGCAATACTTAAAGGTGAAATTCATGAAGGAAAATACTAGTCTCGGAAAAGCAATGAAGGAGGAGTGTTGGGTTGTCTTTATCTGCATCTCATACGCATGTACTGCTAAAGAATTCAATGATGCGGTAAACGACCTCCTTGCCGCATCAACACAAGCGCATCGTTGGCTACTCCAAAAGTTTGATGTGGCCCATTGGTCGAACTATTTGTTCTGGGGCAAAGATGGTGTGAGATTTACTCCAACGTCGTTGAGTTATTCAAAGCGTGGATCAAGGAGGTGCGCCACCTCCCGGTCACCGACATGGTCGACTCAGTTAGGTAATATTCAAATATGACTAAATGTGCTTACTTACGGTAGCAAGTGATTACTATTTACCGGAAATCTTTATTATCACGTATAACTCTTTACTATCGTGAATAACGCTTTACTATCATTTCTAAATGTTTATTATTTATCGTAAAGCTTTATTATCTTCTACAAGTCTTTACTAACGTTTCTAAATCCTTATTATTTATCTTAACTTTATCATTATTCGCAAGTACAAGCTTATGAATATGATGTGTACCCGGTGTGAGCATGTCCGGTGCTGGGGAACACATCTTTGCCCAGCAATACATCGGAAGCTTGAGGACATTATCGAGTCAAGCGACTTGCTCCGCGTAGGCTGTTCGGATGGTAAGCAATTCAAAGTTATCGACGAGTGCAGCTACGCGATGAATTTACGGACACAGACATGCTCTTGTAGATGTTGGGAAGTGTATAGAATACCTTACATGCATGCTTGTGTGGAAATCACGCATTCGGAGGCAAGTTTACATTGCTTCGTGGATAACTACTTCATGGTAGAAATGTATGCCAACGCATATGTAGACCATATTTCTCCCATCCCAGGCCACGATAAGCCGACAGATGTATCTCGCGGTCTCCAGCTACGGCCACCTATTACGAAGAGATGGCCTGGTCGGCTAAGGCGGAAAAAATTAAGTCGCAGGCTTTTGATATGAGAAAGTTGCAGTGCTGCCGCTATCAAAACGGTGTCCACAATCATAGAACTTGCAACGTAGTAATAGCTGATTAACTTGCTCTGTCTTAGCTATAATAGTTAGTTGTTTGCTTGAAACTTTTTGTATGCTGAGCACATAAATTGCGTAATGAATAGTTGTGTGTCGAATGTAAATGAGTCTGGTTTTGTTTTGACCAGTTTTGTCATATACTAAATGTTTACATGACTGCGTTTACATTATGCATATTCACTCTTCCAAACAATGGTGCTATACGAAAAACCAGAAGAAAGAAAATAAATGGCATGGTAAAAGTATCTATACTAAGCACTAAATATATGATAATAAGCACTTATTAAATGATAGTAATCACTGGAGATAGTAAGCACTAAGTATGGGGATAGTAAGCACTTAGTAAGTGATAGTAAGTACTTCGTAAGTGATACTAAACATTACGATAGTAAGTAGTTAAAGACTGTAAAAAAAAAAGACGTTTGTCGTTGATAGGTTCGGACTAAAAAGTAACTGCATTTCACCGGAGGGCAGCGTTGTCTTTTCCTCCCAAAAGTAATGATGTTTGTGGTTGAATGGACTGAAAAGTAAGCCCCTGAAAAAGGAGGGACTATATGGGGATACCAAAAGTTATGGCATTTCAGAAGTTTGCAGGGATTGTTCGTTACTTTCCTCTTATTATTATTATTATTATTATTGTTGTTGTTGTTGTTGTTGTTGTTGTGATTATTATTATTATTATTATTATTATTATTATTATTATTATTATTATTATTATTATTATTATTATTGTTGTTATTGTTATTGTTATTATTGTTGTTATGACTATAATAGTTATTATTATTATTATTATTATTATTATTATTATTATTATTATTATTATTATTATACACTATTTTTGTTACCACAACAATATTAATATCTAACAACAACTACAACAACCATAATAATATTTAACAACAAAAAAGAAATAACAACAACGATAATAATATTTTTTCAACAACTATAACAACCATAACAAACAGTTCAACACATAAACCAAATGCATAACAAGTCCAACACATAAACCAAACACATGACAAACAAGTCCAAACATCTATGAAGATAGATAACTTCTGCCAAAGTTAAAATCAGTCGATTTTGTCTGTACTAAGTGTGTTCAACCAACCGACCACAAGTGATATGGATTCTTCTCCATTAGATGCACAAAGGTCTCCCTATAAGCTCTCTTTGTAAACATCCTCACCACAAGGTAGTAATGCGGGCTTCCTTCGTCAAAGTTTGGCACCATGTTCAATAAATTCAAACATTTGCCTATGCAGTAGTGATCATTCTTCTCAACTTGTTCACTACTTGTATGGGACATATTATCCATCCCAGAGACCAGTCAGTCGAATGATTCCTGTAATTTCTCAGAGGCACTTTTCTTTTTTTCTCTTCCCAATATTCTTCGTCTCTTCTTATCTTGTGTTGTGCTTGTTTCTGCCCTTGGAGTATCATTATCTTGGGTTGGACTAGCACCTTCAACTTCAAACTTATCGGCATCTACTTCTACTTCATTCACTTGAATATGAACATTTTGATTAGAAACTTCATTTTCAGTAGATGGGTTTGCATATGGTATCAATACCATGTAGCTTGTTGCCACCACATCTTTGAAGCAAATCACCATCGTTTCCAAGAACTTTGGACCTTCATTTCTCCATTTCAAATTTTCTGGGTTTTCCTGTTTTAGACAAAACAATAAAAAAGATAATGAGCCTGCCATTATTTTCAAGGTAAACGTTTCATAATGAATAAATGAAGATATGATTATCCAAAAAGTTCATAGACTTGTCCATCGCTTGCCAATACTGTCTTCTTTACAGGGTCCCAACCAAGGCCTATTTGGTTCTCTACTAGCTTTGCCTATATGGAGAATTCTTTCTTTAGTGCATCCCATCTTTTTTTTTATTGCTCGTGGTTGTAACTCAAGCCTGTTCTAGCGAAAAACTTTGGTAACATATTTTTCCAACCTTCTTTTGTGAAGTGCGGCCTATTACTAGCCTGGATCTCCTTAACACATATCTTTAAAAATATGTTGTATTTTTGTCATCACATTTAGCTTTTTGAATATTTTCCCCTTCAACCACATTTTCATCACCTATATTTGTTCCAATGACAGCTCTTCTGAGTGCTAGTTTGGAGCCATATTCAAGCAGATATCCTATCCCAAAAAATGCAATGAAAACAAAATTAAATATGAGAAATCTGCAACCACATAAGCTCAAAATAAAAAAGAATCCGATTGTAGGTTGTAAGTTGAGAAAAAAGCTCCTGATTTGGATTAAATTAAAAAAAAAAGGAGTGAGGTTCTTAACTCCATTAATAGTTCTATGATAATGGTTTTGAGAAGCTATTATGTTCAACACTTACAACCATTATGTTCAACACTAATGGTTTTGAGAAGCCATTAAAAGGTAAGCTGTCCCTTCCATAATTCAAGAACAAATTTATGATCAATACTAGCAGCCATAGCAATCTCTTTGCAGGTCCTAAAATGCATGCTCTGACAGGAAACAAGAGAAGCAAATTCTCATTTCTAGTCCAATATTTTCTTTCATGTTCTCACATTTGTGCATGCTTGAGTTTTTACTGAAGCAATAATGATTTCAACATGTTGGAATTCATGCATTTTTGTTTGATACTTATGATTTGAGTCAATAGTTCAATTAAAATAGTCTCTATGAAATTGGCATGCTAATTCCTGTATTCTTGCTTATTTTGACATACTCTTTCACAATGTGCTTATGGACAGTTAATCAAATTTATGAAATGCTAGCTATTTTTATTCTTCACTAAAAGCCATAGCAATCTCTTCTTTCTACAATTCTCTCATGAAATACAAGCTATTTTTAGTCTTCATTCATGTTAGTTCCATTTTTCAATTCAATGTGTGGGCATGGTTAACTTTTAAAATAATATACAATGCCTCTTGGCCTATTCCAGACGTCAGCCCTTCATGTTAGGATGTTGTTGGTTGGGAGAGATCCTGGGTTGACACACCCCACCGCATCAAGAAACCGAGCACGTCGTTTGTTACGTTGTCATGCCCGGCCCACGGGTTTGGCTTGCCTTTCTCAAAAATTTTTAAAATAATATCTTAAGCTGTCCATCCTCTATTGAGTGATCAGCAGCAGCAGAACTGGATGAAAATCAACTCTGAAGATATTAAATTTGAACTTCTCTGAAGAAGAAGAATAAGAAGAAGAAAAAGAAGAAAGAAAATAACTGGTCTTCTTCAATTTTGATATGATGAGTGTGTAATTGGTAGTGAAACTATTGTTTATGTTCCAGCTTTTACTTCTGTTTGCTTCCTTTTTTGTTCACATAATTTTGGTGGATTTCTTCAATAAGAAAAACAAGTACCCAAAGCTAGTTTTACAAAAATTTTATTCATTTTCTGGTTGTGTTATTGAATCCTGTGGAACAAAAGCCCAATTTGATGAGAATATTGGATATGTTTTGTTGCATATATTGTAGGAAAGAAAGAATAAAACTTGATAAGAAATTATGGAAATTGTTGGAACTTTGAAGAGAATCTCTAATGCACTACTAATTTAGTTATTGGATTCTTGGTTGGAATATTAGAGCTGACTTCTTAAAAGAATCAGATTAGAGAATCAGATGCTTCAATTCCTATGAAAAGAGTTTCTAATTGGGAAAACAAGTATACTGATTTTAATTGTCTCTCAATGTTGGTTCCTATTTTCCTGCACAAGCACAAATAGAAACGAAAGTATATCGTATATGTAGTAACTACTTACATCTATAAAAAAACACCAGTTTTGAAGTGGATCTACCTAAATCCAACTTAAGTTCAGAGTCAGCATTTCACCAAGAAACATGAGCACACATCCATGTAACCTGCTAATAATCTTACTTTGACCTCCAATCCACTAAATTATCACCATCACATAAAATTCTACACTAATTCAACACCATAAATGAACGAATTCTCCGCCATATTAGCTAAATCTAACTTGCTGAAAATCACAGGGATTGGGAACACAATGATTGTAAAATCCAAGGATTTTATAATATTATTTTTTCTAATTAGTCACTAATTATTTGGTTAATTAGTGGAATCCCGCAAACTTAGATTTATATATATAGTCATGATACAGTTCGGCCGGCCTTATCACTATTCATTTATGGTTGCCTCATTTTGTAACATCTATCACTCTATTAAGATAGATGTCACACCAACCAGGTCAGGAGGGTATCTTGTGCCTAAGGCTGTAAAATCTGATATCTGAATACTCATGATGTATTTCAAATACTTAACTTAATAATAAACTTAATCTGTTAACACAAATTGTCAACACAAATAAAAGTACATCGCATAAGGTGTCTGGGCAACGTGGCCCCAAATACAATAGAAATATAAATACTTAATAAGTATTTCACTCAATACAAATACAAACTTAAACTAGGGAATGCCAGAGCCATCTACTTGACTACTCAGTCTCGATCTCCTGCACATTTCACTTGAGTGAGAAACACTATACAAGGAAATACATGTAA